>VDFB02058242.1:142155660-142200941 GCA_007258455.2 Sequoia sempervirens
GTCAAGGACCCCTTCTAGATCTCCCAGTCCTAGAGGAAGAAGGGCCTCTCAGTATGCTCACTATAGGAGGCAAAATCCTCTCAGAAATTCAAGACCACACTCCCAACATGTACATCCCGGTTCCCAACATGGAGGTGGTAGCTCACATTATGATTTTGATACTCAAGACTTCATGCGAATACAACAAGAGCCTATCTTCCAACAGTATGTGGAGAGGTATTTGGAACAAAACAAAGATAAGTTCTTGGAAAGTCTAATCAACAAGGGTGCCAGAGTCCCTTATAGTTTTGATGTGGACAACAAAATACAAAAGAAAAATCCCTCTCAAGAGGAAGAAATCCGCCAAATGAAGCAAATGATGGAGAAAATGATGCAACCTAAGAGCTCATTCTCACTAGACTCAATTTTTCCTAATCCATTCGACAAGAGTGTGAGTATGAAAGATTTTCCAAAGAGGGTGGAATTCCCACAATACAATAAATATGATGGCAGTGGTGATCCACATGACCACGTGCATCAGTTCTATACTATGAGCTTTGAATTCCATCAGGATGACTCCTATTTGATGAGGTTGTTCCCTAGGAGTCTTAAAGGACAAGCAATGGAATGGTTTACCAACATCACTCCTCCTGTCAAGACTTTTAGAGAACTTGTTCATAGATTCGTTCAACACTTCGCATATAATTTTTCAAGACCTGTTACTATGTTGGACTTATGCAACTTGAAACAAAATTAGGGGGAACCCTTTGTTACCTTCTTGCAAAGGTGGAGGAGACAATTCTCTAGGTATCCTAGGACGATCCATGAGGATGAAAAGATTGACATACTTGTTAGTAATTTGGTACCTGAAATGAGACATGAGATCAAAAAGATAGTCTTCACTTCCTTTGATACCATGATTGAAACTGCATGCCGCATTGAGGATGTTCTAAAAGAACAAGGCATTTTGACCAGACATAACAATAATACCAACAATGGTCAACACAACAATAAGGATAAAGGGAAGAACAACAATTGGAACAAAAATAAACAAGTTGTCAATGATGGAGTTGTGGATTCTTCCAAATCAAGAGATCAAAGTGTTCTTAATTTGACTAAGGCTGTGCAAGCAATGAAGCTTAATGCACCTCCACAACAAGAAAGTAAACCAAGATATCAAGAGAGGCCCAAAAACCAGAAGCGGTAATTTACCAAATTGGGTGACTCATATGAGGATATTCTCAAAACTCTCATTGCTAACAACTTGGCACATCCTCAGGATCTTGCAAAATTTCACATTCCAGATCCTAAGCCACATTGGTGGGATGACAAGGCATTCTGTAAATTTCATAATGGCCCTGGCCATACTATTGAAAACTGTTGGAAATTAAAACATATCGTCCAAGATTTTATAGAAAGTGGAAAGCTCCAAGTTGATGGCCTAAATACCAATGCTGATCATAAGGCTTTTAAGGAACCTTTACCTAATTATGACAAGGGGGAAACCTATAAATCATAGAATGGCAAAGCTGCAATCAACTACACCTATACAGCGGCAGAAAATGTGATAAACATGCTTGAAGTTGTGGAGCCAAGTGTTAATATGATAAGGAGTAAGGACTCGCATGGTTATGACTCTCCCCCTATTTTTGACAACCAACTTGTTGTGGTACTGAGAGGTCCTCATTCTAGGTTATCTTCCCAAGCCCTTAATGCTATTACCAGGAGTCAAGCCCCTATTATTCTCAGAGGGCCTAGTTCATGTCCATCCAACAAATCCAAGCAAGTGGCATCCAAGAATGTCACTATAAAGTCTGCCACTGCTCTCAAACCAAACTACAATCTTGTAGATCAGTTACAGAAAACTCTAGCACATATCTCAATCTTAGAGCTTCTAGAGTTGTCCCCTAGACATAAGCAGATCCTTGAGGATGCTTTGCGCATAGCAAATGTCCCCAACAACATTGATATAGACCAATTCCAAGGCATGGTGAATCACATTACTATCCCACATTACCTTTCTTTCTCTGAAGATGATGACAAATCCCTAAGCCATCCACACAATCTTGCCCTTCACATTGAAGTCATGATTCATAAAACCCGTGTCAGGCGTGTGTTGATTGATGGGAGTGCTGGGTTAAATATATGTACTTTGAATTTGTTAAAAAATTTGGGCTATTCAGAGCAAGTGATCGACACGAGAAAGAAGATCACCATAAAGGCCTATGATGAGGCAAAACGAATTTCTAAGGGATTGGCTGTCCTTCCTGTCAGGATTGGCCCAGTTGAAAAAGATATCTTGTTTCAAATTGTTGATACTAGACCCCTTGCATACAACATTTTACTGGGTAGACCATGGATTCATGATATGCAGGCAGTGTCGTCTACCTACCACCAGTGTGTTAAGTTCCCCTACAATGGAACAAAAATTTGCATACCAGGGGATAACACCTTATCAATTAACTCAATCTCAACTAATGTTCATGTCCCTCTTAACCGAGCAGCAGAGGATTATGAAACAACTTTAGCAGACTGTCAAAACAAATTTAAGTCAGTAGACCTTGGCATGGGGGTATCAACTTGACTCTTTTACAAAGATGCCTGTTTCCCCTAGGACATATGGAAAGCCTTCATAGGAGATGAAACCATCATCTTCAACAATGACAATATTTGACAAGTTTGTTGAATCCTCAGTACCAATACAAGATGAAAAAGAGGAAGTAGCTGTTCGAGATTGGATATACAAAGAGGAGAAATACCAGCACAATGAAAATTTCTCCCCCTCTCCTAAGTACTATGGGAGAGGATATATTTTTGTCAAGAAGATGGGTTATCCAGGATATGGCCCTCTTAGTCACGGGTTAGATGCTAGAGCCGAACCACTCAATCATGATCTTTTTGCATGTAAGTCTAAGAAACCGGTTGGCCTAGGCTTTATGAACAACAATAAATGCACTATCCCCATTTCTGATAGGCGGGATAGTAAAGATGACACAGAATATGTACCAGATTTGACCAATCAACAAGACATAACAGATGATTGGGTACCTTCAACAAATCTCCTTTGGGAAGATTCAAGAGATTTAATAATTGATAGTCCTCCTATCCCATTTGCAATAGATAGTGACTATATGAATGCAATATTGACTATGGATAGTGTCTCCATCCCAGCTGCAACAGATGGTGATAATTCAGATAATTTTGTGATTGAGCAAATTGCTAGAGGAGAGGAGCCTCTTCCAAATCTTGAGGCTTCTACATCATGAGGCTCCAACAATAATTCAGAAATAGAATCTCATGAGTTTGAATGGGATTCACTCTCAGATGCAACAGTTGACTTGGATATGGATGTTGTCCATGCTTATAGTTCTCAACCTGATGTAACTGATGAGTCATGTGTTAGATTAGAAGATTGGAACCCACATGTCGCATTAGTAGATGATTCTTTGCTTGCTAGGATAAATTCTGATTTAGACACTTTAGAGGGAAACTTGACAGATTCCAATTCTATAGTCACCAGAGATGACACCACCTATATCCTTAATCTTGAACCGGTCATTAACCTACCCCTTGTTCACCCCAACCTTATTGATTGGTCTCAATGGTACCAAGAGCCTCAACTCTTGACATTTGACAATGACTATGAGATCACCTGTTATCTAAATGCCATTGAACCTATAGTCTCTTCCACCAGTGAACCGGCTACCAGTATGACAGAACCTGACATCAAGTACCTTAGTCACAAGATAAAAAGAATAAGAGTTCTGATGGCGAAAACCACTATGTGGCGGTGTCAGAACCAAAAAAAGTAAAATTAAAAGACATATCCAAAGGTGAAAACCTCCTAGAGGCACCTACGGATGAGGTACTTAATAGTCTCCCAAGCTATTTCTAGGATAGATCATCAGTATTGGTTGAACCTACAGAAGCTGTTAATTTGGGCACAGAGGAAGTTCAAAAAATTGTACACTTGGCTAAATCTTTATCACCTAAAGAAAAGAAAGCCTATATTGCGTTCCTCCAAAAGAAGAAAATTAACTTTGCATGGACATACTCAGACATGCCAGGGTTGGACACTAATCTCATTATGCATCATTTGTCCATAGCTCCAGGTGTGAAACCAGTCAAACAGAAGTTGAGAAAAATGCACCCTCATATAGCTCTTTTAGTGAAAGCTGAATTAGAAAAGCTCCTTGGTGCAAGATTCATTAGAGCCATAGACTATGCTGACTGGATTTCCAACATTGTACCTATTTCTAAACCTGATAAAACCATTCGAATCTGCTCAGACTTTAGAGATCTTAATAGAGCATGCCCAAAGGATGATTTTCCACTTCCTAACATAGATATGATAGTGGACATGACAGCGGATATGAGATCTATCTTTGGATGGATGGTTTTTCCTCGGTACAATCGTATCGATAGCTCCCCGAGATCAAGAAAAATAATCGCATTCACATGTGTGCCTGGTACTTATCGTTGAATAAGTCATGCCCTTTGATTGAAAAATGTGGAGCTACTCAAAGAGTTATGACAACCATCTTCCATGACATGATGCATAAGAATATGGAAGATTATGTGGATGACACCCTGGCTAAGTCTAAGAGAAGAGGAACACATTTGGCTGATTTAGAAGTGATTCTAGATCGCATGGAACAATTTCAACTAAGATTAAACCCAAAAAAGTGTGCATTTGGTGTTACTTCTGGCAAATTATTGGGATTCATCATTTCAGCTAAAGGAATAGAAGTGGACCCTAAAAAGGTTCAAGCCATTATAAACATGCCACCTCCCAAAAATGTTAGCCAAATGAGGAGTCTTCAAGGGCGCCTTCAACCCATAAGGAGGTTTATTTCACAATTGGCAGATAGAGCACAACCTTTCAACAAGAATTTGCATAAAGGTGTTCAATGTGTCTGGAATGAGGATTGCCAAAAGAGCATGGATCAAATTAAAGAATACTTGGCAAATCCTCCCATTTTAATGCCTCCCATTCCAAGAAAACCTCTCATTTTATATGTCTCAGCTACTGAATCTTCACTGGGGGCATTGTTGGCTCAATTAGATGAACAAGGGAAAGAAAGGGCCATATATTATATTAGTCGCACTCTTGTTTCTTATGAGGTTAATTATACTAGTATCAAAAAAGCTTGCCTCGCAGTAGTGTTTGCTTCTCAAAAATTGCGACACTATATGCTCGCGCACACCATACACCTCATATCAAAAATTGATCCTCTCAAATACTTGCTCGGTAAAGCTGCTCTCACGGGTAGACTTGCTAAATGGATGATGATTCTTTCTGAATTTGACATAGAGTTTATTGAGCGCAAAGCAATCAAAGGCCAAGCTATTGCAGATCAACTGGCTAATTTCCCTATTCAAGATAATATGCCCATTCAAGTCAAATTTCCAGATGAGCATCTTATGTACATGATTGAAAGATCCTATAAACTATTCTTTGATGGTTCATGCACGCAAAATGGTTCTGGAGCTGGTGTGTTGTTTGTTTCTCCTCATGGGTATACTATTCCTAAATCTTACAAGTTACTCTTTCCATGCACAAACAACATAGCTGAGTATGAGGCTTTGACAAATGAACTAAAAATGGCCATAGAGTGGAATATCACAGAACTACATATCTATGGGGATTATCAGCTGATCATCAACCAAGTCAATGAACAATACCAAACAAAAGATGATAAGTTGGTACCTTACAAAAAAATGGTTGATTCATTAAGACGGTATTTTACTTTTGTCACCTTTCAGCAAATCCCTAGGGCTGAGAAAAAAGCAGCTGATGTTATGGCCACCCTTGCTTCACTTCTGCAGTTAGAGGAACATGAGTCCAGATATGAATTCCTGGTGGAAGAGCTATGATATCCCATATTTGACTCACCTGAAAGCCATGTCATTTGTACCCTTGTCAATCATGAATCCTCCCGCTATGGTGCTATTTACTCATATCTTCGTGATGGCATCATCCCCGATACATTTAACCGATCTGAAAGAAGAAACCTTATCCGCAACGCCTCTCGCCATTACCTCATCTCTGGTGATTTGTATAGGAGGGGTCTAGATGGAACACATCTTAGGTGCTTAGAAAAGGAGGAATCCGATCAAGCGCTAGTTGACATCCACGAGGGCATATGTGGAGGACATTCTAATGGTCTTTCCATGGCTAGAAGGTTGCTTAGGGCAGGGTACTATTGGCCTACGATGCAGATAGATGCAGTAGCATTTGCTAAGTCTTGTGAAAAATGTCAAAAACATGGACACCTGATACATGCTCCAGGTAGAGAGCTAATTCCTTCTATATCTCACTGGCCATTTCAGCAATGGGCCTTTGACCTTGTTGGGCAGATTCATCCCAACTCATTAGGTGGGCATAAGTTCATTATCACTGCTACTGACTACTTCACAAAATGGGTAGAGGTTGTTCCACTTTCTATTGCCTCAGGCAAGACAATGTCTTTATTTATTTTAAACCATATCATCTGTCGATATGGAGTGCCATCTGAGATCATCACTGACAATGGAGGTCAGTTCAAAAACAAGGACCTTAAAGAACTCTGCCAAAGATTCAAGATAAAGTAACATTGGTCCTCCATTTACTTCCCACAAGGAAATGGTCAGGCAGAGGCTTCAAACAAAACCATTCTCAAGATTTTGCACAGAACAGTTCATAAGAATGGTAGAGACTGGCACCTACAGATAAATCCGGCCCTGTGGGCCTATAGAACGAGTATTCGTACTCCAACTGGGGCTACTCCTTTTGCCCTCACATACGGCGCTGAAGCAGTGTTACCTTTAGAGGTTGAGATTCCATCACTTCAGGTCTCTCTCAAAGGTCTAGTTACAGATGAAGACTATCGCGCCATGAGATTGCAAGAATTGGAACTTCTTGATGAGAAGCGTAAAGCATCATTTGACCATATGAGGGTCTATCAAAAGTGGATGTCCAAAGCCTTCAACAAAAAGGTTCGCCCTAGACAATTCCAAGTAGGAGATCTTGTCCTTGGAGAGAATCCTAAGAACCAAATGTAATCTGAGAATGTATGGTGCAAATTCGCAACCTGGCCTGTTTGGACCCTTACATCATCATTAAAGAAATTTTGGCACAAAATATCTACTATCTAATCGAAGAGGGGAGAACCCCGAGCCCATCACTGTTTTGCACCAAAGTTCCCATCCTGATGCCCATTCTATCTGGGGGCATCCTTTGTATATAATTGTGACCCTGAAAAAAGTTCCAAAAAAATTGATATATGGTACTAAAAAATTACAAAAAAATTACAAAAAAAATTGATATATTGTCAAAAAATCCAAAAAAATTCAAATATGATGCTGAAAAATACAAAAATATTCAAAATCTAAAAAAAAAAGAAAAAAGAAAAAAGTGCCTTGGTGAAAACCTAGAAACAGGCGCCTTGGTAGCAAAATATATATATATATATATATAAAAAGTCCTAAAAAAAAAATTCTTCCAAGTGGTGAAAACCTGGAAACAGGCGCTACTTGAGGCCTTTGCATCCCTATTTCTTAGCATGCATCCTCGACACTTAGCCTTTCTCCATCATGCCTTGTCCTTATTGCCTTGGTTTGAATCATTCCTTGTCTCTCTTTGTCTAGGGGCATCACCGGTGAGTTAGCTTTGGTCTCTTGGATATGCTTTGTCTTTAGGGACACCTCAAGAACGGTGTTTTCAGCACTAACCCAACCGTGTTTTCAACACAACCCCGACATCGGTGTTTTTCAACACTTATCGGGCCATTCATCTAGTTCGGTCATGTGATCTTACCTACTTGCAAGCATTCGATCCTTATCCTCGAAACTCAGTATCAGTTTACACACTTAAAAATTTTTAATTGCAACACTTAATGCTTGAGATATGCCATGATCTTTTCTTTGTGTGCTGACTGATATTGATTTTCGTTGAGTGTCCTTGTCTAATAAGTCTCTCTGTGATGCATAGCTAGAGGACTTGGGGCATGGGGCATGTTTTATTTGCTTTCTGCTTATGGGTGTTGTCTTGATCCTCTTCAGTGTCTCTTGTTGTCTACTTGACACACTTAAGAGATTTATGGCATCATCCTGAATGTTTTGCACAACCATTCTCATGGTAGTGTCCCGGCTGCTTATGTCTTGATGCTATTGTCTTTGCTACATTAAATTGGGTAAGCTAACATTGTAGTCATCTTGACCTTCATGTCTTTGATGCTCATGTTAGAATCTTTCCACATTCCAAGCTGATATAAATCACATTCATATCTTCATAGTTGCGTTTGTGACTAGTGACGATTGTGTGATTGTCCGACATCCGGTAATAATGGCCCAATGATCAAAATAAGTTCTCTTACATTCTCTAATGAATGATGAACACACAAAAACATATGTTACCCTATTGCAAGTACACCTTTTCATTTTCATGTAGCTTGCATTATTTAGACTTCATGTTAATTTGCACTTTTAGGTTGTATTATGGGTTTGAGAGGGTTTCCTTCATCTTTCTTGTGGGTTTTTCCTCAACTGTGATCACGTTCTTCATTTCCTTATCTTCTTTCGTGATCTCAATCAAAATTCCCTATCTTAAACAGTTGATTGATTTTGATGCATCCTCTTTATTGAGGCAGATTCTTCCTTCTCTCCATTTCTTTCCATTCTTCCAAACTTCTATCTTCCATTCGATTTCACCCCACTTCTTCTAATTCAACCTTAGGGGCATAATTTTCTTTGCTGATCTACCCGGGTTTTGCAGGATTCTTATATTTTCATCTTCTACATCAAGAACCTTATCTTTTGTTTGATTTGATCAAATTTTTCAATTTATTATTTCTCCTATCCTATTTCGATTTCATCAATGAGGGGCGTGACTCATCAAACTTCAACTTTGGATTCAACTTTATCAATTTATCAATTGTTTCTCCAAGTAAACCTTGCTTGAGATTCTTATCTCTCAATTTTGATGTGATCCCGAATCAATTCCTCATGTTCAAGCGGCTTTTGTTTATGCTTTGTCCGCATGTGATCCCGAAGTCAATTCACATCCGAAAGTTGTTTTGTGATCCCAAATCGCATCTCACATTGCATCTCATTCTTTGGATCGCATGTGATCCCAGCCTAATTCTCACACATTGGGGTCAAAAGTAGGGCAAATTTATGCAACCTAAAATGGTCACCTAGACTTTGGGCCCCATTTATTTAATTTGTCAACATCAACTTTCTCTCAATCAATGATTGTCGATTGAAATCAAACTTTAACTAATTCATAACCATTTCAAATGTTTCCACCCTTTCCTGTTTGAATGTTTATTAATGTTATTTAATCCAAAAGAAACAAACTCTTTAATGTAAAATAAAATAATGTTATTTAATTGAAGTTAATATTACTTAAATAAAATGATGCCATTTAATTAAATCTATTTTTAATTAAATAATTTTATTTTATTTTATTAATATTCATTTCTAAATTACATAATCTTATTTTATTTTATTAAAAGAGATATTATCATCTTAAATTAAATAAAATAAATGAAATATCCTCCCAAGAATATCCTGTGATGAAAAAAAGGGAAACAAATCAGTTAAAAGGGAAATAAACTAAAAAAGAATTCCAATCAAGATTTGTTTCTATTTTTCTATTTATCTCACATTGCTTCTGAATTTTCCTTCAATTCCACTTTCGCCTATAAAATGAGCCCTCTCATTCTCATTTCAAGAGGGAGAATCATGAATTTTTACATCAGACTTATGCTACAAATTTAAATTTTATCATTTGAGATTACATTAGTTTGACTATATAAGCATCTTAATTTTAGAGCATATAGTTTAATATTACATTTTAGCTTAATCTTCATAGTAGATTAATTTGCAAAATAATTCATTTATGGCATTGCATGTAGATTAATTTTCATTTCAATAAATTAGTTTGGTTTATTGCATTTTACAACCATTTAGAATAGTTTTCATTGTTGCATTCCAAGAACAGGATTCATGGAGATTGGCATTCTTGCTTCTCCTCTTTGAATCTCTCATTCTGAGATTGTATTTGCAGGGGTAACAGGGTTAATCTGAGGGCCACAATATCAATCCCTGCTCTTCTCAGATAGAGAGCTGTGAATTGATTTGCAAGGACTCATTATTGAGTATCCTTGCATGTAAGGATTCACAGAAGTATAACATATTTTCAGTTATACAGTAAGCCATTGTACTCCAAAAATAATATATGTTGTGTTGGAAACAAGCAACACTAAAAGGGGGTGTGAATTAGTGTTCTGCAAAAAATAACTTTATTATTCTAACCATTAACCCACTTTAAGCATTCAACCAAAAGAAATATGAAGAAACATAAAGAAAATAACCACAACACCATAACACAGAGATTTTTACGTGGAAACCCTGTTAGGGGAAAAACCACGATGGATGGCCAATCCACAATATAATTTGAGTATACTCAAAAATAAGTTGACAATATGGGAATGCACTTGCATTTAGGCTCACTACTCAAAATAGGAACACTACCTTATAGAGATTTTGATTAGATCCAAGAGAATGAATTGAAAGAATAACATCTAAAAATGCTTGATTACAGTTCTGGTTAGGCTCAGTTGATGATTTTTTGTCCTTCTAACTGATGTTGCACTTCTACTCTACTCTACTCTAACTCGCACCACAAAATCTCTATGCACAAGTGAAACTATGCATAAAATCACTCTAACACACTTCTGATATTCGCAATACACATCGACACACCACACATACACATTAAAATGATATAATAGATCATACATAATATCTGCGACTAACAATTTAATCACAACAAGTCAACTTTAATAAAACTTAAAAAATATTAGCAACTGTCAGCTCAAATCTTAAGAATTATCCAATGCGCCCCACAATGGTTGATGAAAACTTAGATCAGATCCAAAACATAATGATCAAACACAAAAATATTTTAATAAACCTTTCTTGAATATTCAAACCACATTTTATCAACTGAGTCAGCCCCAAAATACTGATAAACAAAAAAGTATTAACCGGATCTCCAAATTTGCACATGACTTGGTACAAGGCACTAAGATTTCCTGATAAGACAAGAAATACACTAATGCACCTTTCACGAGATCCACAACTCAAAATAATAACTAGAAATTTGCATGTGAATCATTGAACACCAAACTACCAGATGCTCTATTCTTCCTGACTTTCCTCAATCTAACTATCGGTGTGAGAAAATGGTGTCATGCAGATCTAATTACCAACTAGGGTTTCCATCAATGACAACACCAAAGCACACTTTCAGTGTCTCTTTCCAACAATCTCCCCCTTTGGAATTGATGGCAACACTTAGTGAAAAATGACTAAGTGTCGGATCAAAACCAACATGAATTACACTACCACTTCAAAACTTCAAAAAGAAACTTCAATCTCAGCTCAGAAAAGTAGCTGCCCCTATGATGACTATACATTTTTCACTGTACAATTCTCCCCCTTTGACATTAATAGAAAATATTGGAATATGTGCCTCAATCCTTACTGACATGAAACTCATCAAGGGCTAAGTCACTGTGATAGGGTTGAAGTCTTGCCGACAAAGTCTATCACTGTGACTTTGTGCTTTCGGCATGACCTTTTGGCGAATGGGTTTCTACGAGTGACAATTTTGATCTTATCAGGTTAACTCACAAGTGTCTCCCAGCGAATGGTGAAAGTCTCACCGACAGCATTTTGGTCATCAACGAAACTCAAGGATCTTGGGATAAAGTCTTGGCGATCTGTAGAATGTCTTGCAGATGTTGGGTTAACATAAAGGTTATCGAGGTAACTCAATAGCTTCGATAAGATTTCCTAGTGACATTAAAATGTCTTGCCGATGATGTAATGTGTTCGGTATAGGTCTTGCTGAATGGTAGTTGTTAGTGTGACTTAGGACTTTGGTATGAAGTCCTGGCAAAGATGAAGGGTCTTGCCAATAGGTGAAAGACTTCGGGGTAGCACAAGGCTGTTGGCAAAAGGTCTTGGCAAAGACATAGTGTCTTGCCGATGGAATGTCTAATCACCATGACTTTTGCATTCGATATGAGTCTCGCCAATAAGGGAAACCTTTTCCGATAGGATCGAATTGGATATCGATGGTTTTGTTATGTCATGTAACTATCGTTATAGCATCTTTCCGACTCGTGGAAGCTATAACGATATCGATAGAGAAACTTTGTGGCATCGGGGAGACACTGTGAGTGTCTCACCAATATGCCAAGAAAGTTGAATTCTGTTGACCGTGTGATCATCTTGTGTGGCATCCTGCTAGTCCAATCAAAGGAAGGAGTTTTTAAAAACTGAAGTCAATTGTTTTTTGTAACTATTGCAGCACTAAAAAAAATAGCATGCAGGGAAAAATAAAAACTCAAATGGAAACTGTCTATGGTTGGCATTGGCGGATAAGGATGCACAGAAGATTTAAAGTAGATTTGACTCTATTTTGTAGGGAATGAACAGAGCGATAGAATCAAGTTTTGAATAGAGAGCATTGTCTATAACTGGTTGAACAATGAGAATAAGCTACTGTGACTAAAACCAGAAAGTTGTCTTTCTGATTGTATGTAATTTTGTTACTGTAATACAAAGAGATACAGCTTGGTGTGGTGGGTTATTTCCCGAAAGGGTTTCGCATGTAATTTTTTTTTTTTGATTTGTCTTTGTGTATTTGCTTTATTTTTGTTATTCCTTCATGTGTGTCTTAATTGGACTGTAGTTAGAAAATTAAAAGTACTGTCTACTTACTCCCCTATGGTTTTGACATTAGGAATGTTGTTTTTGTACCTCTGCTTTCCTTACAGAAAAAACTAGGGAAACCAAAACAAAATTCCAAAATTGCACAGGCATGAACTTGTAACTTATAAAAGTTTGAAAATATTTGCAAAATATTGCTTCAACACTCTTAAATTGTCATTGAAAATTCTTTTGAGACTCTCCAAAATTGTTATGTGACCACACATTAAGTAAGATTGAGCTTCTGTAGATTATAGGTTCTTTGGGTCACTAACTGCTACAACAAATTTCACTTCCTTCAAAGCACTCACCATTATCTCAATCTTTAGACAAATTAGTCCTTTGAGTTCACTTACTCTCCCAAAAATATTGTTAGATTCACTGTTCAAGCATCTTATTAGTAGAGATGTTACTTGACCTTCTTGTTGAGCAACATCACCAGCTAATGGATAAAAAGTATCATAAATGATAGCCAATTTATTTTCAAGATCCTTCACCTTTTTCTCATTACCTTCAGTAAACTTGGAAAAAACCAAACATGCCTTATAGGCCTTTCCAACTTCAGATATAAAACCTTGAATGTTCTTCATGCAAGTGGCTAATAGATTCTTATCCTTTGCAATCACTTCCTTCAACCAACTAAGTCTTTTACCATTAAACTCTTTTTGCACTTTATCCCCAACAGATTTCTCAAGAGACTCAAATTGAGTACTTACAACATTTATAATCTTCTTTAGCTCACCGAAAGAGGAACTAGACATATCCTTCACATGATTAGGCATTAATTTCTATAGAACTCCAAATGCAAGGCTTAGTAATTCACTATCCTCTATGTGAGACTTCAGAATATTCTCACTGGCCTTAGCTTGAGAAATTGATGCGACCTTCATCATCTAAATTGTGGAAAAAGTGGATAGATTGATTGAGCTTTCATCCAATTTAGAATCAAAACCTTCCTAGTGCTCCATCAAAGATTTCTTCACTACCTTGGCAATTTCTCTTTCCTCCACTCTAATTTCCTTAACTTGAGCTTTTTCTTCTTCATCCTTGGGTTCTTTAGAGACTGTTTATAGATTGTTTTTTGGCACTTCAACCTCTTCATTTCGCACCTCCTCGTCAACTAATACCACTTTAGGAACTACAATTTATTTTCCACATTAGGAGGAATCTGAAAATCCAAAGCGTCTGCATTCACTTCCTCATTTTTTGGAACATTTTTAATATTTATTTCCTCAACATTAATCTTATTCTTTGACAAAAACTCTTCTAGAATCTCCTTGGTTTCACCAACAACAACATTTGATTCACCAATCATAAGTTTATTCACCCTTGTCTTGCTCTTAAATTCCTTTTTAGCCTTTTCAAGGAGTGAATTCATCTCCTTAATTGACATTTCTAGACATAAATCTGCAAGAATTCTCTTCCTTAGATTCTCTTGTTTTGTTATAGCACTTAATCTTCTCAACTCCAAAATATCATACAGACTCTTTGGTAAGCCAAACATAATCTTGACAAGAACTTTATTGAAAATGTTCATATGTTTTATTATGGCTTCTTCAAGAATTCTTTGACCTGATTTATCAAAAGTTTCATACAATTCACAGAGGGGCTTAAGATTACTGTCCTTGATAACTACATTCTCAACTTCCTCAACTGACATACTAGGTTTATCAACTTTTTCCTTTGCTTTTTCTTCTTTGCTAGAAGATTTTCTCTTGTTTAACTTGATAGCCTAAGTTCTGGTAGCCTTCATTTCTCTCAAATATTCTTCTGATTTTGTTTCCTCATCTTCTGAAATAGGTTCATATGTTCTTGTGCTTTAATTCTTCTTCCTTTTATCGAAAGGCTTGTCTTGAGATGACTTTGTTGCAAGAGTGGATAAGGATGGGGAACTCATTGTAGATTTAGTGTGGGCAGAAGATGCTCCCGAACTAGCAGACTCTATTTTTTCTTTCTTTGCTTCAGCCTCTTCTCTCTTCCTTCTCACTTCTTTCAATTTATCTATAGGTACATCCATATTTTCTGCAAAAACTTCTACCTCTTTCCTTACTCTTCTGACTATTATAGGTTTTTTCAATTCCACATGAACCTACATACTTTTCTCTACATAAATTCCAAACCTCTCTTCTCCTTGATCCAAAGGTGAACTCAACAAGTGTTTTGCATACATCTTTATAATTTTTTCATCTACTTCGTATCCCATAGGCATGATCCATATTGTTCTAGGATCAGCAACTCCCATATAACATTGGTCAATATCCACCATGAAGTAGATAGTATCTTTGTATTATTCCACAATTGAAGTGGGAATTCTTTCCTTGGCATGCATCATATTTTGGAAATTTTTGAAATATCCCCAAAGGGTAGTATTCTTGACCTGATGATCACCAATTTCAAACATGTTCCTTATCTGAATAGCTATAGGCTCATCATTTTTCAAATGTACTTTTCCAACACTCAGAACCTCATACATGAAATAGAAAAATAAAAAAAATAGAAGATTACCATATTTGAAAGTATTCTTCTTATCTTTCTTGATTTTACTTAGATTCTCCATCAATTAACTTCTGAGCAGCTTGCACAAGTCATATTCTACATTTTGCTTTACCATTTCATAAATTGCATAGATGGTTGTACCGGATACAAAATTATCCCAGCTAGAATGGTATGTCTTGTATCCAATGACCATTGATGCAAATTTTACGTCCACTTCAGCAATATCTTCTATTGTCATTTCCCTTTTGTCCGATTGCACACCTGTTGCCTTAGTAACCTTCTCATTCTTCATGGATTTCAAGATTGGAAGTCTACCAGTGGGATTTAGACCTATGACTACCCATATAGCCTCTTTTGTGATCTTGAAGGGTATATTTAGCCACATGAACTCAACATGACCATGGCTCAAAATGTATCTAACCCATTCATTTTCCTCAAATATGGGAAATTTTGCAAATTGTGTGAACTTCTTCTCCTCTAGGGTTTGAAATTCTATCTTTACAATAAAATCCTCTTTAATTATATGATGGAAGTATAAATTCATTATTTGAGAGCTTCCTAATTCTTCAATATATGCATGTATATAATCCCTAATATCTTATGTGTGCAATAATCCATATGGTATAGATGAAAATTCTCCTAAGGGCTTGATCTCAATAGACTTATAAGGATTCCATTTGAATTTAGGATGGGGTTTGTCCTTGACTTCAACTACTAGAGGAGTGGCCATAATTGAAAAATCACAAATTCACAAGCTTTTCGATAAATACCTTTTCATTGGATCAGAGTTTGATCATAGATTCTTTTTCACGCTTTAAATCTCTCCACAATTCAACAAAGTTCACTCTAGGGCTCTTCAAACTACTTTCCTCCAAAATGCAAGGTGACAAATGAAGGATAAAAGTGGTTTTTTTATCATTTGCACAACTAACCCTTTTGTTGCAATAAATGCTTTTACCCTAGTTCATCTGGTTACTCTGATTCCATGCACTGAGATAGATAATTCTTCTACAGATCTCCAAAACTCTACAATACTACCTCCAATTGGGTTAAGCAACATGTAAAAAGCATTGATCTACCTACTAGACTAGTCCACATTCTAGTATCAATTGCTTGCAAGGGGGTTAAAGTATTTTTCTGATAACTCCCCCTAGGCCAAAGGCCTAAAACTAATTCCCGGATGAATTACCAGAAGTAGATTTTGGTGCTGGTGTATTTCCTTCAATAGAGGGATTCTTTTTCACCCATTTCTTATGCATTTTCCTCTTGATCACATCTATAGTAACTTCCCCTTTTCCTTTGACATCCTACTATGTATTATGTCTTACCAGACCTCTTTTGTTCCAACAAAATCTAGCACTATGGCCAAAGTTTTTGAAGTTGTAACACACAACATTTCTTTGTTTAGACCAACTGTTCCACTGATTTTGCCTTGATCTATATTGGTTAGCAATATGCCCAAGTCTATTGTATGCATAGCATATGATATTTCTATGAAAGTTATTCATTACAACTCTGCATTCACTGGACTTATGACCATACTTATAGCAATTAAAGCACTGACCTAAGAATGATGGTCCACTTGTGTTCATCCCGCTCCTGCAATAAGAAGCCATATGACCGAATTTGTTGCAAGAAAAATAGTAGCCATTGAATCTTCAAGCATTTGGTTGTCTTACTAGATTCCTTCTATCTCCATTCACTTGATTTCCTTGCCTGAATCTCCCTTGTCTAGATTTATTTTGTCCAAATCTAGAACTTCCTCCTTCTTCATATCCAAGACCTGGCTTGTCACCATCAGTCCTCTAACCTTTAATAAATTAATCAATTTTTTTGATTTAGCTTTGAATCTCTCCTTGTACTCATTTGCAGTAGTAAGTTCATCTCTAAGATCATCAAGTTGTTTTTCAAGCATTTCCTCATTATTTTTAGATTGTTCCAATTCATTGTCCAATCGAATGCATTGTTCATATTTTTCTTTCAAGGATTGAGCAAGCTTTTCTTCATTCTTCTTTCTATCTTCAATTTCCTTGCTCATTTTCATCATGATGGATTCCATCTTATGCTTCAGGGAGCATTTTCTTTGGAAAAATTTCACAATTCTATTTTCTCCTTCAAGGCATGACTGAGTTTTTCATCTTCAATGCTTATGTTCTTCTGCTTGAGATGATCACATAATTCCTTTCTTTTCTCCCTTGATTCATTGATTGTCTTTCAATGACTGGATGAATTTTTCTGCATTCTTAAGACTTTCCTGTAGTTCCTGGTTCTCAGATTTTGACTGGTCAAGATTATCCATGGCCACCATAAGTTGTTGTTGAAGACTGCTCGTATCCATTGAAAACACAAGTTCCAAGATCTCTCCAAGCCGTTAGACTTATTTCGAGGTACTAGCTCTGATACCAATTGTTGGAAACAAGCAACATTGAGAGGGGGGGTGAATTAGTGTTCTACAAAAAATAACTTTATTATTCTGATCATTAACCCACTTTAAGCATTCAACCAAAATAAATATGCAAAAATAGAAAGCAAATAACCACAACACCATAACACAAGGATTTTTATGTGGAAACCATGTTAGGGGAAAAACCACGGTGGATGGTCAATCCATAATATAATCTAAGTATACTCAAAAATAAGTTTAAAATATGGGAATGCACTTGCATTCAGGCTCACTACTCAAAATAGGAAGGCACACTACCTTATAGAGATTTGGATTAGATCCAAGAGAATGAATTAAAAGAATAGAATCTACAAATGCTTGATTACAGTGCTGGTTAAGCTCAGTTGATGATCTTTTTTCCTTCTGATTGATGTTGCACTTCTACTCTACTCTGCTTTGACTCATACCACAAAATCTTTATGTGCAAGTGAAACTATGCATAAAATCACTCTAAACCTCTTCTAATATTCACAATACACATAGACACACCACACATACACATCAAAATGATATAATATATCCTACATATATATCTACTACTAACAATTTAATCACAAGAAGTCGGCTTTAACAAGACTTAAAAATATTAGCAATTGTCGGCTTAAATCTTAAGAATTATCCAATGCACATCCACAATGGTCAACCACAACTTAGCTCAGACCCAAAACATAATGATCAAACATAAAAATATTTGAATAAAACTTTCTTGAATATCCACACCACATTTTATCAACTGATTCGGCCCCAAAATACTGATAAACAAAAAATTATTAACTAGATCTCCAAATTTGCACATGACTTGGTACAAGGCACTAATATTTCTGAATAACACAAGAAATACAATGATGCACCTTTCATGATATCCACAACTCAAAATAACAATTGGAAATTTTCATGTGAATCATTGACCACCAAACTGTCAGATGCTCTGTTCTTCTTGACTATCCTCAATTTGACTGCCGATGTGAGCAAATGGTGTCATGTAGATCTAATTACCGACTAGGGTTGCCATCAATGAAAACACCAATGCATAATTTTAGTGTCTCCTACCAACATGTTGTACCCATGGAGATAACATACACTTTGTTATCAAGGTGATAATCTCTCAAGGATAATTTAATGTTATGGAATTTTCTAGAACAACTTAGATGAGTTACCATCCTTTTTGTTGATGAAATTATGAGTACTACCCAATTTGATCAACACTATTATTTTATGTTTCTTTAAGAAACCCTTTACCTTGAGATTTTGTGGGGTGCTAAAACCTAAAAGTGCATGACAAGAAATTATTGGGGTGGAATCATGTGATTCCTCATCTGCCACCCTAACACCCTCTAATAATGGTTCCTCATCTTCTTCCTTACTTGGAGCTTTAATATAAAATAATTTATTTTCATTTCATTTATGTCCTCAACTATATTTTCTTTCACAATTAAAAGACAACCCTTTTTCTCTCTTCTCCTCAATTTATTGTGGAGTTAACCTAGTATTTTGAGGAAGAGAAGGTGTTGAATATCCTTTCTCTCGTATCCCATTAGCCCCTTGTTCAATAGGAATCAAATACTTCTCATCTACCCTACATTATAAGATAAAAGACTTAGATATAGAGCTAAGACTAAAAATACATACCTCATGTTGAATGTGATCCTTGAGACCACCCAAAAACAAATCATTCAAGTTCTCCTCTGTAATTGTATCCACTCTTAATGATATATTTTAGAATTTTTTAATATAATTCTTGACTAATCTTGTTTTTTGAAGTTAAGCTAATTGGTTGAAGAAATTTTCTATCACACTATTGCTATATTGTGCTTAGATCTCCTTTGTAAAAACCGACCATGAGATATTGAGAATCTTTTTTTGATGATGAGTACAAATCCATTGATACCAAATGAATTGATTTAGTTCTATATACGAAAGTCATTGTGACCTTTTTTCCAATTGGAAATTGATGTACAAATTAAAAAAATCCATTTGGTTTATCCATGTTAGTGGATCCTTGCCATCAAACTTGCACATATCCAACTTTGGTATCAAGTTCCTAGATACCATATGAATATTAACATTTTGATCAAGAGTAGCTAACCTGGATGATTCACCTTAGTTGCTTGAGACATACTTTCTTGGTAAATTTATATGAGAATTTAACATGCTTAATATGTCTAATATATCTCCTCTTAGGCCACTCATCTCCATATTCATTGATGAATTTATTATTTAACCTTGCTAATTTCCTCATTGGGAGTAATATGCTCTATTATTACCTCATCCTTATCAAGAGACTTTCTCAGTGTGACAAGATTCTTTTTGCATCTTGTTTGAGGTCCCGTCATGATGAAAACCAATAATTTTGCAAAAAATTGCATAAATGAAATCTAAATTATTTTAAATTTTTATTGTAACTTAATCATGCCATGAACCACTTACCTAGAAAAAAACTCCAAGAAATTAGCAGACCTGCAGCCTTTCGAGCGAATTTGTTGGAAACCCTAATTTTGCAATAAATTGCTCAATTATATTCTAATTCCTATGAAATCTAAAATACATCTTCTATAACATGTTAAAAATCCCTTAAAAAATAAAAAACTAAATTGTCAAAATTTGGAAGATTTTTTTTTCACAAAATGACATCCAAAATTGAAAAAATGCCTTGTTGTCACACTAATAAGATCATGCTATGATATAAATTGTTATGAAATAAATTTTACAATGGAAGATATAATATGAAACATTCTAAATATAATTGATAATAACTAATAATACCAAGCCACTTTGAGGGAGAAAACCTCCAAATATCTCCAATGAGAACACAATACACAATGTAGTGATGAGATAAGACTCACTACCTCCTATATATACCTTTTTTATGCCTACATATCACTCGAAAAGTTAGATAGCCCTATATAAGACTCAGTCTGACCTAATTAACTAAATAAAATTATAATAATGATAATATGACTTAATTAAGAGTTAAGATAGCCACAAGATGACTATTCATAACCCTAAGTACACTAATATTAAGGGCGTAGCACATAGGATACTAAAAGGTTGATATTTTATTTTTCCCTTTAAATTGGTATTAGAGATAAGATCAATTTTTTGCATGTTCTTTCATGTGCATGTATGTGAGTTGCATTAACTTTCATGTTTCTTGCATGTGCTTGCATGCTATTGCATGTGAAGGCTTCATGGTTTTTAAGGTTCTAGGTATTTCTTATATTATGATTTCTTAGCTTGTAAGCTTGACGGAATCTATAAGAAGGAATTGACTGATTATTAATCCTTGTTCAAGTGGAATTATTGTAGTTGATCTTGTTTTTAGGATGCAATATGCATTTGAATGATGGAGAAGATAGATTTTTAGGGATTTTATCATGTGGTTTCATTTAATATGATATTGATTTGGAGATCTTGTTTGATAGTATATAATAACCCTCATGCATATCCATGTTATTTTATTCTATGGCCATGTGTATAATAGTACTCATATTGTGTGTTTTTTGTTTGCTCATTGATCATATGGATAAACTTGGGTTGTCAAGAATATGTTTAAATTTCTTATATTAGGTACATTACTTTAGTCCATGGAATTGGAAGATACTATTTTATTAGCCTCAAATACATGTAATCTATTAAATTGACCATTAGATGATCTAAAAACTTGTGGAATATCCTAGATCCTCCATATTCTTGTACATGATGGTGGTTATGGAGTTGGCCTACAAGCGGGCTTGGAGTTCTTGAACTTCTTCCTTTGACTTTCTTGTACATACATGTCTTTGTTTCATGTTAATTGGATCTAAAGTTTTTGTAGATTTTTCACTCAAAATATATGGTTATTCTTATCTATGTTATTCCATTGTTATGGTTTTATTATTCTAGTGTTTCTCAAAATTTTGGGTCTTCTAGATGATGAGTGGATATGGAATTGCATGTGTTTCAATGATATAGTGGTTTTGTGTGTTTTAGATGGTTAATCCAAAATTTTGGTTTTATAGATCTATAGATAAAATATTTTTTAGATTATGATTCCCTTAAGGTATTTCTAGATGGAAGATAGTTACAATTTTACTTATTTTTTTGTGCATGGATAGAGGAGGTTTGTAGCTTTCTCAGTATGGAGATATTGGTATTTGATTAGCCACTCAACATTTTTTATAGTTTTTGCTTGACAAGTTTGTTGACTATGGTTATTCAGTTATGGATTTGTTGGAAATTTAGGTATGTTAGTGATCTAGTGTTTAATTCTTGAAATATACATGTTATCTTTCTTTTATCTCAACTTTTCATGTTCCTGATGTGATGATAATTTTTCATGCTTCATTATTTTGGATCTACGAGCTATGTATTTTGTGGATTAGCTACTAATTGGTTCCATTGGGATGAATTGAATCTAGATTATCTATATCCATGATATTGGTTTAGTGTTGTAGAATTTTTTAATTGGCCTTGTTTGTGGTCATTTGTGCATTAGTAGTTTAAATTGAGATGTGAGGATGGATGTTTGAGTACCTAAATAGTTAGTTATTGGGACTTGTAGTAAGTTATGTATCTTGTTGTTTTGACGATCTTGGTTCTACTTTTTTTTTCTACTAATATTGTAGTATTTTTTTTATTATGTTAGATCCATGAATGATACTCACTTAAAATATAGTTATCACAATGTTATGGATAACATGGTTACAATTCTCAATGGGAGGTTTTGATAGTGATGATTGAGTGGTGATTTTAAATCTTCATGGATTGGAGATTTTGATTCTACTTATTATTTGGAGTTGTTGGTATTACAGTTGAGTGTGTCATCCATGGGTGATATTCATTTATGAGATGGTTATCATGATGCCTAGAGAGATTGGTATCATGGTTCAGTGGGAGATTTGGTAGTTATAAAGATTCATCTCTTTGTGATGGATGATAGATACAGTGGTTGTTGGTGTCATGGAGGAGCTCTTGGATTTTGTTGCTATAGTAAGAGTTATTTGGAATTTTTAGTTTCATTGATGTGAAATGGTTATCTTCATGTTAGTGGAGAAGTTGACATCTTGGTTAGCCATGGAAGATTCTGAGTCTTTGGTTAAGGAGTAAAGTTTTATGACTTGCTATTTTTAATAGGTGATCCCTTGTTTAGTAATGGTTTTCCATGACTAACTCTTGATTTCATATTAGAGGTATTGAAATGATATTATTAGATCATAATTTCATGATATGTTATTAATATTGTAGACATGCTGTTGGAATTTTGATAGTGGTCTAGTTAGTTCTCTTGGTATTAAGCATATTGGTCATGTTCTTGAGATCTTCATGTGATTGTAGTGATGCATTTAGAGTTTATCATAGATTGATTAGTTGTTGATGCTCATGGATACTTGGGTGAGGTAGTTGTTGATATGATTACTCTTTGGATGTTTTCATAGAAATATTGAGTAGCCTTCACTAAGATATGGATGTGAGTTCATGATAGAAATAAGAGGAGGTCATTATTGGAGAAATTATATGAGACTTGGAATATCCTGGAGGAGCAATCTCATTCCCCACTCTTGGTCTACTTGAAATATAAGCATAATTTGAAAGGTATAAACCATTTGTATTTTAGATACATTATTTATAATGTTTTATATTCTCATGAAGATGGATCTTGAGCTATGATTTCTAATTCTAGAGGGTACATTTGAAGAGTGTATGGTGTTGGTGTAAATAGGTATTTTACCTATTTAGTCATTAGTAGGTCCTATTTACATTTTAATCTTACGTAGGTCCTAAGAGGGAATCTTTCTAGAAGGTGTTAGTTATCATTATATCTTATCTTATCTTTTGAATTTTAAAAATGATAATGTGATTCCACACTCATTTAACAAAGGGGAGTTAGTGTTATATAAAAATCAACACAATGTTAATACCGACCTAGGTAAAAAAGGAAAGTTTATTTCAAATTGGTTAGGCCCTTATGTCATTCAGGAGAGCTATGCTTATGGGGCATATACATTAAAATAAATGGATGGTATACCTCTTAAAGAACCTATCAATGTTACACATTTGCATAGATATTACGCTTAGCAGCTATTTTGAATAGTATGCATATTAAATCATATTGTTTTTTTTAGTAGATGGTTTTCTATTTTATCTTGTATTGCTTCATTCTTGAAAAACATCCTTGTGTGCATCATGAATAATAGAGTAATTATTCCTTAGTTGGAGTATTACTTTCTTTTACATGTTATTCAAATTCATTTGTGTTATGTTAAATTAGAGCATTATATGTATTTAACCTTTCACAATTAGATCATAAGAGTATTCGATTTAACATAATTACACTTAATCCAAATGTTATATCTAATGTAAGCATATGTGCTTAGGTTAGATTACATAAATATAATTAGATCATGGAGACATTTATTGAATAATCTACACCAAGATTGTTTGATAGATCGCATTGACATCTAATCTACATAGGAACACATATAGAAGAAAAATGTTTATATATTAATCAAAAAAAATTATATACATCATCACCATAATGTGGCATAATATAAACATAAGTACATATACTAGGGCATATGACTAATAGATCCCTCAGAGCCTAGTGGTGGCCCTCGTTGAGAGACATTTGATCATGTGTAGCTCATGGAACTAAATTGCTCGTATACCTCACATCTCACCCTTTGTAGTAGTTGTGCGTATGATTAGTGCGATGCACTCCTGCTTCACCCAATCATTATCCACTTATAATCTACTAATCTCTCCCTATAGTCTTCTAACCTCCAACTATAGGACAACCATTAAATCACTCTCAGTTAGAGCTTGGGTGGCTCAAAGCTCCTCATAGGAAGCCTATATAAGGAAGCTAAGGTAGCGGAAAAACTCCCTACACTAATCTTGAGAGGAGAATAATGCAAAAATTTTATAGATATTTAATGGTTACACAATTTAAAAAAAAAACACAAATATCATGCATACCACAACATAGTGATTTATGTGGGGAAAACCCTTTCAAGAAAAAATCCCACACTCCAAAGGTTTCTCAATATATTATTTAGAAATCAGAAATATTATAATATACTTGCAAAGCAAGCTTCTCATAGGATTATCACTAACCAAAGATCTAGAGGTAACACAACCACTATCAAACTCTCATAATACATCATAATACCCAACTGTAATATAACACCCTCATAAAATAGGGTTTTGTCCTAGGGAAAATCAAACCAACAAAATATCAACCATTGGATCTAAGACCTAATGATGAATAGTCTAGATTTACAATAGTAAAATATACATAAAATGTATCTTTTGGGGGCGTTGCCCTTGAACCCCCAACCAAGCGCATTGCCCCCAGACCCCTAGCTGGGGGGATGAGCCCCCGAAACCCCCACAAGGGAGGTACCTCCATGGAAACCCCTCTACATTGACGTATCAATAGTACCTTATGTATTTGCAAGGTTGAGACATATTTTCCTAAAAAATCTCCCACTTGTCGAACACCTTGTAAGAGCAATGTGAGGGTCTATAAACATCGTCTCTTAATTATTTTTGGGTCGACAAGTCCATATTATCTAAACAACATATGAACTCTTTGCTTATAGGATTAGTTAAGAATCAACAACATTCATCAGAGTAAAGCTACCTTAACCAACTTCACCTTGCCATCTTCGAACATATCTCTAACAAAATGATATTGTACATCAATGTGCTTGGTCCTGGCATGAAATGCTGGGTTCTTGACTAGACATATCACACTCTAACTGTTGTAATAAATTGTCACTACACCCTATTTAATTCCAATGTCTGAACATACTCTCTTAAGCTAAATGGATTTTTTACAAGAATGAGTAGCTATCATATACTCTACTTCAGTAATGGAAAAAGCAACTACAACCTATCACTTACTCATCCAACTAATTTCACCATTGAATAATGTAAACACATAAGCATCCATGGATCGTTTACTATCAATATCACCTACCTAGTTTGAATCCATATAACCATTAATATCAAGGGAAATCTCATCTTCAATCATATTATTATGATAACACAACGAATAATCTGAGGTGCCACACAAATATCTGAAGACTCTTTTAACTACCTCTCATGAGAATGTGAAATTGGGAAAATAATTTTAATTTCTATATTGTAACTACAAATATGAAATGATTATCTTATTAATACATAAATGAATGTGTTCATGAGTTTATATTTGATATATATAAATCAAGAATGGTCTAACCCTAATTCCCTTTTTCAAGTGGTTGCAGGATAGACAACACCTCGAGAGAAAGGGAAATATTATCAAGGAGAGGTTGTAGTTAACAAATGATCAAAAATTATCATCAAGCCTTGAGTTGGTGTAAGATAGCTAAGTTAAAGTCGTAACCTTGGTTGAATATCACCTAATTAATTAATTATCAAAATGAGTCAATTTAAATTGTGCATTATCATATATCTCTAGGGGTCTTATATTTCATCTTGTGCACACCTTGGGAGATATTATCATAAATATATAAGTTAAAATTAAAAGACAATCTCCTAAGCTGATGGTTATATAATAAGGTTAAATTAAAAAGAAATTAGCAAATGATAGTGTGGGTGTGAGGAGGTAACTCCTTGCCACCTTGCCACCTCTCTTGTGAAACATCCAAGAAGGATAACACTTGCAGTCATGTGTTGAGGGAAATCTAAGGGACTTGAGATGTTGAGGAGGTTTCTCTTGTAATTGGAATTCTATCATTTCTCTAGGGCTATTGCTTCTCACTTGCATTTTTCTTTTGGTCAATCTCTTTTCAGTCATTCTGCAATCACTTAAGATTCTCTCCATTCTTAGCAAAGATAAAAACTTTTCTCTTTTCTCTCTATTAGTCATCATTGATAATAGTGTGCATCTTTCACATCATCGACTGCAATCATTCTCCTAGTTCAGTTTTCTCTATTGGTAATTTAGGCTGAGGGTTTATTATGTTTTTTCACACTCTTTTAGGAGAGCAACATCATCATCACCTTCAATCAATGAAGCTGCTCTTGATTCCAAAGCTGATAGTGGTTTGGTGGTGAATAGACTTCAAGGAAATCATTAGGATCTAGTAATCTCAATAGGCATGTATAGAGAATTCTTAATTTGATAAAATTTATCATCACAGATATATATTGTTCTGATAGCCATCTAGTCAAAAAGTAAATTTCATTCTATTTCTTTCCTTGATGAAATCACAATGGAGTTTGTTCTTACTAATTTTTGGATCATTCCCGATGCTAGACTCATTTTTGTTTTGACCCCGTACAACTTATTGAACTTATTTTCAAGTATCTCTTCCTTAATTAATTTTGAACCTAAATGCCTGTTCGAGCTTTCACTATAATGCTTTGAGTTTTATTTCATCTTGTCAAAACCAAAATCTTCTTTAATTTTCGTTCTTTAAATTTCTGAGTTTGAATCGTATCTTTATATTCTTCCAATCCGAGTCCTTTAAATTTTAAAAGTCTGTCATGGGTAACAAGTCTTTTTCTATATCTTTATATTTGATTACAATAAGCAAATTATTTTTAAAAGAAGTGAAATATAATGAGCTAAGTCTCTCTCTATATATGCTTAAAGGAAACTTCTTAACCTTAAAATTAAGAGAAATATTTTGAGCCAAGTCATTGTAATATAAACCTAAAGTCAATTATTATCATGTCAAGCAAGGGTGAGAGTGTTGACTGCACAGGCGTGCCATTAATAATAAAAGCCTTGGCCAAGGTTATGATGCTTAGATTAAGCATTTTTCAACTATCAAGAACCAGATATACCCCTAGTCAAACTGATCCTTCTAGTTAGGAGTTACCTATAGTGAAGGATTGAATAGGTGGTATAGGTCCTTGACGCCAGGCTTAGAGGGCATGATGATATTATGTGATCCTTTTTTTATTACCCTCTAGAAGGGTCAGATTTCTTCAGTTGAAGAAACATGAGAGACCAGTAGGTCTTTGGTTGGGAAAAAAATCCCTTGATGATATTTCTTTTTCCCTTGATAACAAGTATTGCTCAAGCATTTCAGTGGGAAGTCGTCAAACTATACTTTCTTGTAACTCTCTCTCCCTCTCTCCTAATTTCAGTTATAAATAATTTAACATGTTTATTTCATAGATGTAATAAATTCTCTTTACATTTTGAAAGAAAAGAAAAGTTAGTTGACATCATATGTGAATTTTCGGTTATATAAATGTATAGTTAATTGTTATCCTTTTCAACTGCAAATGAAAATTAGTTGATGAATTGATTATGATGTAGTTGTTTCAAATTGTTTATCTTTTCCATTCAAAATTTCAAATGAAACCCTAGGATGAAAAATAGTTAGTTACATTTCAATTGAAACTAGTAGTTAGTTTCCTTTCTTAAACTATAGATTAGTTAGAGTGTTACAGATGGATATCTTCCTCCTCCTCTCTTTAGAAAGAAAAGAACCCACCACATCTTCAGTATTCAATATAACAAAAGTACTCCCAATAGCCATAACAAGAGAATCCCACAAATCAAGCAAAGAACAAAGCAAGATCTGGCATTTCTCATCCTCATCCATTTTGACACCAACTGATGCCAACTAAGCCACCAACATATTGAATGTTTCCAAGTGGTCTATAATTCATCCACCCTCATCCTTTTCAAGGAATATAATTTCTTTCTCAAGAAAGTCTTGTTCACTAAAGATTTAGCTTGATACATCTCACCAAGAACTTCCATAGTTTTTGTGCAAAGGTCTCTTCATGGACATTAATTAAAAAAATTCTACCAAGCACAATCTAATTAGACCCTTGGCTTTACGATCCATAACATCATATTGAGAAAGCTGAGTAGGATATGTAGGCCTTGAAACATTTTCATCAACAAAATCCCATAGATCTTGATCTATCAATAGATCCTCCATCTTCAGCTTCCACATTTAAAAATTATTTCCAAAAAAGTCATCCAACTCTATTCTCCCTAATGAACTTCCCATCTTAAAATTCCTGCAACAAGATCACAAAGTATCTTCTACACAAGATCCCACTCAAATATGGATTAGTTAAAAAAACCCAACAACCAACAACTGAAACCAAAGGTGATTAGGCTTTGATACCACTTGTAAGGAAGCTAAGATAGCGAAACAACTTCCTACACTAATCTTGAGAGGAGAATAATGCAAAAATTTTACAAATCTTTCACACTTATAGAAACTTAAATAGAAATAAACACAAATATCATGCATACCACAACACAATGATTTACGTGGGGAAAATGATTTTGAGAAAAAACCCACACACTCCAAAAGTCACCCAATATATTATTCAAAAATCACAAAGATTACAATATACTTGTAGAGAAAGCTTCTCATAGGAGAATCACCAACCAGAGATCCATAGGTAACACAATCACTATTAGACTCTCAAAATACATCATAATACCTAGCTATAATACAACACCCTCATAAAATAGGGTTACCTTCTAGGGAAAGTCAAGCCAACAAAATATCGCCCCGTCAAATCTAAGACCTAATGATAAACCATCCAGATTTACAATAGTAAAATATACATAAAATGTGGCTTTTGGGGGCCCTTTCCCCAAACCCCTGCCAGGGCATGCTGCCCCTAGACCCCTAGCTTGGGGAGATGAGCCTCCCCTAGGCCCCCACAAGGGGCAACCCCTACAACCCCCCATGTGCTGATGTATCAATCGTACCTTATGTATTTGCAATATTGAGACATATTTTCCTAATAGTCTGAAGCTTTGTAAGTGTATTGCTCATTTTCTCATCCCAAACACTATAATCTTCAAGAGCCCTCATGACCTCCTCATACACTGTCCTCCATCGTGCTAAAGGCTCAAACAAGTATGCATGGTGCCATGCTATAGGCAGTGGCCCATGCTCTGCTTGTGCAGCCTATTGTGGGGGTAGGGTGACGGTCATCTCTATGATGATTTGTCTAACAAAATCATCCCACTCCTAGTAATCACCTACAATAAGTAAAAAATAAAATATCAAAACATGATATAATAAGAAATTCATAACTAGAACTTAAAAAATAAATAAAAATACATCATTGCCTAGGTCACCAACCCATTGAGTATGATGTTGATGGGTAGGAATTGTAGATGGTCTAGAACCACAACTCCCTCCATTCTCATGGGATACCATTCCTATTGCACTCGCTACCCATGATTGGGTGACTTTGGGAGGAACCATGGGTCTCTCCTCAGGGGCATCTATAATATCAACATGCTCATCTCCCATTGGTTGCTCCTCCTCATCCTCCTCTTCCTCATCTACCATATCTACTACTCTATCCTCATCATTTGTATCCCCATCCACAACTCCATCCTCTCTCTCCTCCCCATGACCTAGAAGAGGTCTAGCATTGCTAATAGGGTGTTGCATAGGGAAGAATTTTGTAGGACGTGCTACCCTCTACCATTGCTAATAGGCTATCATGGAACCTACATCAACTAGATTTGATTGTTGTGGGAATGTCAAGATCCTCATCTAAATCACTAGAAAGCACTTCATCGATAGTAGGTTGATGAACATCTCCTAGATGGGCACCACTTTGTGCTACTCTCAGATACATGGTTCATGACCTAGGAGGTATATGCATCGATCCAAACTATCTCGTGACACGATCGTAGTAGAATGGAAAGACTATATAATCATGTTGCCCCAGTAATATACAGTCTTGTTGCATCCTAACTAGCTAATGTGTGGAATATGGAAACTGTGGTATGGTCCTCTAGGGTCTCCATACTATGTCATCCTCATTGAGCTAATTGAATCTAACCCTCCAAAACAATAAATCCCTAAACTATCATATCCATCTCAAGGAGTAGTTATATGCTTGAGGATAACCAATGGTTGTTACTATGGAATAACCTATCGACCTCATGCACATGATATTCTCAAAGGCCCACACCTGTAAAAGTGTGCAATGCACGATGCTCTGGAGCTCTCTATGTACAAAGAATTTGAGATCATAGTAGAGGTGAGCTAGCATACTATGACCCCAAGAATGGGTATGTGCAGGTTAATGTTGGGCCAAAAAGTGGCAATGAGGAAAAAAACATGTCTTTCATCGACTGAGAAAACGTGAAAAGAACATGTTGACTTTTTGTAGGCTCGGGTGTCACCATACCAAACACCAAAGCTACTTTTACACATCGGATATCCGATCCAAATCAAATATCCGATTTGTAAAAAGTATATATTGAACACTTCTGTCTATTTTTTGAACTCATTTGGTTGAGAAGAACCTGCAGGCACATTGTTCATCCATTGTTCGCGTAACGGACATCCGATATAGGCTAAATTCAATTTGGAAAGGTAAGTTTATTTATTTTCATTTGGTTTGATTCAATTTTGATTTAGATTTGAATAATTTCATATGGTTTTTGTTGATTTTTTAAAAAAATAGGGTTTTTGATTGAGTTTTTGTGAAAAAATTGAGTTTAGAATAGATTTTGATAAAAAAATGATTTTTTTTCACAATAGGGTTTTTGATTGAATTTTTATGAAAAAATTGAATTGAGAATGGATTTTGATAAAAAAAATGAATGTTTTTTGTGGATTATTTTTCAAAATAGGGTTTTTGATTGAATTTTTATGAAACAATTGAGTTCAAAATAGATTTTGATTAAAAAATGAATGTTTTTAATGGATTTTGATTTAAAAATAGTGTTTCATTTATATTGTCTAATTTTAGATTAATTATTTTTTAACTTTAATCAGGCATTATGGCTGTCGAGAATGAAAATGCACAAATTCCACCTATTGAAAATGAAAATCATACAGCTGAGAATCAAAATGAAGAAATTCCAAATGCTCCACCACCTTCATAGCCATCAATTGAATAGTTAATTCATGAAAAATTGGAGCAATTGAGAGGAATTTGTGATGTTTATAGGAAAACCCCTTGATTATCCCATATGTCAACCACATTGACAGGAATAATTACAAATGTAGAAACCCTCTCCACCCAACATAATGCATTTCATTCACGGCGAGAAACCATGAGGCAATATTATGCATGTGGAATGTCTTATGATGATGTGAAAGATCTCCAAATAACAAAAGGCCAAATATCCTCTTTATTTATTAACCCCATCATTAGTTTGTTAGTTAATGTTAACAAGCCAAAACTTTCTATAAAATGGTGCACGCATAGGGGCATAGTAGATAACTTTTGGGATCGTTGGTGTATGGTTTTTGATAAGCCACCCAAAAATAATCTTGATGTACCTTTTTACTTTATTAAAAAATTATATGCTAAGTTTTTGTTAGGGCATCATGTCAATTACTTTGACATTAAACCCTTCCAGGGCATTGGTAGAGGTATGCCTCAGGATAGGCTAGGGGTAGCTAGAGTAGTTAGGTTCCCACATGTTCCCTATCCTCCCCTTCCTCCGCCACCTCCAGTAAAACATCCAGATATTACGGAGGATGCAGCCACGCAAACTATCTAGGCCATTCACTCTTTGAATGGTCTTTTGGTTTCCCATGCTTCTTCAGTAGCTCAGCCATAGTCTGGTGATCTTGGCGATGGATCCAGTGCTGCTACATCATCCTCCTCGGGTCCACATATTTGCAATACGTGCCATCAAATATGTTTGGATCCTATTGTACAACCCCCTGAGTATCCATTAGACACTTCTAATTATGACATCTAGGATGTGGAGATTATAGCAGATCACACGCAAGGGAGTGGAGCACACCTTACAGAGTCCTCTCTAGATAGAGAGGCGGGCATTGGAGTAGTTACATAGGTAAAATTTAAGGTGTAAATTCATTACTTGCATTTTTTTAAATGTGAATATTAATAAGAGATAGTATCAAGTACTAATATTTAATTACATGGTCTATTTAACAGTTATTGTCTGAGGAGGAGCTCACATAGGTGATGGATAGCACCCTTAGGGCCATTTCATTTGGCCTCGACACACACACAGTATGTATTTTCTCACTCACTCATTTACATTTTTTTACTATATATTTGCTTGTCATTTGAATTGTCAATAATGAAATTATATATTACTTATATTTTTATCTTACTCTCTACTTGTAGCAAACATCTAGTGCGAGTGAGGTGTGATTCTCTCCAGACTATGGAGGCACAGTGTTGGATAAGGGAAAGGTAATTGAACTCAAATTTGATTGAATTAAAATTTATAAGATCTTTTATTGATTATGCATACATTGACATAGATTTGTAGTTTCATATGTACTTGTCATTTTTATGTACAGGTGGTTGTGAGCTATACATCACTGTTGATAAGTGCCACAACACCCAAAGGAGTAGGTATTCAAATGCCTGAAGGAGGAGGTGTTGATACACCTCAAGGAGGATCTATTGAGACACCTAAAGGAGATATAGAAAAAGATCAACCTAAAGAGGTATGTGTTTATTTTATTTTGTCTTTTGTTCTTATTACTGATAATTCTATGCTAACTTGGATCAATTTCATGTTTTTGTTCACATATATAGATTGACATTACAAAAGTTGGTTTTAGTCTTTGAGAGGGGTATTCTAGGACTCCTGACCCTTCAAAGAGACATATATTTCAGGTAATCAAGATTTCAATTTTAGAGTTCAATTATAATTCAATGTGTATTGATTTTTATGTTAATTATTCAATTTTAAATTATATAGTATATCTAATCTCAATTGTGGTTTGACTTTTTCTTGTGCAGCTACCTTCAGAGCCAACGAGTGCTTCAAAGAGGCTCCATTTTGATGATCCACCAATAGTTTAGGATGAGATAGACATTTTGGCATGTAAATTTTGAATAGATACTGAGATGGCATATGCCACATATTGTAAAACTTTGTTTGAGTTGGGCATTGATGCCATTTTGTATATGGACATACACTTGATTATTGGATAATTTGATATATATATAGAAGTTGACAATCGAAATTTAGTTTCCTCCTCATGTGCATGATTAAACTCTTTGAAGCAATGGTTAAATATCAATGTACAATAGCATAAAAAGAATGGTTAAATATTATGTAGTCTATATTCATATTGTTGATTACATTGCATTGCACATCTTTCAAACTCAAAGCATTATTTCACATTGCATAAGTAACAACTAGATACTCATATGATTAACCCTACAAATTTCATACATTTGGAATAATTCAATGATCCTTAACTAAATTATTCATACAAACTTCTTAGATTTGGAATAATTCAATGAAAATAAGCCAAAACATTTAAACAAGATATTTAGATCTAAAACATTCACATATGATAAATAGATCTACACATATAAGTTGGTTGGAATAGAGTATTTAATTCAAATAACTCACTTGATGATTACAATTTTTTTCCTTCAATTGTTTGCTCATAACCAACATTACAATGATCAAATTTTTTTTAGAAAAATATTGGGATGCTAAAATCCACTATGCTTGGCATACAAATGCAACCTTTCTGTGAAATTTCCCTCACAAATCCAAACAAGTTTCATCCTCCAAACTAGTGCAGGAGCACCTTAAGGTCTTTTTGAAGATCTTAGTGATTTTTGGCTTGTAGGTGGTTCTAGCCAAAAACCAAGGGAATAAGGACTATGATATAAAGTATCTAGGTTGTTTTTAAGAGTGTGTTAGGGTAGGTTTGGCTTAGAGTCTTGAACTTTATGAGTTCCTAGACAAATCTTGGCAATTTGAGCATTTTGGCAATGTTGCCTTGGCAATTTGGCCTAAAAGTTGAAAAATAGCATTAATGTTCTTCTAAGTCCAACACAAGGGTCCTAGCATGTGGGAAAAAGGTATATAAGGTCATCCAAACCCTAATACCTAGGATGGAAGTTCATTTTCACGAATTGAGAATTGGAGAGCATTTTTCTGTGATTGGAATTCAACAACTTTTGAGTGCATTTTTGTGTTTGAGCCTTCATTGAAGTCAAGAATGGATTGAAAGGACTAACCTGATGCTTTGAGTGTTTCATTTGTTTCATTTAATTACTGTATCTAGCATTAGATTAGTCATTTAGACCATCTGGTTAAGGTTTTGCATGTTTTTGGGTTTTTGGACTCACTGCCAATTTGGGCCAGTTTTGTGAATAATGAGTCCCACTTGAGTTCCCGTGGCTTTCTGATAGGGAGGGGTCAGAGGAATCAATCATAGATTCTTTCTCTAAGGTCTTTCTTGTAAGACCTCCTTGGTGTTTTGATTCACCACCTTAACCTATAGGTCCCTTCTCATGTTTAGGTACCCCTGGTTCTCCTAGCCAACCCCACTACCATCACCATTCAACCAACCAAGTCAATCTTGGTACCATAGCTCTAACTCTTCCTTAGCCTTTAATCTAACCTAAAGACTAACAATACCTACAAAGATTGAAATTTTATTTGCAGGGGTGTGAAGGTGTTTCAATTCATTGCAATCCATCCAATTTTGGTTCTTGAGTATCCTCCTAGCTCCATTTCTTGGTCGCTTTCAACAAACCCTTGTTTAGGTCTTAAAAAGGCTACTAGCCTAAAAGCCCCAATTAGGTCTCCTCCAAGAAAACTGGTTGAATCTCTCAATTTCTCTAAAGAACCCCCAATCTTTCTTTGAGGTTCTTGCTTATAATGGACACCTCTCAAGGATTTTTGAGGTCTTGGGTCTTAACTGCTCGTACAACGCCTCCACTTAAAAATGGGCAAAAACTAGGGTTTTAAAGCCTTTTCTGGCTACTTTGAATCTGCTAAGTGTTTCTTACACTAGATGGACTAGTGGAGTTTCCTCTTGAAAACCAAGTCATGTAAAGACTCACATCTACCTTCACAAAAAGGAAATTCAACAAAATTCAATCACCCCTGCAAGTTATGTGCTCTACACTCCTTGTCTTCCCTAGCCGGACTCTTCTTGGCTCGCCTAGGGCAATAATTTTCCAAAAGCTCTTGTGCTCATACAAACCCTAAAACCTACCATATGTACACACATGGAGTCTAGTCATTGTTCCCAAAGGGCCGTACAATTTGTACGGTGGGAAAGTGAACTAACACCCCATTTCTACAAAACTGTTTGGTTCAAACCAGCAATAGGGTTAAAGCAAACTATTTACAAAAAATGATTGAAATCAAATCAAAAAGACTAAAATATGGCACACTAAGCTTGAGAAAACACTAAACTACATCCTCCACATAACACAGTAACAATTTCAATCCATTAAAGCTCTACTTTGAAGCAAAAATCAGTAATAACACACAAAAACACTATTTTTCTTTCAATTCACAAAACTTTCCCACAATACCAATACTTCCAACCCTGCTCTCAAGTCAAGGCACACCTTATATAGGTTCCTCAATCAGTTATGCTCCCTTGGTCAAACATGTAAGTTATCATGTGGCAAAGTTGCAAAGTGTACCATTTTGCATCTTTTGCCAATTTTCTTGAAAATTAAGTAAAATGAGTTTTTAAACCCATTCACCCTTCCTCAACTTCTATCCTAAAGATCAACCACATCCCTAAACTATCTTCTCTACTCAATGGTCAACATGACCTTCATGATAAACATCAAAAACAAAATAAATACATCCTAGACTTCCTAAATGCCTAATGTTTCATAGGTGCTCCTACACCACTTTTCTCTCATGCCCACTTGGAATAAAGCTAGGGACTATGTAAATAATGTACATATAGGTTTAGGAGTCTTTTTTTGTAGGGGAAGTGAAGAAACTATCAAGCACTAGGCAAGTGCAAGTGCATTTTGGCTAGTGGCTTGGAGAGGATAGCAATAAAGAAAGCTGCTAAATGGATTGGTTTGTGCCAATCAAGAGCATGGGAGTGTGGGAACATGTATTCTAGACATGTTTGTGCAAGGAGGAGAGTTGAGGAGGTCATTGAAGCCCTCAAAGTTGGAAAAAGGAGCTAAAACCCTTGAAACCCTTGAAATTAGGGAGGTATGAGGACAGTCATATGAACGGCCACTTGGGAGACCTTACACCTAGTAAATATTGAAGCCTAGGGTACCACTAGAAATAATATCAAAAAATATTTTGGGATTGTTAAGACTGCTTTTGAGAAAAGCAAAGAAAATGGGTTCTAGGAGGCCTAGTTGGGGCAAAAGGCTACAAGGCCTAAAATAGAGTTTTTCAAGAAAGCGATGGGAGAATGGTGAAATAATCCAATGAGATGGATCAGTGAGGTGTGAAATCAACAAAGAGACAGTAGAATAATCTTTCCTAGCCCTTGGAGTGGTTAGGACACTTTGGGTTAGTTTGGAGCCCAGGGAAGCCTAGTGGCAAATTGAGAGTAATGGAGAAGAATTTGAAATTGGTGGAGAGTCTTATGAGGTGAGAGGGGTTTAGGAGAGATCCCTGAATAGGGTAGAGAGGAATACCCTAGGAAGACCAAAGAATAGGTCTTGGGAAGAGCAAGAGTGCTCTTGAAAGGTAAGTCTCCCCATCAAATTGGTAAAGGAAGAGGTAGAGACTCTAGAGGTGGACAACTCAGAGAAAGGAGAACAACTCATGTTAAGAAGGATTTTTATAAAAGCACCTACCAAGGATGAACAAAAACAAAGGAGAGCTCTTTTAAGAGTCAAGTGCAAGATACAAGGTAAGGTTTGCAAGGTCATCATAGACTCAGGATCAACTGATAATGTCATCTCTGAGGAGGCTTTAGGGGTCACTTTTAGGGTGGAAGGCTTAAAAATCCATTTTAAATGCACAAAAAAGAATGAAATTACTTCAAACCAATTTTGTGAAGAAGTTAACCATGTTGCCCACTAGTTTCCCTTAAGAGTCCAAATTGCTAAAATGTAGAAATATTTGAAGGTCTATTTCTCAGAGATCATGATGCTTACAGACTCTTCGTCCAAGGCTATGGGATTGTGTTGGGACCATCTACAAAAACCTCTCTCAGTTTTTACTATCTCGGAGGCGTTTTCCTGTGGTGATGACTTTTCAGTGGAGGGAAAAGTTGCCAGATGCAAGTAGTGTAAAGTTGCAAAGTGGTGCAACTTTCACTTCAGTACTTTTGTACGACCAAACAGATTGTTCCAACACATCCAAATGGGGTACCTTTTACGCTAGGGATGGTCTCTCTTGCACCCAATCGTGAATCACTCCAAGCTACATTGGACCCAACCTCCCTTAAGAGTCCAATGTGCTAAAAGGCAGCAATCTTTGAAGGGCTATTTCTTGAAGACCATGATGCTTATAGACTCTTCATCTGAGGCTATGGGATCATGTTGGGATCATCTACAAAAACCTCTCTCGGTTTTGCTATCTCAAAGGCGTTTTCTTGTGGTGATGACTTTTCAGTGGAGGGAAAAGTTGCCAGATGCAAGCAATGTAAAGTTGCAAAGTCGTGCAACTTTCACTCTGTAGCTCATACGACCAAACAGGACTATTCCAACACATCCGGATGGGTATGTTTATGCTAGGGATGGTCCTCTTGCATCCAACACGCCGAATCACTTTGAGCTACATTGGACCGGCCGATTTCCCTTAAGAGTCCAAAGTGCTAAAAGGCAGCAACCTTTGAAGGTCTATTTTGATACCACGATGCTTATAGACTCCGTCTGAGGCTATGGGATCATGTTGGTCCATCTACAATAACCTCTTTGGCTCTCTCAGAGCATTTTTCTGTGGTGACTCTTTCCCGGGAGGAAAAGTATGCAAGGGTAAAGTGCAAAATTAAATTATTCACTCCAGCTTAATGACCAACAGACTGTTCCAACACATCCGGATGGGTACGTTTATGCTAGGGATGGTCTTCTCTTGCACCCAAATATGCCGAATCACTCGAAACTAATTCGACTGATTTCCCTTAAGAGTCCAAAGTGCTAAAAGGCAGCAATATTTTAAGGTCTATTTCTCAGAGACCGTGATGCTTACAAACTCTCCATCTAATGCTATGAGATTGTGTTGGGACCATCTACAAAAACCTCTCTCGGTTTTTTCTATCTCGGAGGCATTTTCCTGTGGTGATGACTTTTCAGTGGAGGGAAAAGTTGCAAGATGCAAGTAGTGTAAAGTTGTAAAGTGGTGCAACTTTCACTCCACAGCTCATATGACCAAACAAACTATTCCAACACATCTGTATGGCTATGTTTATGCTAGGGATAGTCCTCTCTTACACCCAAATACGCCGAATCACTCCAAGCTACATTGGACCAACGATTTCCCTTAAGAGTCCAAAGTGCTAAAAGGCAGCAATCTTTGAAGGTCTATTTCTTAGAGACTGTGAGGCTTACACACTCTCCATCTAAGGCTATGGGATTGTGTTGGGAACTTCTACAAAATATTCCGAATCACTCCGAGCTACATTGGACCGAGTCAAATTAGGTGAAAAATTGATGCAGACACAAGGGCACAATCACAAACTCTTTGCAACCTGCCTATTTGAGGCATCTAACAAGATTATTCTAACCTCTTTGGACAGTCCAAAACTCCCTTAAAACTTGACAAGCAACTAAATACAAATTTCCCTCTTTAACCCCCTTAAACCCTCGTAATAGTGAGAAACTAGTTTTTGTCCAATTACTCCACAATTTTCCTAAACACCAGACGAACACATGACTGATTCAAAAACCCATATCCAAGTTACACAACATATATGAGAAACAACATAGACTCCTTTGGACCAGCATTGACTTCCTATACATTCACCCTTGAATAGGCTACTCAATTAGCCCAAAAATGCAAAGCAACATACCTTCAAACACCACACAGACCCCTAAAACCTTGGGGCAGCAAATAAATTGCCAAGAAAACAAATATTTTGCAATTGGATTCCATTTGTATGGACCTATAATTGTCAAATCAAAAAACCCCTATTTTTAGTGTAATTCTTGAGGGTTTATTGAATGTAGCTCCCAAGCATTACATGTGAGAGATGGTCAATTTCATTGATGGCAACGATTGTGTGACTCCCATTGATGACCTTCTTTATTCAATGCCTTTACAACAATATCCAAAGCATTCCAAAGAATACTAATGAAAACAAATTTCCCTCAACACCTCATGATCATTCAAGTACTCATTCTAATAGTACAAGAGATTTACACTTCAAATTGCAGGTGAATATAATTTACTATATCTTAACATAAAAAATGCAAAACCGAATATAAAAATGTATCAATGAGGTACAAGGATGTATAAAATCCAATCAATCAAACACAATCAACCTAACATAATTAAGGGTTGATAGGGGTATTGGATAATTAAGGGTTGATAAGCGTATGAATGTTTATCTTTGCATCTACTCTTGAATATCTAGGGACTTGGTAGTATTTAGAAATTTGTTACTCATTTTTATTGCATTGAATCAAAATGTCTCACTATTAATTACTCCAATGCTATAAGATAAATGAATGTTTTCATGATTATAATGAATATATTGTATGTTATTAATGCTAGCGTATATCATCAAATTATGCCAAACATGTGTTTAGTCAACTCAAAGTGGGTGAATGACACCATTTAGTGAAAAAGTTTGAATTTTGAATTTTAAAATGAAAGGGAATAGGTTTGTGACTATGAGGTCACCCTTGTGAATTAAAGAATTGGGTTTGAGGAGAAAAAGTTGCAAGCCACTATAATTTATTATATATAAATGGGAAATATTACAAAACCTGGTTCAAATGAGCATACTGATAGGAAAGAACCAGGAATAAAAACTTCGGTTGTAGCTCAATTAAGTACAAAAATAGAACCCTTTACAAAATGTATGAGTTTCCAAAATACAGGCCCGTTTACATTGTAAACATACCCTTTATATAATGCTAGACATTTGACCCATATTTCAAAAAACATCACTGGGTATAGATTATGCCAATACACAATTATGACCATTTTACATTGTTTCCAGTTTGAGAATTCAAATTTTACAAAATTTTCCTATTAGAGGCATTCAGGGCACAGTCTTCAACAATAGTAGTATGTTCATGTTCTGCACTGACAAGCACCTGTACACACCATCAAGGTAGTTTAGAATAACCAATCTATATTATTCTAAATGACACAAAATATGATGAGATTGTAATGCAAACTATAAAAGATGCTTAGAATAACCAATCTATATTGTTGTAATCTATTGCATACCTCTCTAAAAGGATCAAAGTTGGCTATTGTTGCAGCAAGTCCATGATCAATCATGCTAGGAATATCACAAAAGTGGGAAAATGAGAAATCTATATTGTTACAATAGAAAAGATGTTAGACGAACATATCTATATTAATCTAAACAACCTGAATGATGATGAGTTGGTGATGCAAACTATAAAAGACGCATACCTCTTTGAAAGGATCGAAGCTCGCTATTTTTGTAGCAGGTCCATGATTAATCATGCTAGGAATATCGCAAAAGTGGGAAAATGAGAAATCTATATTGTCACAATAGAAAATATGCTTAGAATAATGTATCTATATTAATCTAAACAACTTGAATGATGATGAGCTAGTGATGCAAACTATAAAAGACGCATACCTCTTCAAAAGGATTGGAGCTAGCTATTATTGTAGCAGGTCCATGATCAATCATACCAGGAATATCGCAAAGTGGGAAAATGAGAAATCTATACTGTCACAATAGAAAATATGCTTAGAATAACATATCTATATTAAGCTAAACAACTTGAATGATGATGAGCTAGTGATGAAAACTATAAAATATGCATACCTCTTCGAAAGGATCAGAGTTGGCTATTGTTGCAGCAGGTCCATGATCAATCTTGCCAAAAATATAGCAAAAGTGCATACCAAATATCACTATTAAAGAAACCTACATTGAAATAGTATATAAAATATCAGTATTAAATAATTAACACTAATGAACTTAATCATAATGAACATAAGCATTCCACCTTCCATTCTTGAAAATGCTATTCAAGTGTGCCTAAAGGGTCATCTCTTTGCTTAAGAGTATCCAATATTGCTTCATGATCAACATTACTAAGTTTCCATAGTTGTTTTTTCTTTGGTCTGGCATGATACTTCAAAAACTTAACATTTATTGCTATAACAAGGTGCGAGTACATGAGAATGGTTTTGTGTTTCTCGTAGTCTTGAAATGCAAGTATGCCATTCTTTCTAATCGTGTATGTTTGCAACCAAGCTCTTGCAACCACAATTGAACCTGTAGGATACATGAAACCATCATCATCTTCCATCGGTTGTGTTAGCTTATGTTTTACCCACACACATCAAGCCAACCAATAGTCTAATCTCTCTTCATTCCCCTGCGGTGCAACAAATGCAAAAATATGTCCTAGCTGTAGAAGATCTGAAAGCAAGTCATAATCAATTGAACTTTCCATTGTGTCATTTGTCATGGATATTGTTTGAGATAAAGGAGTTAGATATTGTGGTACCCATGTATCCACCCACTCACTTGACTCGCATTGATCCCACTTGCACTGAATACAACTCTAACAAAAGCAAGCCAACTCTCATGTCCAAATGGTCCACGTGCCTGCATCTAAGCTTTGAAATGAATGCATCTTTGAAGAATCTTTGATTGTATGACAATCTAATCTACCTCCCACTGTACCCTCCTCAACGAACCAAAAGAATCTATCACTGTTGAATCAAGTGTCCCTCCCTGTGACAATGCTGAACTACACCAATCAACTATAGAACATGCATCGCTGAATTTTGCTCCTAAAATATTCAATTGCTCCTTAACTAGAGCTCTCTTTACACATGCACCTACTCCATCATGCTCCCCTTTCCCATTTCTAGCTTCAAAAAAATCCCAAATATGAGGTAGACCCCTCTCTACATACATTCTACTCAACCAATAAAACATACGAGCAATCTTGAATTGACCTATGCAATTATCTGACCAAATTAGATGTCGATCCAATGCTATATCATGTTCTTGTAAGAACTCAAAAAAATTCTCGAAACAATGTTGGACATACTCATACGAGTGAGATCTATCATCACTCATATAAAAATGATACTCTCTAATTATCTTTCAATCCTCCTCTATACTATCAAGTGCATGTCTAAATGTTATGTGGACAAAAATAGCAATCTGAATGGAATTGTAATACTGAGATTGTACCTCATTTTGTGGTTGTAATGTGTAGTTTTCTGCAAAGTCAACCACTGATATAATAGTGCCAATCAAAAAAGAGTCCTTACACATCCTAAATTGTTGATCCAACTATTGAGACCTATGACTATGCCTTGCATACTTGTAGAAAAGATTGTCCTTAAAATCTGAAATAAAATCAGCAACACTGCACTCTTTTGTAACCAACACACATCTAGAACCTTCACCTCTGCTTTGCAAAGTATATTTGACTATCTCATATCTCTTTTTCTCAGCAACCTTCTTTCCAAATTCATGTTCGGGACTCTCATGAAAACATTGAACAAAATTTTACAAGCCACCACATTGTGAGCACTTTACATTTAAACAATCATTTCCACAGAAAAAGCAACCATCATCTCTAGAATATAAAAATAGATATAGCAAGTCCCTTGATGATTTTGGAAGATGCATTGCACCACACTCCTGCAACATTTCATTAGTATGCAAAGTAGAACATATATAGCATAATAGCTCATGGTACATTGAAAACTCCAAATGGTATTTGCAACAAGTATTACGAATCTTAAGAGGCACATAATAAAATGGCTTCAAACCCTCAAAAGTCCTTTGAGAGATTTCCATATTTTTATGTGTTTCAATAAATTTTTTGAACAACATTGTTTGGATTGATTCCAAGAAATGTTTAGGATGTGTACGGTCTCGATTGCCAATTCTTAACTTTAAAACATCCTTTGCATTGGGTGATACTCTAGAGTTATCATGCCAAAATTGTTGAATTACCCACTTTTCATTATCAGTTAGCTTCTTAGAAACATGTTGAAGCCTCTCGGCAAAATCCCATGTATCATTTTCAAGAGGATCATCTATTCTTTCTCTTTTTGCTAGTGCTCTATCCAAAGTTTTACGATTTATGTCAAAATCAATACATGTTTGTCTCATAAAGTGAGCCTTTTTCAATTGATGGCTTACTAGGGTGGTTGTAATGACTCTCTGAGTAGCTCTCTTATCCTTTTCCTTGTTACGTTTTCCAATAGACTTGAGAGCATTAAAAATATTTTTGACAATAATAGAATTTTTTTCAGTCTTCTTGTTCACACGAATCTTGAATTTGGCTAGCAAAGGTCTCATCTTTTGCATCTTTAGCAATTGTACAAAAAGTTGGCATTGCTCGGTCAATGTCTTATCACTAAAATATTCATTGAAAAGTCTTCTAGCCCACAATCGAACAATTTGTGTTGACCTCTTTCCTTCAAAATTGTTTATAATATTCTCATAAAATTCAAGTAACCATTTAGGGGTTCTTGAGGGTCTTGAAATTGGAATATGTCTTTCTTCCATACAAGGTTCTTCATTTCTCATGTAATTTGGTGAAACATAATTTACACTTGCTTCAATATTATGTTCAAAATCTTCATTTCCAACATTTTCACCTTGAACATTTTTAATATCAATTTGAATAATTTCATTCCCAATTTCAATATCATGTTCAACATCTTCAAATCCAACATTTTCATTATCAATTTCGATATTTTCATTCCCAATTTCAATATCATGTTCAACATCTTCAAATCCAACATTTTCACCTTGAACATTTTCATTATGAATTTCAATAATTTCATTCCTAATTTGAATATCATGTTCAACATATTCAAATCCAACATTTTCACCTTGAACAGTTTCATTATGAATTTCAATAATTTCATTCCTAATTTGAATATCATGTTCAACATATTCAATTCCAACATTTTCACCTTGAACATCTTCAATTTCCTCTTCACTTGAAATACCATAGGGGTTAGGTTCACCAATATTTAATATACCTTGTCTTCTCTTCCTATGACTTTCTCTATCTTTTTGTCTATATGCTTCAATTTCTTCTTTTTTAAGTTTTCTCTTACATTTTTGCTTCCAACAACTGCTTCTCCCCATTATAATTCATAAAAGATGCTAAAAATTCATTCCTTATGAAAATTTTCAATAGAAGATGCTTCAAAAAGTTGATCTTTGTCCCTTTCTGTCTGAAACTGCATATTTGTCACCTACAAACAGAATGTAGGGTCCATTGGAATGCACAAAATGACCCACATGGGGATTTTCTATGGCCCACGAATCCGATATCTATTATAATCTGATATCTGATTCGTTCTAAAAATTTACAATGTTTTCCAATGGTATGATTTTAGTTCTTCAAATCAGATATTCGATTTGTGTACACATAGACCTAAGGGTTAATGGTAGATAGTAGAGGGTTTAAGGGTTAAAGGTTTAGGGTTTAGGGTATATGGTAGATGGTTTAAGGGTTAATGGTTTATGGTAGAGGTTATAAGGGTTTAGGGTTTCATGGTAAGCGTATAGGGGAGAGAGATAGATGGAGTGAGTGTGTGAGAGAGTGACCTAAGAGATTTAGATAAGGTCAGAGAGGGTGGGAGAGTGGGATATAGTGGGAGAGAGGGAGGGATATGGTGGGAGAGAGTGGGAGAGAGTGGGAGAGGGTGGTAGAGAGTGGGAGAGAGGGAGAGAGGGAGGGAGAGAGTAGAAGAGTGGAAGAGGGTGGTAGAGAGTGGGACAGGGTGGGAGAGGTGAGGATAGAGTGGGAGAGAGTTGGA
>VDFB02058242.1:142210605-142330820 GCA_007258455.2 Sequoia sempervirens
ATATGAATTCATTACACTATTACTATAAGAGTTGGCTATAAAGATAGCCACCCTTGATCTAGAGGGAAAATGGAAAGCACAAAGAGAAGATCAATATCCAATGCTCAAGGTTTCAATGGAATTAGATTACCCTTCCTCAATATCATTTTACAAATGAGAACCCCTTGGTTATATACCCAAGGTGAGACATAGGATTATATAATGTCATGACAATTTTCTTAATCCTATGACATGAGATGACTAACTTGACATAAAATTCAAAAAGATAAAATATAGACATGACAACTAAGTCTTCTAGAGCGAATCTTAAGACCTAAGTAAACTTAACATGTGAATATGTCCCCTAGTAGTAATTAGCTAGGTATAAGACTTTTATTGATTCCAACACAAGGATTAAGTGCAACTTAGGAAGTATATTATGAAGCAAAGATGCAAGGATGGGTCCCAACTACTAGACTATGTTAGGTACCCATGTACAAATATAGATGCAATCTCTCACAAATTGAGAAAAGGAGAAAACCCAATGGAACAAAACTCCTCCCTAAAAGAGAGGTGAAAACAAAATACTATCAATGAAGAATGAGGAAAAAACCCCATGTGAGGAAAAAGACCCCCTAGAAGAGAAAAGAAGAAGAGATACCATGTATCCCCCCCTCAATGGTGTGTCTCCTACAACTCTAGAAGCTTGACATTGAATGTTGAAGATGATCCAATCTCACCAAACAACATTCCTCCCCTTAGGAAGAAACAAAACCAAGATAGTATGCAGGATGTCTTCCCATTCGTGAAGGGAATATGTAGGAAGAAGGATGATAGGTGATCTCTCTGAAGAATTCTCAAGTGCCTCTATGTCAATGTTGAAAGATGACACACTCCAAATAAGTGTTCTAGACCACACTATGAAGGATTTCAATCCAAAATATAGTGGAGATGAATGTAGAACACATTCCAAAGAAAAATATTCCTCCTCTAAAGACAAGGAAGCCTCCTCCAATTTTTTTCCAAAATAATTCATGCTCACATCAAATAATGAAGAATGATCATGTAAAGAAAAAATAAGAGGGCTAGAGTGTTCCCCACAAAAACTGGAGAAGGATCATCTCCATCAAAGAGAAGATGCATGTAATAAACAGTTTCTTCCAAATCTACAATATGTGACTCCAAAAACATGTTTAAAATACTTGTCAATAAATCATCCCAAGCCACCATATATGGAAGATGACGTAGATCCTGTTGCAGTGAATCATGAGAAGCTATATTTGTAGCAACAAAAGAATCATCAATTGCAATAACAAATAGAGGAGATGGAATGCATGGCTCAATAATTGGATCACTTGTGAGAAAACTCAATTTCAAGTATCCAAAAGTCTACTCAAAATCATGGTCCACAATAAAAGTGTGATCAACAACCAAAGGAGCTAAATCACCATCAAAAGAAAAACATGCAAAGGTGAAAAATTGAGGTGCATGATCAACCATACCAATAGTAATAATCTCTGTACTCTCCAAGTATAGATAATGATAATTGAATCAAGAGTGAATTCCATAGTCATCCCATCTCCACCATTGGTAATATGATATATGATAATAATATTGTTTCACAAACGAGACCTACACACAAAATAGCATTGAAAGTGCCCTCCCCAATATTAATAGATTGATCTTTGCAATTACCCTCATGTATGTATTGTTTCCCATCAAAATAGGAGATAGAGCACAAGGCTCAAAAGAAGAGAATATGGACTGTAAAAATGCAATATTATGAGATGCTCCTAAATCTAGAAGCCATCTCCTTGAACCAATACTTGTAGAAGCGTAAAGAGCTTATCCTTTTCTTCCTAATGTAGTAACTATACGAGTATGACCTTTGTCTTTATTACACTATTTTAAAAAAAGAAGAAGTTGACTCAAACATTTTGGAAGGAAAACCGATGATTATTTTTAAGATGTTTCCATTCATCAACATCCTTCTTATAACAAGAATATTTTGCATGCCCAAGCTTCTTGTAATATGAGCAAGTAGGCTTCTCCTTCTTAGATGATTTCTATGTGAAAGAAGATTTATTATTTTCTTGTTCTTTAAATGTGGATTATTCTTTGATTTATTTTGTTTCAAGTATTAGAATGTTTTGATTATTTCACCTAACTAGCTAACAATGCATGAGATTTAGATGAATTTATAAGACCCATATAAAGAAGCTTGCATTGCTCATGTATTAACATCTCGGAAAAGTTGCAAATGAAGGTGTAGTATATCTAGACCCCACAATCAACCAATAAGTATGAAAGCTAGAAATAAAAGCTCCATAATCAAGACCAATTTTGTTCAATGCATTTTAGACCAACTAAATGTCTTTTTTTTCAATTACACATGATTTATATTGCTTCCTTAGATCATTAACCTTAGTGACTTATTACTGGATGTTGTTGAAGTTCTTAAGATCAATGTTCATCAATTTATTATCAATTTGATAGCCTCTTAATTCACTTGTAGTACCATACAAATTTTTCAATTTTCCTTAAGCCTCATGAGAATTCTTACATGATTCAATTTGAAACAACAAATATTGAGAAACTAGGCTACAAAGACATCCAAGAGATTTAGGATGTTCAATAATCCATTTTTTCTTTTTCTCATCATCTTTAGGTTCAAGTACCTTATTCTCAACATATAGAGAGTGACCTTGAGTCATTAGAGCACCCAGTGCATGTTGATGCCAATTTGAATAGTTGCATTATGTTAGCAAAGGGACCTTAGAATGATCCATGGTAAAAAGAGCACAAGTGAATAGATCAAAAGAATGCACCAAGAGACCCCTCCCTCCAAAAGTCACTTAATCAAGGATCCCCCTAAGAAATATGAGTTGAAACTTTATACTTAGTGTGACTATAGTTGTCACCTGTTGTAACTCTGAAATGGACTTGATCTTAGTGCTTAGATATGCCAAAATTGGCAACAAGATCAAAGTAAAAATTTTGCACAAAATGGGATCAATTTTATTACACCACTATAAAATAAACAAAAAATTATGCACTTTCATAAAACATTCAATCAAAAATGTTATTGTAGAAGCAAGAATAAAGCTCAAAAGTTCTCAAAATGAGAATGGCTCAACAACACCTATGAGAATCTACATTTTTTGGAAAGAAAGGCACCAAAATCAAAAATCAAGTACACCACTACAAGGATATGTGCAGGATCATAATGGGCCAAAAAGTGGCGATATGTAAGTGACATGATGGCATGTATTTACCTAAGTGATGAAATGAAAAGGATTTTGTAAGGAGATTCTCATCTTTCTAACCTAATATAAATTATGTTTACTTTTGAATTTAATAAATAATTGTATATTTATTTCTATTGAATCTGACTAAAGTGCGGATTGGTAGGCTAGTGAAAAAATCTGTAGCTTTCAAGCGGTATAGCATTTTTGAATCCAAAACATGACATATTCTATGTTTCACATATATAAATTAAAACAAAATAATTTAATGAATTTTTGATATTGAGTCTAAGTGATGGAGACATACAAGTTTTTATGCACTTTTAAAGATTATATCAAGGTATAGTGAAATTATTACATAGAAAAATTACAAAAATATACATCACATCAGGACATGAATCCTCTGTATATATCTAAAATCTTATAAAAATATTATCATTTTATTGTGGATTTAGAATTAGTCAAACGAGGCCTATACTTCATATTTTTCACACGGGGAATTTAAGTACTACTGCATTGAAATTTCAAATTTTCTTCAAATGAATTTTTTTGTTTTTAAAATAAACCTAGTAGTTTAGAAACTACATTCAATTTGCTACCAGATTCTGATATTTGCATATTTTTGAAATAATATCGAACAACATTCATTTTTTTTTGTCAAAGTTACTTTGATTTTTTTTTTTTCTAGGAGAATTTTTTTATACACTTAAGAACTGTTTGTCCATGATGATCACATGCACTTAAAGATGAGATTACTTTCCCCAAAATAAACAATTCTTGCAAAGGGCTATTGATCCCCATATTTATGAACATTTAAAAGTACCTTCCAAAGCCTAAATGCCAACTAGAGAGGGATTGCTAAAACTTATTAAGGCAATTGACGACAACAATCAACTAACTCAAAATTGGTAGTTTGATGCTCATCACAAGTTTTCCTAAGTCAAAGGAATATTGGAGGAATATTCAAGAAAGATACCTTTCAATGAAATATTCTTGGAGGTTAATATTCTTTTATCTAACCACCAATTTTTCTTACAGGTCTTCTGAAAAAAATTACTGACAAAATATTTTGGATTATTTCAATTAGGGATTGGCTGACCACCTCTTGGGGTACTTGGTAATTGAGGAAATGGGGTTTGTTCCACATGGAGCCCCCATGTTACCTCTTATGTACAACTTTGCACACTGTATTAAATGTATTTTTTAAAATTTTAATTTAAAAAAAAATATTTTTCAAATAAATATTTATAGAAAAACCAAAATAAATATTTTAAAACTTATTTTTCATGCCAACCTATACCAATGTCCTTCTTCCTTATGACACTTACATATTCAACCGTACAATTATATGAATAGTTGAGGTGGGGGATTTTTTTATGGACCCAGACAAAGTATTCTAGTTTTGATTTTGAATTGACAATCGATCTTGTGATTTTTGGGCCTTCTAGACAAAATGGTAAGGTCAGATTCAATCCAAAATATTCTAATATTGTAGTTACCTCTTGGATCTTGTAGCCACACTTTAACTTCAAAGCCTCATAAATCTATCCTCATATGTTTGACTTAGATGAAACAAAGAGAAATTTGACTTTATCGAACACCCTAAACTCAATGGTGAGCTTAGATTTGCTCCAACAAGATTCAAAAAAACCTACAATGTAAAGCCACAAATAAGAACCCCCTTGAATCTAGTATTTTTATCATATTTTTTCAATTCTCCAGATCATCATACAATGCAAAAGAAGAGCATACTTAAATTTTCAAGATCTACCAAGATCTCTCCAAAATGACTAACCAAATGCACCCAACATGATATTATACCATGTAAGATTTGACTATGGAGATAGCCACCCATATCTAAAAGACAAATGGAAAGCAAAAAAAAATATCAATATGCAATGGTCAAGATTGCAATGGAATTGGATTACCCTTTTTCAATATCATTTTATAAATGAGAATCCCTTGGTTATATAGCCAAGGTGAGACATATGATTAGACAAGATCATGACAAGTTTCTTATCCTATGACATGATACAACTAACCTGACATAAAATTCAAAAAGATAAAATATAGAAATGACAAGTCTTGTAGAAGAAATCTTAGGACCTAAGTAAACAAGTAACATTTGAATAAGTCCTCTACTAGGAATTAGCTAGGCACAAGACTTTTATTCGTGAACACCAAAAATTACAAATCCATCTAGAATGCATGTGTAATAAATCCACACACAACAAATAATGCAAATAATAATAGAGTTAGGACACAAGACTCCTAACATGTATGACTATCAAATAATTTTTGAGTGACAATCTTTTTCAAGAGTGCTCTTCATATTCCACATGCTTAATATGAATTCATTATATTATTACAACTCTATGCAACACATGTGGAATAAATCCAAACAAAGCAAGTAATGCAAATAATAATAGAGGAAAACCTGATCAAATAATTTTTGAGTGATACTATTTTTTGAGTTACCTTCATGAGGTGTTTTTTATTAACTAAATAATGGAAAGTTTCTTCACCTTTCTCCAACTATTTCTTTCTATGAGGATTGTTCCTTAGCTTCTAGATGGTGACCAATCTAATGAAGAAGGTGCTCTTACAAGTTAAGATTTTATTCCTGATATCCAAGACTCTTTTGATGGTTCAACAAGTCTCATAACCTTGATTGATCTCACCCTCCTATTTAATTCATAACTCTTGCTACTTAATTTCTTTGTTGCTACTTTTAGTTTTCTTCCTAGATATATTATTTACATTTATATCTTTTTTGGATTTGGTGGTGTATTTTTTCCACCACCATTTTTTATAAATATGAAGATATAAAAACTTATATAAATTAGTATATAAGACTATATTATTAGTTCCTATCATAGGTAGGTATACTAATGCATTCATCTAGTTTTATTAATTTTTTCAAATGAACCAATAGGAGCAAAAAATTAAAATAGGTTAAGGGTATGTGTAGGATCATGATGCGCCTAAAAGTGGCAATATGATGGGTATGCACGGCTGACGACTTTTTTTTACCCAAAATTGATGAAATGAAAAGGGTTTTTAAAGGACATTCTTAGCTTTCCACAAATATAAATTATGCTTTACTTTGAATTTAATAAGTAATTATTATTCATTTTCTATTTGAATTACAACTAAAGTCCTAATTGATAGGTTGATTGAAAAACATCTATAGCTTTCCAGCTTGATGCGGATCAAAACAGCAAATGCGTTCTGTAATGGCGTATTGCTTTCAGGATTAAAGAAATTGGGTTTGCTGAGACTTTACCACCAAGTTAAGGTGAAATTGAACATATGTACGTTTTTTATATTTTGCATTGTTATCTCCGTCCATCAATTAATTATTCCGCCGGAAAAAATTACAAAAAAATGTCGATAGGACATAAGTCTCTGTTTATCTAAAATCTTTATAAAAAAAATATTATTTATTTTGTTGTGGTTGGGTGGTCGGACAAACGCCTGCTTCTTATTTTTCCCTAAATTTAAAATTCACCTACTACATTGAAATTTTGAATTTTCACTAAATGGTTAGAGCTACGTTTCAATTTTAGCATATTCTATTCTTACATATTTTGGATATCTTGATAGCATTCCAGGTACATGTCAAGTTGCATAATAGGATTTTCTAGAGATTTTTTGCCTTAAGGGCCTGTTTTTTCCATGATGATCCTATATTTTTCTAAAATTTACATCAATATATAAAAACTATTTTTAAAAATTCTATTGGATCAAAGTATTATAGTCAAATTAGTATGAGGTAAGAATTTTGATTAATGTATCATTATTTGATACTATTCATTTAAAAACACTATTTCTAAATAGTATAAAACTAATAATTGATGTCTATTATATATGTCTAGTCAATTATGCACTAGTAAAAAGTGAACCTATTTGATTTTATTGAAAATTTTATAGAATTAATATTTTTTTTGTTTAATGTATTAATATATATTAATTAATATATTATATACTATAATAATATAATAATAATATATAATGTTAGTGTGAATAATTTAATCTGTTCACTATACTTAAGTGTACTTAGGCATATGAGGTTAGATAATTTCTTTTCTAACTGAACATCTGTAGCCATTGAGACCTTTAGAGGTTACCAGGTTATTCGGTTAACCTCATACATACACCTTCTAAGGTTGGAATACTTTCCATCTCACCTCAAAGGTCATTCAAACTTGATGCACAAGGTTGATGACTTGGTCATAGAGGTTGTTGGATTGCACACTCCAAGTGTTCCTAAGGTTGACACCTATAGGACACTTCTCTTCTCATTTGTGCCACCTTATGGGGCACTTTTCATAGGTCCATTGCCTCATCCTTTCCTATATAAGCAAGGCTGAAATTTCAAAAGAAGAAAGTGATTGGGGGAAGTTTAACTTTTGTCATAGTTAAACATTTGTAAAATTTTCTTTTGCAATGAATTTGGGAAAAGTGGAGGTCATCATAATGAGGGTTTCATTTTATGTTTTTTTGTCTTTTATTGAGGTTTGTAAGACATAACTTAATCTATGTCTTCCTCCTCCACCTCATGACAATAAACTTTGAATAAATTGTAACAACAAACAAGTTTGTAAACACACTCATGTAAAGTGCCACAAAATTTAATGTGTGTTTCTTAGGAAGGAAATTTAGAAAATTATTGTACACATACACTAAATTATAAAGTGTAATGAGGGGCTATGCAATCACAACATGAATTCTTATGATCATCACCTCATGTGAGTGTGTCTTGGAGCACACCTTGTACATCTCTACATTCCTTTCGCACTCTCAATCTCAGTTGTTCTACTTGAATCGAAGGAAATAGGATGCTCCACCTCTAGGGAGATGGAACTATTAGGGGATAGGACCTATTTCACTCTTAGTTCTTTAGGAAACTGTAGAGACTTCGACCCAATGATTCATTTGAGGGAAGGGACTACTAAAAATTTTCCTTGGGTGTGATTAAAGAGGGGGTTCACCATTAAAATGAAGCTTCTAAGGAATACAAACATGTGCATACACTAAATCCTAGAAACTAAAAAGCATGTAATCATACTAGTAAATAGAATAAAATAGAGAAGTGTCTAGAGAAATGAAGATGACTAAGCAAGGCTTGAAAACTCTAAAATTTGTTGTTCTTGAAGTGCATTGGGACTCATACACCAAACTAGGTGATTTAGTCCCAATTTTGGGTTTCTAGGTTGAATTTGGAATCTACTGTTGGCAAACCAAGATCTATAGAAAACTACTAAAAAGAGGTATATTGGAACTCATACAACCAAGGTGGAAATTTAGTCCCAGTATTAAGGTTTGATTGAAACCTTTGTAATCCTTTAGTGATCTTTTGTAACTTTCATCTTGTCCGATCTTCAATTCTGTAAGTCTAAATTCTAGCTTGTAGGTGAGTTTCTGTGAAGATGTCAACTTCTTGACAACTTTGACAAATTTATTCAATCTTGTAATTTTGTCTTCAAAGGATCTTCAAGCTCCAAATCACCTAAATTTGCAATCACAGATGAAGAGGTAAAATGTTGTTTTGTTAGGGAATAGGGGTTTTCCTTGGTCAAACCTCGTTTTGGTAATTAAACCTCGAAATGAAATAGAAAAGCATGAAGGAATGATGAATGAACAATATGCAATGTTACAACTCACCAAACCATTGAAATAAAGGTTGTAATCTTGTGTGAAATGGCTCCAATGGATGTGGATCTTGGCTCTTGACCAAGTGATATGAAATAATGTCTTTGAATGCTTGCTTGAATCATGAAAACCTACATCACAAATGTTATCTCAAAAACACACATGATGCATGAAGACATTTACATGATGCTTGAATCTTGAATTGATGCTCCAAAATTCTTGATAATCAGCTCTTGAATGCTCTTGAATGATCTTGAATTGCTAGATCGCACTTGCTCATGAAAATTGCTAGATGACTTGTAAGCTCGCTAAGAAAAAATATGTGAAATAACCTCGTATTTATACTTGTTTATACCAAATTTCTTGAAATTACAACACTAAAAGCTGGTATCAAATCTAGGAGAATAAAATTCTACCAAGAATTAATTCAAAATAGGTCCAAGATAAATTGGTACTCATACACCACCTTGGGTGTATGAGCCCCAGTGTCTTAAACATGGGACACAAACTTCAAGAAATTTCTTTAGTGTAGTATTTAGGATTAGGCCTTGAAACCTAGGTGGGACCCATATTCCTAGGGTACAATATGAATCTCAGATCACTATATCTAGAACATGCAACCAAAAAACATGAATTATGATTGGTCATTTAATAAATGTTGGGATTATCGTAAGAAAAATGCATTTAATTAGGCTTGTGGATGTAAAATAGGACTAGATAAGGCATAAAGAAGCCCAAATTTAGGGAGGGCCCAAACAAGTGTGAAAATGTAAAGGGATGCATTTTTCTACACTACATTTAGCCCCCATGTTAGTGAGAGGGGAAAATTGCTTCAAACTCACACTAAAGTAGACAAACTTGCATCAAGAGGGGTCCATGTGTACCAATGCTAGTGAGATAGGACAACAGTGATCAAGCCCCCAAGATCAAGATCCTATGGAAAACCAACAAAAGCACAAAAGAAAACACATGTAGATGATGTATGAAGCAACAACACGATACAAGCATACATTGTACCAAACAAATAAAGAAGAAAGAGAAAAAATAAAAAGAAGGGTGGATCAAGCCTTGATTGTTTGTCTAACACGATATGTATCAAGCCTTAGTTGTTTGTCTAGAAATGTTTACAAGTGGAACATGATGTCCACTATGCAAACCAAATGAATGCTCACAAGGGATAGTGGAACCTTAGTTCATCCACTAGGTGATCCCCCATGAAGGTGAGATACATACACGCATGGGTGGTATATGCTCAAACACACATGCAAGTGGCTATAGGAAAGTCATGCCTAATTTTGGCTCCCATACACAAATCATAACAAAGCTATACCTCATGATAACTTTGATAAGGAACCACACAACATGAACAACAAGATCCATAAGGCAAGCAGAACTTTGTATGCTAACACCCATGAATAAATAGGATGGCTCCACAGGCAAGCAAGGTGTGTTATGCAAGGTGGCCATATAATATCTATTGTAAATGAAAAATAGTGTAAGGTACGTTTACAAGATTTTTTCTTAGTTCATGTAAGGCATCAACTTAGGGAACATCATGCCTAATATCTCCAAGAGAGGACCAATCGAAGAATAGAAGATTCACAACTTAGGGGATGTAGTGTTTCACATCAAGCCACTAAGAGGAATATAATATTATTACAAAGATCATGCTCTTGAAGGACATCTCACACAATGTCACCACAAAGAGAAAGACACATCACATGAAGTAAGAAGACCACACAATGAAACATGAGTTGAAATTGAAATGCAAAAGAATAATTCCAATGTATGCCCCTAATTTTAAAAAATTGCTACACACCATGCTGTGAGCAATTACTTTAAAGTAGAAAATGATAAATGCTAACAATAAAGAGTAGATGAGAGCTTATTTGGAAAGCACTATGCCAAGTCATATGTTTCCAAATAAAGCTATGTCATGAAAATGGCTTTCCCCAAAAATTAAATCCCAAAATAACACACAAGGGATCCACAGATTCGTGGTCAGTAATTTTTTGCTACAATGTTGTTATAGAGCTTAGAAACATCATCATTCCCCAAATAACTCATGGAACGAGAATAATGACACAAAGAGAGTGAAAACAAAGAAAAATATTTTGGGTCAACATGGAAGAGACTTAAATGTCTTGACGCCTTGCGTCATCCCCAAAAGGAAAACACGGGAAAAATAAAGGATAAAGGAAATGATTTTGGGTCAACATGGAAGAGACTTGAATGTCTCGATGCCTTACATCATCCCCAAAAGGAAAACACAAGACAAAGAAAAGATAAAGGGATTATGACATATAGAAGAATGTAGATACAAATATATGAATGTACAAAGAGAGAGATATAGCAAATAAAATGGTATAGGGAGATCACATTGGGCACGTGAAATCACACACATAACATGAAAAAAGAAAACAAAGGCAAGACTAGTACGGCACATGTGAGTCAACATATAGCAGGTTGGCTGCATCCCAATCTTGTTCATCATATACGAAAGGAAAAAACCTAGCCAAAGGAACAACATCAAGTGCCAAAACTAGGACAAGGCTCTCAAATTCTTTCCCCCACTAAGTGCAATACAAGAATGAGCTAAGGTAGGTGACGAGAAAGAGCTCCTTGCATTTTGAAATGATTTGCAATCAATGTAAAGCAATCTACAGTAGTGACAATATTATGATCCTTCAACTATTACATGGCAAGGAGTGAAGGGTGCCCTTTTAGGGGACTATCTCTATGATATCAAAACTTTTAAATATATTTTTTTAAGCACGACACTCATCAATACTATGTCCAAGAACTCTATGATATCGACAATGTGACAATTTTATGTTCTTAGGATTTGGTTTTCAATTTTCTCTCATGGGTGGTAATGTTATAAGTCCTTGACTTAGAGGTATGTGTAGGGTTCTTTTAATTTCAGACATGGGACATGGAAAATCTAGTTTCTTTAGTTTGTAAGGCCTTTGTTTCTTGCTAGATTCACCAACTTGTTGAGGAGGAGGACCTAAGATGATCCTATCATCCTTATCATTGTTATGAGGCATTGGTTGTTCTTTAGGAAGGAGGACACTTATGTTGGGAGGAGGATCTTGATATCCTATCCCTTTGGTATCTTTATTTGGTATTTTCTCTAAAATTTGATGAATTTCATGTTCATTTGTTATGTCACATCCTTGTCTACTTAAGATTGTGAATCCTTTTCCATATGTCTCTTCTAGGTTGATTGATGTGTTGGTAACTTTTTTAACATAGGATGGTTGAATTCTTACTTGATTAGTGGTACTAGGATCACCTAGATTGTAGGGAGCTTAGGCTCAATTTGTGTCTCAATTTCAGGATGTACAAGACCAAACATCTCAAGTTGCATGGGTTGTTTCATGAAAGGAAAAAAAGGATTCATTAGTCTCAAGGTTGTTAAGGAGATCATTTAAGAATTTTTTTGTGTTTTCATCATATTCTCCAATGATGTCAACATCACGAGGAGGACATACATTAGGTGTTGATTGAGCATGAGTGAGTTCAATTTCATTAGGATCATTTCCAAAAGCACAGCTTGACACATCCACTAATGACTTCAAGGACATCCAAAGCTTACCAAAGTGCATATCCATGATGAAATGCAATGCAATGACTTGGAATGAAATATGTAAAAGAAATTTTGAAATTAAGAAATGCATGAAATGAATTGAATCAAGCTAAATCTAATGAAATGAATGAAACAAATGATACAGAAACTCAACAAACTGAAACAAAGATCTAATAACAAAAAAAAAAACATAGAAATCAAGTTTTCAATGTTGTTAAATGCAAGTTTAGGTTTGATATGGGACTAAATTTCCTAGAAGGGAGAATGAGTCCCAGTTAGGGTTTTTGGTAGATTCAAATAGTGAAAAGCAGTCAACACGGAATTCCTAGAAATTAGGAAAAACAACTTGTATAGGGACTCAATCACCCAAGTGGGTGAATGAGTCTCGAATTAGGGATTTCACACAAAATTTAATAAATTCTAATTGATTCTAAGGTCTCTAACTTGTATGTTGACTTGACTATTTGCAATTACAAAATTTTAGATGAAATTTAATGATGCGAGATGCAAAAATGCAACCTATATGCACTTTTCACTAATGCAAGATTTAGAATCCCTAAATGAAAATTAACTAATGAAAGATCTAATGCAAAGTTAATGGAAGCTAGATCTAGAACTGTAATTATGTACTCCAAATCATAAATAAACAGTTTGAAGGTCAGGTTCACCAAAATGAATTGAAAGAAATAAGATGTCCCACCTTTAGGGAGATGGACCAATTAGGGAATATGACATATTTCACTCTTGGTTCATTAGGAACCACTATAGTCTTCAATCCAATGATTAAATTCATGGAACGGTTTGCTACAAGGTTTCCTTAGGTCTGATTAAAGAGGGGGTTCATGATTAAAATGAAGCTTCTAAGGAGGAATACAAGCATGCATACACTAAACCCTAGAAAATCAAAAGCATGTAATTAGACTAATAAACAAAATAAAATAGAGAAGTACCTAAAGAAATGAAGATTACTAAGCAAGGCCTAAAAACTCTTAAATCTTTTGTTCTTGAAGTGCACTGGGACTCATATGATAGACTAGGCAATTTAGTCCTAGTTTAGAGTTTTTGGGTTGATTCTGGAATCTATTGTTGGATAACCAGGCTCTATAGAAAACTATTGAAAATAGGTATACTAGGACTCAAATACTCAAGGTGGTGATTTAATCCCAGTATTTAGACTTAGAATTCTAGCCTATAGGTGAGTTTCCATGAAGATGACAACTTCTTGACAACTTTGACAACTTTCTTCAATCTTTCAAGTTTGTCTTCAAAGGATCTTCAAGCTCCAAATCACCTAAATCTAAAATCACACATGAAGAGGGGAAAATGTTGTTTTGTTAGGTAATAGGGTTTTTCCTTGGTCAAACCCCATTTGATAATCAAACCTTGAAATAAATTTAAAAAAACAATGAAGGAATGATGAATGAAGAATATGCAATGTTACAACTCACCAAACCCTTGAAATAAAGGTTGCAATCTTGTGTGAAATGGCTCCAATGGATGTGGATCTTGGATCTTGATCTTGATATGAAATAATGTCTTTAATTGCTTGCTTGAATCATCAGAACCTACATCACAAATGTTAGCTCAAAAACCCACATGATGCACATGAATACTTTGATATGATGCTTGAATCTTGAATTGATGCTCCAAAATGCTTGATAATTAGCTCTTGAATGCTCTTGAATCAAGCTAGATCACACTTGCTCATCAAAATTGCTAGATGACTTGTAAGCTTGCTAGGAGAAAATATGTGAAATAAGGTTCCTTGTATTTATACTTATTTATACAAAATTTATCAAAATTACAACACTACAAGAAGACATCAGATCTAGGAGAATAAAATCCCACCAAGAATTGAATTAAAAATAGGTCCAAGCTAAAGCAATACTAATACGCCACCTTGGGTGTATGAGTTCCAGTGTCTTAAATGCAAGACACAAACTTCAATAAATGTCTCATTTAATGTAATATTCAGGATCATGCCACGAAACCTAGGTGGGACCCATATTCCCAAGGTGGTGTATGAGTCCTAGATCACTAGATCTGGAACACACAACCCAAAAACATGAATTATGATTGGTCATTTAATAAATGTCAGGATTATGCTTAGAAAAATACATTTAATTAGGATTGTGAATGCAAAATAGGACTAGGTAAGGCATAAAGAATCCCAAATTCAGTAGGGAGGGCCCAAACAAGTGTGAAAATGTAAAGGGGTACATTTTTCTACACTACACTACTTATATTCTCTTAGCATTAAGAGGGAAATATAATAGGTTATGCTAATGCTTTCTTTCAATGAAGCAGTGGTAGAATCTTCTTGGGAGGCCTCATGAACCTTGTATCTTGATATCTCGTATTGGGGTATGTGTAGGATCATCATGGAAAAAATAGGCCCTTAAGTGGCAAAAAAATTAGAAAAATTAGAGTTAGGCAACTTGACGTAAAAATTTGAATAAGTTATCAATATTATTTCAAAAATATGTAAGAATAGAATTTGTAGGAAATTGAATGTAGTTTCTAAACTACTAGGTTTATTTTTTTAAATCTATTTGGTGAAAATTTCAAATTTCAATGCATAGTACTTAAATTTTAGGAAAAAATAAGTAGGTGTCTTTGGACCACCCTAACCACAATAAAATGATAATATTTTTTTATAATATTTTAGACATAAGTAGAGGACTCATGCCCAGATGTGATGCATATTTTTTTGTAATTTTTTTCCAAGTAAATAATTAATTATGAATTTTTTATTGCAAATTTTAAAAAATATAAAAACTTGTATGTCGACCACCTTAACTTGGTTCAAACTTCATAAAATTCAATTTTTTTTTTAATCCTATAGTATGCAAAGCATAGAATATGATGCATGTTTTGGATTCCAAAAATGTGATACCATTTGAAAGTTATAGATTTTTTTCAATCAACCTATCAATCAAGACTTTAGTCGCAATTCAAATAGAAAATGAATAATAATTATTTATTAAATTCAAAGTAAAGCATAATTTATATTGGTGGAAATCTGAGAATCTCCTTTAAAAACCCTTTTCATTTCATATATTTTGGGTAAAAAAAAATCATCAGCCACATACCCTACAAATACCCATCATAGTGCCACTTTTTGGCCCATCATGATCCTACACATACCTATTAGGGATTAATTCGATGGATTACATTTTGAGATTCTAGTACTCCTAATCACAGTACTATATGTATTATCTACTTCACGAAGTTTGATTAACTTTGTGCACATTGTTTGAGTAGCATCCATATGTTCACTCATGCAATATTTTGTATCTCACATCTTGATGATCTATATTACTTGGAGATTCATTGATTTCAATAGACACCAGTCCATCATCGATAGAGTTCATAGCTTCTACATGATTCAACAGTTCTTCATCATCATGTTCCTATCATCAAGGGATATATTTTAAGGTTTTAAATCCTTCTAATTCTCTTTTTGGAGTGGAGTTTTATTCCCACTAGGTTTTCTTCTTTACTCCACTTTATAAGAATGCATTGTACATGGGTACCTAAGATGCTTTTTAGATGGGACCCATTTCTATCTATTACACTTTTTTGATCTCCCCAAGTATCACTTAAGGGAGGTGTTAGTGTGAACAATTTAATCTATTCACTATACTTAAGTGTACTTGGGTGTATGAGGTTAGATAACTTCTTGTTTAACTAAATGTTCAACCATTGAGACCTCTAGAGGTTTCCAAGTTATTTGGTTAGCCTCATGCACACACCTTTTTGAGGTTGGAATAATTTCCATCTTACCTCAAAGGTCATTCAACACTTGGCATACACAAGTTTGATGACTTGGTCATAGAGGTTGTTGGGTTGCACACTCCAATTGTTCCTAAGGTTGACACCTATATGACACATTTCATCTCATTTGTGCCACCTTATGGGGCACTTGTCAATTTCCCTCATAGGTGGATTGCCTCATCCTTTCCTATATAAGCAAGGCTTTGTATTCATTATCATTGGGTCAACTAAATACAATTTATGCATTGTTCATGTGTGCTTGTCTCTTATCTCCAAGATCTTCCTAATTCTATTATATAATAATTTAATATATAATTAGTATATTATTTTTATAATTAGTACATTATTGTTAGTATATGTTATATTTCTATACTATATATAAATTAATTAAAATTATAATATAAATATTAATATTATATTTAATAAAATATATATTAAACTCATTAGTATAGATAATATATATAATTAAAATTATAAAATATATATATAATTCTTGATATACTATATATAATCACTACTAATATGATTATTATTATATATTTATGATATATATAATATACTAGCTATTAATTAATATAAGAATATTTAATATAAAATAGAGTATTCCTTTCAAATATTTTTTCCTACTACACAATTAAAAACATATTACTATTACACAAAGCTAGTTACTTATTAAACAAAAATAATCTCTCTGTAGCCACCTTCATACAATTTTTGCAAGAAGCAATGATTTGCACATATCCAATACAAAAACAAAATTGTTGCTAAAATTATCGTTGTTCTCTTCAAAAGTGTTTGGTTTGTAATCTTCAACAAATAGAATAAATGCAACATTTTCAAGAAGTACAATGAATATTTATAAATTTTATAGGTTTCTCATCTCAATATACTAACTATTAACTTCAATTATATAATTATTTATTAGAACTTGTAATATGAGGCCCTAACTATAGATGGGCATTACATGATCTATCAAGTGGGATGCAAATTTGTCCAAATATAATATCTAGGACATAATTAGGATTCTAAATTAATAAATGTTTCAATATTAAAGAAAAATGAAATTTAGTATTTAAGATATGCAAGACTCAAATAAGACTCCACTATCTAATAACTACTCATAAAAAAATAAGACACTTGAATTGAACTTACCAAATTATCTAGTTTTAACTTTTCCTCAAGTTGGGAACATGGATTAGGAATAGACATAAAAATAGGGGCAATATGTTCAAATAAAAACTTCATTCTAGGAGATTTGAGTTCATGAATTTCTAGTATTCGACTAAATTAGCAAGCAAAGTCTTGCATAAGTCTTGGGTGAAATTTTGAGAGAAAGGAATCTCAATATGGTTTTGAAGTCATATGTGACTTGAAAATATATAATATACTTCTCCACACCTAGTAATCCAAGGATGTAAGACCACCTGTCTAGTCATCTATAATGTATCTAGGCCTTGTATTATAACTAGTAACAAACTACCATGAGACAGAGTTCATAAATCTTATGATCGAATTGTTTGTGAAATATAGGTGAATATACCTTCATGATGAGAATGAGCTTCATTATGAGAAGCATACTTTATATTTGGGAGTGGTAATACTGTCAAAACATATTAAATGGGGATTACTTTTGTTTACAAGATAAAATAATTATAATCCAATATTTACTCTTAAATTGAGTTATTTTGTTATATTTAGAAAATAAATGAAATGCTTATAATTCAACATCAATTAATAATATGATTAGATAAATGTTACTAGTTGCTATAAATCTAAGATTAGCAATAAATTAAAATAAATTTGACAACTAAATAAGAGGTAGAAGGGTTTTGTTTTTAGGATCAATGGTGGTTAAGAGATGTCACTTTTATTCTTGGTTTTGTATTGTACTAAAATCGTTTAGCTAAATTTGACAAATAATTCTACAATGAAATTAAATTTACAAATAAAATAAATATAGATAAATTAATTTTGGGTTGATGTTGATTTCTTATTTCCTCAAGATGCTTATGCATCATCTCCACTTGAGAATGGTGAATGATAATAAATATTTAATTATTGATAGTGGAAATTAAAATAAATTTATATCCACTAAAATAATTAAACAATGTTTAGAGGAAATTTCAAACAAGGTGAAAAGTATATACAAATTTCATTCTAGTTTGGATTACATCATGCAAAAAGTGTCTAGCTATTTTACTTTATAAAAGATGGATTTGATAATAATCTCCATTGGGAAAGAGATGTGATTGACCTCATGAATGTTTGATGGAGAAATATTTTTAATAATTTACCAAGGTTTTCACAATCATTTCTACCATGGAATCCTAATAATTTATAGTTGCATGATGATATGAAGAGATAATTCTAATGAGATATAGATTGTAGTAAGTACAACCAATTCAATTTTATTGAGATTGATGACATAAATGTTACAAACATACATGATGGAATCAACACACTTCTTGTTAGAAAGAATAGTTTTAAAAAAAAATAGTGTTTAACTTTTAAAATAAAGCATCCAAATATATAAGTATGTGCTATTTGAGGATATGTTTATGTACATTGTCTACCTAAGAAAAACAAATCTGAAAAAAAAACTAGGGTTAATGAAATGAGTCACACCCAATTTACATATGCTTTGGATATGAAAATCACATTGAGTTGAATTTAATAATCTGCCTAACCTTTAATTTAAAAGAAAAACATACTTTTATATTTTTGTGGGACAAATTTAAGGTGCTCCCCAACTTTTAGAATGGCTTTAATGAATATTTAACGCATGTTTTATATTAAAAGTGCTTGTCATGTTTTACATCCCAAAATTGATTTGAATGAAATCAAATAAAATATATATAGTGTGTTGGGAGTTTCCATTTAGAGCTCCATGTTTCCTTCTAAAAAGCCCATTCTTAAATAAAGATTCCCTAATATTCTTTTAATTAAAAATTAATAAAAATGGAAACTACTTTTCCATGGGATGGGGAAGGTATTATTTTAAAATAAGAATTTCTAGACAAAGATGAAAATTAGGTAATATTAGAAGTTTAGAAAAGATGAAATTTCTCTTGTGTTTTACTTGTTCTTTTAAAAAGTACTGTTATATGTGTTGAACAATAAACTTTGGAACAAAAGCTACTTTGCTTGTATTTGTGTTGAAATTAATTTGAATAACTCCATACTAGACTCTATGGAGATGTGTCTTGGTTCTATTTCTTGGGTGCAACAGTTGGATTGTGAAACCCTACCTTTTAGATGTTGTTTATGTCATGAGTATGGTCATGTGCAAAGGAAGTGCCCTCAATTTACTCATATGACGAGTACCTCTAACTCCAATCAGGATCATAAGAATGATAAGGGGAAAGCCCCCATGGGGGAGAGTGCAGTTGGCAAGAAGGGCTTCATCTTGGTTAAGTCCCACAATAAAAGGAGAGGTTAGAAGAGAAACTTGCAGGATCGACAATCAAATGGGGTCTTTAATCATTTTGATGCTTTGGAGGACTTTTCTCAAGAGGAGGGGTGTCATGTTGTGTTCCCCTCGATAGTGGAGTCCTTGGGAGTTGTACCATCTAAGGAAAATGGTATGAATCTTCAACATTTTTTGGTGGGATATGCAAAGGTTGATCGAATGGTCATGGATGTTGTTTCTCATATTCCTATTGGTCTTGATCAGTGTAATTTAGTGGTATTGAAAGGGGTTGGTGCCATGAAGGATGCTATTTCCTCTCAGTCTAAGGGTGCTTTGGATGTTGGGAAGAGTTGTGGGTCTATGCATGTTATGGGTTTACAAAAGAAGCCATTGAAGAAGGGTCCTCTAAATAAATCCTCCAAAGTGGGTCGTAAGAAGAATCTAGAGAAGGTTAAGTTTCTTGGCAAGAATTTGGTGAATTCAGGATTGGTGAAAACCATTTATTCACATTTCTCCCAATCTCAAAAATGATTGTGCTCTCATGGAATGTAAGGGGTGTGAATAGCATCCCTTGATGTAAAATAATATTCATGAAATGATTGGTTTGCATAGTCCTGATATGGTTTTTCTTCAAGAAACCAAGTTAAATCTATGGATAGTATGATGAATAGAGCTTCTTACATTTGGTCTTGTGTTTTGTGCCAGTGTGTTGGGGCTTTTGGTAACTTAGATGGGGTGGCTTGCTTTTGGGATCCAAGGAAGATTATTCCTCTTTAGTGGTGGTCAATTCAATCTATTATGTCGGTGGTTGCCTCATGCTTGGAGTCAGGAGAAACTTTCCTTCTCAGTAATGTGTATGATACCACTGATCTTTTTGGTAAAGCTCTAGTGTGGGCTCATGTTTGATATATCAGATCCTTGGCTCCCTTATTTCCATGGATTGTGGCTGGGGACTTTGATGTTGTCTCTTGTATTGAGGAGAAATGTGGTGGGGTTGCTAGGCTTGATCAATCAGGTAGTCTTCTTCAAGATAATATAAAGCTTCTGCACTTAGTTGATGTGAAGCCAAACAATGGTATTTTTCATTGGAACAATAGGAGATGTGGAGAGAATGCTATCTCAAAGAGGTTGGATCAATTTGTGGTTTCCTGTTTCTATGTGGGAGATAGTTGGTCTACCTACTCTGAGATTTTGGATTGGAAAGGTTCAAACCACTAGCTAATAAAGCTGTCTACTACTTTTGTGAGAGCCTCTAAGAACTCGTCTTTCAAGTTTCAACTTATGTGGTTGCAAGACCTATCTCTTCATGACTTTATTTCTAGGTGGTGGCAATTGGGGAAGCCTGGTTATGGTAGGGCTATGTACTCTTTTGCTAAAATATTATAGTATGTGAAGTATAAGCTCAAGAAGTGGAACATTCAATGTTTTGGAAGTCTCCATCGTAACAAGCTAGTAGCCCAATTGGATTTAGCTAGAATCACTCAATAGATTCATGACTATTGACTTTTTGAGGATTTGATCAGAAAGGAGTCAAGTGTGATTAAAAAGCTTCAGGAGTGGGAGTTAACAGAGGAGATCTTCTAGAAACAAAAAGTTGTAGTGGACTAGCTATAGGAAGGGAATCAAAATACTACTCTTTTTCATAACTCTATTAAAGCTAGAAGGATGGTGAATCTTATCACCTCTCTAGGTCATCTAATGGGAGGCAGATATCTTCAATGGTGGATATTTCTAGGGAGGTTGTTTGGTTCTTCTTGGCTTTGTTCACTAAGGAATCTATTTGTGTTGGCAACCAAGAGGATGTTATTCTAGGTCGCATTCCTACTCTTGCTTCTAATGAGATGATTGTTGCTCTTATGCACCTTGTTCTATTGCTAGAATTGGAGGAGGTTGTGTTTCAAATGAAAAAAAGTAACTTGCTCCTAGTCTGGATGGTTTTCCTATTGAGTTCTTTTAGGAGTTTTGGGAAATTATCAAGTTGGACTTGCTTGAGGCATTTTAGGAATCTCAACATAATAATCAGATGCTTAGGGTGATGAACTCCACTTTCCTAGCTCTTATTCCTAAGAACGAGGGTTCTAATCGTCTGGATCAATTTAGACCCATAGTCCTATGTAATGTGGTTTACAAAATTATCACTAAATTGATTGCTTAAAGACTTAAGTCATGGCTCAATTCTTTGATCTATGTTGAGCAAGGGGATCTTGTTGTTGGTAGGAAAATCCTTGATGGGATATTGATTGCTTTGGAGGTTATTCATTCTATGGTGACCTCAAAGGAGAAGGCCATGTTCATAAAACTTGACATGGAAAAGGTTTATAATAGGGTCATATGGCAGTTCTTATAAAAGGTTCTTTAGGCTTTTGGTTTTAGCAAGGAGTGGATTGAGTGGGTCATGAGTTGTGTTTCTTCATCCTCCTTTCTAGTGCATATTAATGGGGAATCTTTAGAGTTGTTTAGTGCTTCCAAAGGTATTTTTCAAGGTAACCCCCTCTCTCCTTACCTCTTCATCATTATGGATAAGGGGTTGGGGAGACTTATCAAGTCTTGTGTTCAGCAAGGCATGATCCAAGGTTGGAGCTGGGGAGGTAGGGTGAATCCAAGTATTCGCATTTGCAGTTTGTGGATGATACTGCTTTGATGGGACTGGCTAGAGTTCAGGAGGCTTTGAGCTTAAGGAAAACTTTAGATATTTACTTGCAAGATTTTGGTCAAAAGATAAATGAGGATAAGTCCTCAATCTTCTTGTTTAACACTTAGCTCATTCAGAATAAGAATGCTCAAATTCCTCAGTTCCATATCAGCTCAGTTCCCTTTTCTTATCTTGGGATTCCCATCTGAATGGGCTCTCTATCAAGAGACCTTTGGTAGGATGTGTTGGAAAAGTTTTGTAAGTGGGTTGGTCATTGGACTTATCATTGGCTCTTAATGGCTGGACGGGTGACTCTCTTGAAGTTTGTGGTTTAGGCTCTTCCTATTTATAGATGTTTTGTGCAGGTTGCTCCTCGATGATTTGTTAAGAAGTTTGATGCCTTAGCTCATTAGATCCTGTGGGCTGGTAACTTGTCTTCTTCAAAGTGGAGCCTTGTCAAGGGGACCTCCATCTATAGGCCAAAAAAGGAGGGTGGTCTTGGCCTCAAGTCAGCTAGTTTGATTGGACAAGTCTTAGTAGCTAAGTTATATTGGTGTCGGTGTACTAGTCAAGATCAAGATTGGGCCCAGATTCTTACTATTAAGTATCTTCAGGGGGTTTGCGTGGAGGATGTGCCTTGCTATGGCCTTTTGGGGAAAGGATCTATTATTTGGAACTCTCAAAAAAGGGGTGAAGCTTATTAAGCAGGGTCTATTATGGATTTGCAATAGTGGCTCAGATGCTCTCTTTTAGCATGACTCATGGGATGGGTATCCCCCCATCTTGGAAATGTATCCTCACCTTCGACCCATTTGCAATAGTTTCCTTGATGTTGGTTGGAGTAAAGTTTGTGATTTTAAAATGGTGCATGTTATGGGTCAGGTGGAGGCTAGCACGTTGGAAGGATCCACAAGAGTGGCTATTGGGGGGAATTGAGGAGGCCCAACATGAGCTCGCTAAGATTTTGGCTGATAGAATGTGTAATTCCCTAGCTAGGAGGGATACTTTGGCTTGGTGCCCTTCTCTAAAGGGTAAATTTACTGTGGCCTAGGGGCACCTTGAATTGGACAAATAGCTATTTAGGAGGTTGGAGGTTCCTTGGTGGAAGTAGGTTTGGAGAAATTTGTTTTGGCCCAAATGTAACTTTTCTTATGGTTGGTTGTTTAGAATAGATACGTTACCTAGGGTAATTTACAGAAGAGAGGTTTTCATGGTCCCCATGTCTTTGTTCTATGTAATAATAGTGAGAAAAGTGCCTCTCAACTATTTTTTTGTGTCCTTTTACTTGGATGATTTGGAATGTATGGTGGGGGCCTTGGAATCATGCATGTGTTCATGCTACTTCTCTAGTTGAGTTTTGGGAGAGTTTGGGTAGGCCTCCTACTAGTGATTTTTTTAGTGGCTAATATTCGCCATGGCTAATAGTTGAAATTTGGGAATTAAAAATTGGCTAATAGTTTGAGTTATAACACGATTTGAATTGCCACATTTTTACAAAATTTTATGTCAGTCTTATTTAAATTTCCAAATAATTTATTTTCTTAGAATTTTTAACTCAAAAATTTGCCATTATATTTGATACATAATTAGATCATATTTACCTCAAATTTATAAGTTATAGTAGAAATTTATACTAATTCATCAATAGTATATCATTATTATTAGTTTATTTAGGGCCATATTTATAATATTTAGCTTTCAATTGATTTACAATATATAATCTAATGGCCCGCAGTTTATTCTATGAGGTAAAATGCACTGTTGATCTATAATGATTATGGGTCCTGAAATAACTTTTGGATCATTGATCTTCTAAGATCAATGATCCAAAAGAAATTTTAGGCCTCGTGAGCATTACAAATTGTAGGTATATTTTACCTCATAAAATACAATGAGGGTTGATAGATCATACTTGAAATAAATGGTGGCAAGTAAGTACTATAGTTTTCCCATTAAACCCATCAATAATTTTGACCCTTGGGCCCTACTTTTACATAAGAATTATTTTTCAGATTAGAAGGATTCACCATCGTTATTAATGAATTTTCCAATTATTTTCTAAGATTCCACAATATTTTCTACAAAATTCTAGTGATGTAAAAAAAATCGCCAATAAAATTAATATTTCTTTACAAAAAAAAAGAAAGGTTCGCCAATAGGAATTAATAAATTTTCCCAAAAAATTGGAAGATTCGCCTAGATTTTATACCTTTTTTGATGGGGGCTTCTTAAAGTCATCACTATTCAAACTTCTTTACTCAAGTTTGCTTGGTGTCTTGGTCCTTCCCTTATTATTTGGCAATTGTGGTTGGAAAGGAACAGGGGCATATTCCAGGGGGTGCAAGTGGTTGTGGCACAACTTTGGCTTAAGGTTCTTAGTAAGGTATAAGAAACTATATCTACAAAGTGTGATATGACATAGTTTGTGGACCCTTGTGATGAGGCTATCTTAAGGAATTTGGACCTAGGGGTTGGTGTCCCTGGTTACTTGGGTAGAAGGGGATCTTGGCATACTAGCCAAAATATTCAGCAAGATGGTAGGTGGTCTCCTCCACCTCAGGGAGTTCTCAAGATAAATATTGATGGTTCCTCTCGGGGGAACCTCGACCATGCTGGGATTGGGGGAATTGGGCATAACAGTGCTAGTGATAGTGTGTTTTTCTTCTCTATCTATAAGGGACAACAAACTAATATTCTTATGGAGGCATTGGCTATTCTCTATTATGTGGAAAGAGGTTATTCTCTTCGGTGGAGGAATATTATTTGTGAATCTGATTCATAGATTATGGTTCAGATGTTGAATGCCAATAGATTGGAGGAAGCTGGTTGGCAACTAGTTATGTTGATTAAGCAAATTTTGAGTATGTGTAGATCTTTGTATTTTATTTCCTTTTGTTGTATCCCAAGAGAGTGGAATAAGGTGGCTAATTGCTTGGCTAAATGGGCTTCTGAGCATGATGTTGGGTGGGATGTGGGTGATTGGAGCATTTTGCCTCTTGAGTATGTGAGGTCTTTGGAAATGGTTATTCTAGAGGATAGGATTATGTAATTGTGCCCTTCTTGGGTTCATGTTGTAATCCTTGTATTTTTAGTTGTTTTGTACTATTCCTTCATTTTCTAATAAAGTTTTTACCCCTCTTTCTTAAAAAAAAAAAGAATTTGAGAATTAACTATTAAATAAGCATATATGAATTAGAGGTGGCTGCATTAGACCATAGGAATTCATTTGTATATTAGATTACTTGAATTATATGATTCCACTATTTAGGTGGAAGTAATGAATAGACAAGTTTGGCATGATTCTAATCGATATGTTGATCTTCTCCTTGAGGTTGTATGGTTTTATTTGAAGTTGTATAACTCATAGATTTGAGAGTTAACATATTTTATAAAAATTGATTCTTATCCACTAGCAATGTTTTCTTAAGCTATTATATGAGCCATCATATGTTAATTAATGCATTTTTGTATATAAACCATTATGGTAATTAATTATGATTGCATAGTTATCAATCAAATATTTTTCATGATTTTAAAATGATAATTGTAGAACATTATTACTTTTGACCTCATTGTTGTAGTTGGTGATTAGAATTGTTATTTGGATCATTTATCTATCATATCCTATCACTTTGACTAATAAGGACCTTGGAAATTAGAGGATGGTGGACAATATTTTGACTCAATCTAATGTTTGAGATATATTTAAGTACGTTATAGCTGAGTTTTCTAATGTTTTAAATTCTAAGATTGGTATCAAATTAGGTTATATATGCAAGGAAATTTCTTCTTCGAATTATCTTATCTCATCTTGTATGAATATTTTTTATTTAAGTGAATCTTACCTATATCCTAGTGAGTGAATCATAATTTTGGGTTTCATGGAATCCTAGTTGGACTATAACAGTAAAATTCTTAGAACTTGTTGTTTCAATAACCGATAGGGAAGATCAACAAATATTGAATTAAGAAAAGTAAACATAGGTTATAAGTAAGCTTGGAACCTATCTTTGTAAACTTAAAGAAAATTCCATGAGAGTGTGCTGTGTAGTATAGCTTAAGCTATTTTTCTCAATCCTCATCTTCACCTAAGTGGGTGTCAGCCGACTATGAAACTATTTGGGGTTACGGACCCTAGAAAGGGTTGTGTACCCACCTCTTATAGTTGTAATTTGTATAAAACACATGGTACCTTTGAGTAGTGGATTGAGTTAGCGTATAATAGTGCTAGGGTGTAAGTTTGTGACTAAGGTAGTCACCTTGAAACCTAGAGGTTATACCCTGTGAGGGTGAGTCAAATGAGTTGGATAAACTCTCGTTGTCGAACTATGGTGCCTCTATGAAATATATGTGTAGGAAAGGACATCAAGTGATGAGCCCTCGAGCCATTAGGTCAAGTGCTTAGGACTATTCTTCTGAGTCTTGTTTAAGTCTAGTCATTCTTTCTCGATGTTGTAAACTACCATTTGATTTATATAGCTTATATTAGTGATCGTGTACCAATTACCCATTGATCTTATGTGTGCACCAAATCTTGTAGATCTTATAAAAGAATTTGGGAGCAAAGAGACTTTATGCGATGGAATGCAAGAGAGGATGAGTAGATAAGAGGTATGTTTCAATGATCCAAAATAAGTAGATATTATTTTTTTTTTTTTGAAAGAAAAGAAAATCAACCATATTTACTCTTAATTAATGAGATCATTATCTATTGACTTAAGTACAGTAGTAGGTTAGTTCTATTTTTTTAAAAAAAATATATACTTGCAAATTAGTAGTATTTGCTAAAGATTAGTTAGGTTGTTGGTGTCCAATTGGTGTGTAAAATATGGGCATTACATGTAATGTATTGACCAAAGTGGTCTACAAATAGACATTGTGTATATTAATTTCAATTATATGTATTTATACTCATGTTATAATTATTATATGTAAATATCACTAACAAACAACATTGTGTACATTACTTTCAATTATATGCATTTATACTCATGTAATAATTATTATATGTAAATATCATTAACAAACAACATGTTACATATTTCACAGTAGGAATCAGATGCAATGTGTTTCTTGTTTAAAAAGTACCCTTCACATTACATAAAATTATAAAATTTCTAATATAATAAATTAAATAAAAAGATAGCCTCTACTTATTTTAAAAATTTATATATATATTTTTTGAATTAAATACTAAATTTATCTGTAAAGCTATATAATTATCAATTATACATCAAACCATATAAAATTGACACATTTTTTAGCTACAAATTAATGGAATAAGGCAGAAAAAAATGTTTGACATTTTACTATTAAAAATAGTGGGAGCCAAATTTAAATCCTCTCCTTAAAGTAGACCTTCTACAACATAGTTACAGAAGTGAGATGTTTCAACATCATTTACTCTAACATGAACATGAATAGGGTTGATCTTCTATAGATCTTAACTGAATTTTCAAGACTATTTTTTAGAATTACATCTTTTACTTATATCTTTCAAATGAAAAATATTATTAGAAAAAATAATAAGACCATCTTTAGAAAATAAGAATAGTCTTGTTTATCACATATTTTTGAAAATACACACTAAATTTTGTTCACACCTCATCATACATAAAGGTCAATGTACATTATAAAAAGCTATGTCCTTTGAGCAAACACTAGGCCACAAGAGCAAACTTCCCTTGTTTTACATTGTTTGTCCTCATTTTAAAAAAGTGCAATACACATATTTAGCTTGCATAGAATTAGATATAAAATGATAACACTACCAAAATTATTTATATGCCTTTCCATGAAGAGAGAGGAGGTGTTTCCGACTTCATCCATGTAAAATCCATGGTAGCATATCGATCTCCATGGACAATACCAGAGGATACTATGGCTTCTATTTCTTTCACCTCTTGAGGTGTGAGCTTCACAAAAAGAGCACCAATGTTCTCCTCAAAGTTCTTAATTTTGGTTGTCCCCGGGATTGGTGCAACATCATTTCCTTGGTGTTGAACCCAAGCAAGTGCAAGTTGCCCTGGAGTGCACCCTTTGCTTGAAGCGATTGCTGAAAGCTTTTCAAATATAATCTTGTTTTTCTCAAAATTCTCTCCTGTAAACCTAGGTAAATGCTGCAAATATAATACTTTCACATAATCAAAAGATCGTCTTAATTAAAAATATATAAAAACAAATTTATAGTTAAACAATTTAAAATGAAATTCAAGACTTCCTACTTCTACATATATGTCCTCGAGCAAAAAGACAAAACCAACGTTTTTGGCAAGGTATCCACTTTCCTTATATACACACACACCCAGGAAGCTGAAAGGACTTGCCGTAATGTAAATAAACCTAGAATTGGTAAGAATGTACTCACAACTTTGTCCTTGTGAATAAACAACACTTCTAATTTTCAATAATCATCGATGATGCAAAGAGGACTCAATGAATGCAAATACCTTTCTAAAATCACTATCTGTTAAGCTTTCAACCAACTTTGCTCCAGAAGAGAAGAAACCTCGGCCTAAAGGGCTATATGGCACAATTCCAATACCAAGCTCCCTACAAGTAAATATTGAAGTGTTAATCATTCAAAATAAAACAATTTAAGATGAAAAGTTGTAATGCTGAAAATCCATATACCTGCAAGTTGGGACGATTTCTTCCTCTACATCCCTAGTCCACAAGGACCATTCTATTTGAACTGCTGTAATAGGATGAACAGCATGTGCCCTTCGAATTGTTGACGCGGAAGCCTCAGAAAGTCCAATGTATTTTACTTTCCCTTCTTCAACCAGTTTCTTCATTTCTCCAATCTGCCATAGATACACAAGCAACCAATGCATTTACTGAAATCTATCATTAAGGGGTAATATTTAGATAAAGAATCAACAGAACTGATTACTAAATCAAAACTTGCTAAGACGTCAAGAGAAAATATCTAAAAGATGACTAGAGTCTTAAAATTTAATTTTACAATTCTGCATAAAATTGGAAAGCCACACATAAGGACAGTTTCCCACCTGAAAGTTGAAACACTTGAAGACAATATGCAGTGTTATAAGGTAAGCGTACAGTACAGCAAGCAATGAAAGCAGACTCTAACACCATCTACTACTCAAGCCATGCTTTAAAGCTCTCCTCTTCCATCCTCTCCACCAAATCATTAAAAAGGGAAATCGCAAACCAAACATAAGCAAATATAAGAGATAACCAAGTATATTGTGAGTATATTGTGAGTCACACGGCGAATCCAAACTCCAAAGACATCAGGATAACCAAGAGATACAGTTAGTCCGGGAAAAAGAAATCCTCGTCCATAGGACAAACATAATCTTAAATATAATGGCCTCTACAATACATCTCAAAAGAATATTGGCTGCTATTGGCAGTGCTATTATCTGTCCTCACTACGCATCATAGACAGCCCATCGCTGGTTGCTTAACACAGTAAGTACTAAGTATATGTGAGTTACATGGCGAATTGAAAGACATCAGAATAATCAAGAGTTAAAGTCAGTCAGGGAAAAAGAAATCCCTAATCATATGACAAATGTTATCTTAGATATACTGGAAGGATCTTCCTGCCCTCTATAATATATCTCATAACTGTGTCAATATATGCCTAGGCAAGTTACAAGACTACACTTCTACCAGAAAGGAATGATAACTTAGAAGTGATGCTTGTTAAAAGACCAAAGATATGATCTTTGCCAGAAAAGCAATGCCAATAATATTGGAATATGAGCACCATTAACTAATACCAACACCAAACATGGACTGATGGAGATACATCTATGTTATTTTGATGCCTAGTAATGTACCTGACATGGCTACCAAAGCAAAGAGCTCTTGGATATTTTCTTCAAATTCTATAGCTATTCTAATTTAAAAGTCTACGCTTTGATATGGCTAATAAGTCCCCGTTCATGCGAAAGGGATAAATTTGGTGGCAAAGACACAATCTTCTTACATATTGCTGACTGAACCAAGGAAATCATCAAAGTTAGACCACAGTCATTCAAGGGGAAAAAACTATAGACGAAGCTACAAGTGCACCTGGCCATGCTGAAAGATGACCAAGGGTGCTAGGCAAGCTCAATGTTCCATTATTATCGTATCAACAACTATAACCAGCCACAAAGGAGATGATTAAAGTGAAGCTGTAAACAAAAATAATACACCACTTTTTAACCTGAGGTCAAGAGAGATCTAGTAGCCCACAAGCTTAGGTTAACTCAACATTTGCAAGATAAAGGGGTTTCATTTCTCTCCCTGCTCTAAAAGTGGGTAACTAATAAAAGTAGGATAGTGTTAGTCTTGAGCCTCACCAGCCCAAAATCAAAATCAAAACCCAACATTGAAGAAACAGTGGAGAAGGAAAATGATTTTGCAAAAACAGTGTTCGCTGTTTTCAATGATAAAGGTTAATAACAAACCAACCTACTCTAAGACACGTTTGGGAATGTAATCACTAGGGGAGAGGGTCTAATAGTGGTGCACCCTAATTTTATGGGTTGACATAGCAATCAACATGCAACAATGACATTAAAAAATTGTATCTCCAAGTGGCTAGGGATGTGGACAATTCAAATATTTCATTTCACCCGCATAGACTGAGAAAAAAGGTGTCATCAACATGTTTTTTGTTGAAGGGTCATAATAGACCCCCAAAAAAAGTTAAACCAATAGTGGTGCATTAAGTCATGTTTTTTAAATGTAATGGGCATATTTTGTTCAACTATTAGGTTCTCTCTTACAATTACTAGTTACATTCCTTTAAAATATTGAACTTTGAATGTACATGTACTATGACAACTATTGGTACCCGCACCACTATTAGGCCCTCTCCCCTAATCTATATGCATCCTTTTTGTGGAAAAACCCTAGCCATACAAAAAGAAATGATTAAATACTGGGTGGAATACCCTGATTCCAGATTTCCCAGATCGATTGGAGATGGATAATGTTTTGAGGTTTATAACGACAAAGGAATCCATCCAAAGAACTAAAAGCTTGCACCCCAAAGGCTGCTATCCCTGGGCAAAGAATTAGTCCCACATTGTCAACATGAACGAGGGTAGAGTACTTATTTGGAGGCTACTTGTAGTGATTCTATTATAGTAGCAAAGTACTCAGCTCACTAAAAGAAAAACCCACATTTAACTATCATGACCCTAAAAATACATTATTTCAATAATTTATTTGTAATAGTGTTAATCTGGCTTATTTGTAGGCTACTTTAGTGATTCTATTATAGTAGCAAAGTACTCAGCTCACTAAATGAAAAACCTACATTTAACTATAATGACCCTAAAATAATTAATTTGTAATAGTGTTAATCTGGCTGTTATGCCAAATGAATTGTTCAAATTATGCACCACTTGGTGTAGGTGGATTGGCAATGCCCGACTTACACTTGAGGCTTGGTCACAAGGTCAAAATCTAAAAGGTACAAAATTTGAGTAACACAGGTAACCTGATAAAGCTCAATGCTTGTGCCACAAGGAGGGTCTTGGAATCTGCTGGTTAGGTTGTGGCCCAAAACCCCGTTTTACCTGTACAACTAAGATACAACTGTATAGCTGCGCAGTCCTAAATTGTGGAATAATAGGTTAATTAACAAATTCAAGATGACAATTTATATGGTAAAACGAGATGAGTTCACTTGTGAAAAAAATTGGAACTTTCAACCCAGTGCTCCAAGTCTAAATCTTGACGAGATAGGATAAAGTGTTGAAATTAGGTAGAATATGAAATAGTGTTGTAATCGGGTAAAATACCACATCTAAATTGGTAAGCACCCCTGGCCTTTGGCATGTAAGCAGGAGGTTACCCAACATGGAGATTTACAAAATCAGATGAACGGAAAAAATAAAAATTGACATTTAGTAATGAAATCCTCATTATATAGATGTACTGTGTACACACAGAAGAGTGAGTACATACAGTAACTTCTATGGGGACTCTGGTATCGATGCGATGCAAGTAATAAAGATCAATGCAATCCAAATCGAGCCTCTTCAGACTCCCTTCACAGCAAGCACGAACATATGCCGGATCTCCACGAACCTCTACTTTCCCAGCTGCAAAACTTATTCCATACTTGGTGGCCAGCTGCACTTTGTCTCTTATTCCTTTTAGTGCCTGCAAATCAAGTAAAAAAACTGCAAATTAAAATCGAACAATATGAGAATCCATAAATTAGTTAAAAAAAAAATGAAAATCAGATTAACTACACTTATTGTAAAGCACCCTACCTTTCCAAGGAGAAGTTCGTTAGTATGAGGACCATACATATCAGAGGTGTCAAGGAAAGTAATGCCTTTGGAAACAGCATAATGAATGAGGGAGATCATTTCATCTTCAGATTTAGGTGGGCCATAGAAGGCAGACATGCCCATGCAACCCAAGCCCTGTGCTGATACTTCAAAACCGTGACATCCCAACTTGACTGTTGGCACCGTCATTGATGTTGCTCTTGTTTGCTCTGCTTCTGCCTCGCTTATTTGTCAAGGCTGAGAGGCAGAGGATGGGTTTATTTATAATTTATAATTCATAATACACGCACTGGGAGAGTCGTCGTCATTGCTGAGGTTAGCTGTCGTTCATCTTTGACCAATCCGCTCATTCACCGGAAGGGGTTTCTACAATGTACTTTTGTCCGTATTTATTAATTAATTAATTGGGGAGGGTTTTCTACAAAATTGTTTTAGGGGAGGGCCCAATAGAGGAAGCAATGTCTATCCAGTTTCGAGAATGCACTTTTGACTTTATTTATTAGACAAATATCTATCAAGTTTCTAGAATGTACTTTTGACTTTATTTATTAACTAGCAATCACACCTTGGTGTGCAATGGGTACGCTGAATAGGTGTGGAAGGTCAATTTAGAAAAAAAAGGTTTTTTTTTTGGTACATTTGTGTAGTACATGAGGTAATTTGGGAGTGCACTTAGCAAATGATATGCAATAAAGGTCTTAATGGAGAAGTGATAGCTTTAAATCAACTATGCATACATTTATAAGGATACAAACATGATTAAAACAAAACCTATGAGTCAGGAAAATAGTCATGCTCCTTTACCAATAGGCTCATGTTATACTTACGATAGGGAGATGTAGGTCTAGAAGGAGGGAGAGATAGAGGGAGGAAGAGTGTGTGTGTGTGTGTATGCGCGCGTGCGTGTGTGTGTGTGTATGCGCGTGTGCGTGTGTGTGTGAGAGAGAGGGGGAGAGAGTTAAGGAGATAGAGATTGGGGATAGAGATAGAGAGGGATATGGAGAGAAGGAGAAGAATGGAAATGGAGATGGAGATGGAAAAGGAGAGGGATATGGAGAGAAAGAGAGGGAGAGATAGAGATGGAAGAGATAAATGTGTAGGAAGGTGAGGGAGAATGTGTGTGAGATAGAAAGATAAGGATATAGATAGGAAGTGAGAAGAGAGAGATGGAAGGAGATAGAAAGGATAGAGATAGAGAGGGATGGATGGAAATGGAGATGGAGGGAGGGGATATGGAGAGAAAGAGAGGGAGAGATAAAGATGGAAGAGATAAATATATAGGAAGGCCGAGGGAGAATGAAATGAGAGATAGAAAGATAAGGATATAGATAGGAAGTGATAAATAGAGAGATGGAAAGGCAAAGATAACTAGAGCTAGATAGGGATAGAGAGGCAAATAAAATTAGATATAGAGGTCTAGGAAGAGGGAGAGGGAGAGGGAGAGAGATGGATGAATAGAGAGAGGGAGACATGCTTAGAGATAGAGGGGGAAAGAGGAGAGGTAAGAAAATATTGTAGATTATTGTAGATTTCTCTTTTTTTTAATAGGAAACTTTGTCTGTCAAATTAATCTTTACTACAAATTGTATTAAGTGTACTTTCTTTAGTATAAACAGCAAAAAGCCTATTTTTCTGGAAAACTGGGATTTAGATTACAATATTTCCAAAAACTGTTGCATAGCCAAAAAAAATCAATAAATCAGGATTTGATCCATATAATTGGAAAATTGGAAATTGAATATTTAAAAAAAAAAATGGTACATAGCCACAATAAAATAAAGAAATTTTCAATAAATCATATAAGTTAATCCATAATAATTGGGTTAGTCTCTGGGTTGGTAAAAGTTTAGAAAAATCACCACAGAAATAAGAACCAAAAAAAAAAGAAACCCTATTTTTTTGGAAAATTGGGATTAAATTGCAACTATTCCAACCATAGAAACAAAAAACTGCAAAAAAACCTGACTAATCGTGATTTTTAAAAAATCTGCAGGCTGGACAATTTTTTCCCTAACTTTTTGAAAAAATATTTGACCTTTTGGTCAACAATTTTTTCCCATTTAAAACTACAAAATTGCCAAAAAAGTGTTTAAAACCTACAAAAAAATGCAAATAAAATTGAGCTAATTTTCACACGAAAAAAAACGATGAGACAATAGCTTGTTGCTTACTATTATGCTTTGATAGATATTTTCCAAGCATCCATAGCATGTTCGAAAGCACCTATTTTAGGCTTTTAGCCATAGCAGCAAGGAAGTGAACTGTTTGATAAAATGCTTTGGTAGACATTAATGAAAAATGTCATATCATAAACAAGGCAGTGAACTGTTTGATAAAATGCTTTGGTAGACATGTATGAAAAATGTCATATCATAAACAAGGCAGTGAGCTGTTTGATAAAATGCTTTGGTAGACATGTATGAAAAATGTCATATCATAAACAAGGCAGTGAACTGTTTGAAAAAATTCCTCAATGAAATGTGGTCTCATGATGATGGAATGTCATGACAATCCATAGCCATAAGCATTCGTCATGGCATTTCATCACCATGAGACCACATTTCTTCAAGGCATTTTTTCAAGCAGTTCATTGCCTTGTCTATGCTATTGCTTACTACTATGCTTTGATAGATTTTTTCCAAGCATTCATAGCTTGTTCAAAAACACTTGTTTTAGGCTTTTAGCCATAGAAGTAAGCCTATGAATTGTTTGATAAAATGCTTTGGTAGACATGTATGAAAAATGTGGTAGCATAGACAAGGCATTGAATTGTTTGAAAAAATGTCTCAAAGAAATGCAGTCTCATGGTGATGATTGTCATGGCATTCCATCACCATGAGATTGCATTTCTTGAGGCATTTTTTCAAATAGTTCACTTCCTTGCTATGGCTTGTCATGGCCTTCCATCACCATGAGACCACATTTCTTTGAGGCATTTTTTCAAACAATTCACTGCCTTGTCTATGCTATTGCTTACTATTATGCTTTTGACAGAATTTTTCCAAGCATCCATAGCTTGTTTGAAAGCACTTGTTTTAGGCTTTTAGCCATAGCAGCAAGGCAATGAACTGTTTGATAAAATGCTTTGGTAGATATGTATGCAAAATTTTGTACCATAGAAATGGCAGTGAACTCTTTGAAAAGATGCCTCAAAGTAATGTGTTCTCATGATGATGGAATGCCATGACAATCCATCGCCATAGGCATTCATCATGGCATTCCATCACCATGAGACAACATTTCTTTGAGGTATCTTTTCAAATAATTCACTGTCTTGTCTATGGCTTGTCATGGCATTCCATCACCATGAAACCACATTTCTTCAAGAGGAATTTTTTCAAACAGTTCACTACCTTTTCTATGTTATTGCTTACTATTATACTTTGATAGATTTTTTCCAAGCATTCATAGCTTGTTCGAAAGCACATGTTTTAGGCTTTAGCCATAGCAGCAAGGCAGTGAACTGTTTGATAAAATGCTTTGGTAGACATGTATGAAAAATGTGGTAGCATAGACAAGGCAATGAACTGTTCGGAAAAATTCCTTAAAGAAATGTGGTCTCATGGAATGTCATGACAAGCTAATGCAATTGGTAGCTGCTCCTAGTTATTAGTTATGCAATGTGAAGTAATTGCATAATTGCTTAGGTTGACTTTGTAAAATACTATATTGTAATTGAAATTTTTTCATCTATCAACATCTAGTTATTAGTTATTCAATGTGAAGTAATGCTTTGAGTTTGTAAGATGTGCAATGCAATGAATGTAACCAGTGATATGAATGTAAACTACAAAAATCTATTTTCTACATTTCATTAGTTAAACTCAATATTTTATTTGCTCTCTATAGCTCTATGCTATGGAAATACCTTTCAATTTTTTTAAAAATAGTTTTTATCTTTTGTTCTACAATTTTTTACATTTTTTTTAAGTCCGAATTTTCCCCAATTTTTTCACAATTTTTTCAAAAAATCTTATACTTTTGATTTGCTAATTTATTCCCCAAAATATTTTTGTTGCTATGATTCAAATAATTGTTGCATAACCAAAGATGGTGTAAAAAACTCATGTTGAATAAAAAAAATGGGACTTTTTAGAATAAATCAGAATTTCTGCTACCATGTAAATCAGAACAATGAACAAATTGTGCTTTATGAATCAAATTCTTATACCAATGCTAGAAAGAACCTTTTACTGTAATGAATATGCATTATATTAGATTTATTAAAAAATGCAATAACTGTTTCTAGCCTTGGAAATGTGCCACATTATTGGATAATACTTGGCTGGTACTACACTAGCACCCTTTATGCAATGATGCTTATAACAATGCCAAATTAATCTATCCTGAAAATTTTCACTAGTACGGTACAACCCAAATAGGACCTTGGAGAACTCTTAGACCAAGTAAAATACAAGCCACCATCCATGACCTGTCACTTCTATTATTGTGTTTTACAACATAAAAACTAATAATCCTAAACTTCTATGTTTTCAATTTGTTGAACTGTTTGTATAGCCTACCCAGCTAGACGCTAGGTAAACAATAAATTGGTGAACGGCCATACCTGAACCAACGACTTAACTATTAATAATTATGCATTGAACCAAAGGGTTAAGCATTTGAGGTGAATCTCACAAGACCAAAATCAAAGTGAAAAGGTAGGTAACATAAGAAAGACACCATCACAAAATATTATCAATGAACCATAACATAACTAGTTTTGTTTTTTGTTAGCTGGGATGACCTCAAGTGGCAAAGAGCAAAAAATTTTATAGACTAAGAAAAATGTAAAACAAATTGTTTCATTCAATTTCAACCTACTTGATCTATTCCACAATCAATTGTTTTGTGGTGGTTTTACTTTAGATTTCTTTTCTTGGAGATATAAAAATAAAAAATCTCTAATTGAGGAAAGCATCTTCCACTATTTTTTATCATTTTCAATTGGAATGCTTTGAAGTCAATATATTCATCTTTCGTAGTAGGAATAACACAGGAATATGTAATATAAGTATTTCTGAATGACATGTCAATAATAATTATTTTTAAAAATAATAAATGGTTGTGGTTGATGCTCATGCAATGCCTCCTACTGCTCCCAAACCATCTCTGCTTCCACCTCTTCCATCCAAGATTGTCACAACACCTTGTTAGCGTAAAATTCTCCATCCACCTACCACAAATCTTCTCAAGTTGCACTATGCAATGCTAGTAATCAAAAATTATATGGCAATAGTGGAGCGTCTGTCTCAAGGGTGACATCTTCCTTTCCTATTCTTCAACAACACGTTGGTGATGATGGTGGAGTTGAAGCCAAGTTTCGCAATTAGCCCCAAGAAAATTCATTGGTTTTTCCATTGCACAATGACACTCCTCATTCTTCTTCAATGTCTCCTACAATGGTCTGCTCTTGATCTCCACTTGGAACTAGGGTAAGTGCAAGAATTTGAGTCCATGAAACGTGGAAGTTTTTTCCTTAGCCAAAAAAATGAAATCGACATTGCAAAAACTGGATCCTAGATTTCATAAATGGGATCTCGAGCCTAAATTCTAAATGGAATCCCATTTTTAAAAAAATTGGGATCCCGTTTATTAAAGGATCTCGAACCGACAGATGAGAAACGAGATCTCATTTTCAAGTTGTATTTATATAAAAAAAAAATGAAACTCAATCATTAGTAGCTCGGGCTCTCGATTCAGCAGAGACAACAACAATGACGACAACGACCTCCGAACTCCAGGTATGCCTCCACCTACTTTATCTATGTTTTTTAGTTTTTTTTTAAATTTATATGTCAAGAGTAGGTTTTAGCATGATTTTTTTAGTTTATTTAACATTTTATGTATTTTATTTAGATGTAATAGGAGAATTGATGATTTGTAGAGGTAGAAGATAAAATGAAATGAAACCCTATAGAAACAAAAAAAATCATCCTTGAATCATATCTAAAGAACAAAATTTAGCTTTTAAAACCTAAATTGTTCAATCAAAAAAAAAAATTGCATTTGAAAACCCTAAATTGAAGAAAACAAAAAAATGCATTGAAAACCCTAATTTGAAATGAAACAAAAAAATTGTATTGAAAACCCTATTTTTTTCTTGAAACCCTAAATTCAATTCAAACAAAAAAATTTGCTAATTTTCCCTAAATTGAAATCAAACAAAAATTTGTGCATTCAATGAAAACCTTGATTTCAAACTAAAGAATGTTTGATAATGGAAAAAAATGATTTGCACTACTTAAATATTTTAAATTGAATGTATTTACATTGTAAATTAGGGTCCTTGATATTGACAATGAAATAGGATTTGATAAATATTATACATTTAAATGTGTATTCATCAAGAGACAATCAATTAAACGTTATGAACATAGATATAATTAGAATAGAAAACAATATGTTACAAACATCTTAGAATTAAAAAATATTGAGTATTCCATAACTGTGATCATCAAGGTTTCTCTCATTAAGCATCATAATAAGGGAAATCACTAAAAGGTAAAGCACGATCATAGGTGATAAGAGATTTATCAAAGCTAGGCACACCAATAGTCATAGTATAATGAACATCATCATTACTAAAGCTATCCATATTAAGAGATGAAATCTTTATGAAACTCATGGTTAAGTTAAAGAATCTACAATAGAAGGGAAAATAATAATAAGTTCCATGGAAGATGTTAAATCATATCCAATATCAAAGAGTGCATTAATGGAACATGTGCCACTATGCTTATGGTAAAAGGATATGATTTTCTAAAATATTCATGGATCAAATAAAAAATAATGTAAACACATCAAAATAATTGATGTAAGAATGAATGGAGACAAGGGAAATAAAGGTTGAGTGGAATCCATGATATAAAAAATTACAACCACTATATAAAAAGGAGCACAATTAAATGAGTTTCAAATCTAAAATTATATGAGAAATATCAAAAATATTTGAAATTAGAGAAACATGGATAATTTGAAAACACTATTTTAATTAAGGAATTATGGGTGAAGTGAAGGATTACTAGTGGGACTAGTGGATCGTTACAATTGATAAATTTTCAATGTTTGTTTACAAATTTAGTTAGCAAATTCCTAAATCCTTGTACAATCCATTTCCAATTGTCACTTAATTAGATAACATGTGCATTCATTTCTATTTTATGTTTTTATCTCTCTTATTCATGCCTTGTTTCCATTTCTTGTTTGCATGTGTTGCCTCTTGTCTTTTGACAATCTTAACTCTCATTCTAGTCAATTAGTTGTTAATTAGGCTTCTAGTTTAGTCTAAAATCTCAATTTTCACTAGTTACCTAGACACTAAAAGAATCTAAATATTTTTCTTTTCTTTCTTTTAGGTTCTTTCAGTTCCAAACAATCCAAAATAAAATAAGATTCAACATTAACTAATTTTATTATACATTTTATATCATAAAATTCATTTAAGTGGGAAATATTAATGAAAAACATGTTAAATAAAATAATCTTATATTTAATTAAAAAAATATCAAGTTAAAGTATACATCAAAATCAATCTTAATAATACATAATTATGTATTTCTAATGAAATCAGTCAGTCTATATTCATAAAATAAAAAATATTCATAAACTAATCAGTCTATTACCCTAAATTGTAAACCGATGTCTTAAGGGCTCCTAATACATGACATTTCTTAAGGGGATCAAATAAGTTCTCAAAATTTGGTGAATTTTCCCAAGGCAACCAAATTTAACAATAAGAAGATCGTGCAAGATTATAATATGAATGATATTTCACGATCTAGGTTGGTCAGTCGAAACAAGAGTTATCTCAATCAACTGTTCCACAAGAAAATGTTGTTCACTAACTTTCAAGTCCATTATTCTAAGGGCCACCCAAAATTCACCCTAAGTTCCCTAAACCCTAAACCCTAAAGCATTCATTTTGTCCTAGGACCTTAAAATGAAATTTGGTTTCCTTAAGAAACTCCACCAAATTTTATTCCCTTAAGCCATATAATTTTTTCCTACGACCTTACTACATAGATTCCCTTAAGACATCCTATCACCCTAAACCATAAAACGATGTCTTAAGTGGTTCTAATATGACTTAAGGGGATCAAAGAAGTTCTCAAAATTTGGTGAAGTTTCCCAAGGCAACCAGATTTAACAATAATAAGATCATGCAAGATTGTAATATGAATGAGATTTCATGATCTTGGTTGGTCAGTCAAAACAAGAGCTATCTCAATCAAATATTCCACAATAAAAAATTTCTCACTAACATGAAAATCCATTATTCCAAGGGCTACCCAAACTTCACCCTAAGTTCCCTAAACCCTAAACCTTAAAGCATTCATTTTGTCCCAGGACCTTAAAATGAAATTTGGTTTCCTTAGGCAACTCAACCAAATTTTATTCCCTTAAGCCATGCCATTTTTTCCTAGGATCTTACTACATAGATCCCCTTATGCCATCCTATTACCCTAAACCCTAAACTCTAAACTCTAAACCCTAAACCCTAAAGCCATCATTTTTTCCTAGGCCCTTAATGAAATTTGGTTGCCTTGGGCAACTTCACCAAATTTTATTCACTTAAGCCATGTCATTTTGTCCTAGGAACTTACTAGACATAGATCCCCTTAAGCCATCCTATCACCCTAAATCGTAAATTGATGTCTTAAGGCCCAATCCTAATATGACATTTCTTAAGGGGATCAAATAAGTTCTCAAAATTTGTTGAAGTTGCCTAAGGCAACCAAATTTAACAATAATAAGATTGTGCAAGATTATAATATGAATGAGATTTCATGATCTAGGTTGGTAAGTCAAAACAAGAGCTATCTCAATCAACTGTTCCACAAGAAAATGTTGTTCACTAACTTGCAAGTCCATTATTCCAAGGGCCACCCAAACTTCACCCTAAGTTCCCTAAACCCTAAACCCTAAAGCATTCATTTTGTCCTAGGACCTTAAAATGAAATTTGGTTGCCTTAGGAAACTCCACCAAATTGTATTCCCTTAATCCATGGAACATTTTGTCCTAGGACCTTACTACATAGATCCCCTTAAGCCATCATATCACCCTAAACCATAAATCAATGTCTTAAGGGGTCCTAATATGACATTTCTTAATGAAATCTAGTTGCCTTGGAAAACTTCACCAAATTTTGAGAACTTCTTTGATCCCCTTAAGAAATGTCATATTAGGACCCCTTAAGACATTGATTTATGGTTTAGGGTGATAGGATGGCTTAAGGGGATCTATGTCTAGTAAGGTCCTAGGACAAAATGACATGGCTCAAGTGGGTAAAATTTGGTGAAGTTGCCAAGGACCTTAATGAAATTTGGTTTCCTTGGGAAACTTCACCAAATTTTATTCACTTAAGCCATGTCATTTTGTACTAGGAACTTACTACATAGATCCCCTTAAACCATCCTATTACCCTAAAACCTAAATCCTAAACTCTAAACTGTAAACCCTAAAGCATTCATAAATTGTCCTATATTAATAGTTAATTTTTTTTCATTCAACATGCCTTAGACATAAATGAGGCTTACACATTTTATCATTTGTATTCAATTAGGCCATTTATATTGAATGGTTTAAGGGTATTTCCTAAACATGTATCTTACATTTTAAAATTACAAATCTAATGCAAGTTCACTTATATCATAGAGATCACATGGATCAATTCAATAATATCCATAATCCACCTCCACACCCTCCATCTCCATCACCTTCACCCCCACCTCCACCCACTCCACCTCATAACCCCCCACCTCTACCACCTGAAACCGATGGTGCTTTCTTGCAAGCACAAATCAATTCCAATGTTAGAACCATTCAGGATCAAATCAAAATTATTAAAAATGAAGAATGTATCACACCACCTTTGAGGATGTTTGCATTTAGGATGCAAAATGTTGTTGATGTTGTTAGGGATATCAGTGGGATCTTATATGAGCATCGAAAATGGATAGAGGAGAGGAGAAATTCTGATTTTGAAAAGGAAAACACAAAGAAATGAAGAGATGCAATAGAGAGCTACAACAGTTTATAAATTAAGACAATGATCTTATAGTTATGAATTTATGAATTTGGTTATATGGATATTTTGTGTGATGAATTTATGAATTTGGTTGGATGGATATTTTTAGTGACGTGAATTTATGATTTTGATTGGATGGATATTTATAGTGACATGAATTTATGAATTTGGTTGAATTTATGAACTTATAATGATGAATTTATATAATAGTATATATTTTATGACTATCTACTAGATCATGATTTCTCCTGTTGGAAAAATGTAATATATATATATGCATTAGACATAAATGAGCATTTTATGAATGTTTCAAGTTTATTTTTTAGTATGTACATGTATTAAAATTGTATAGTTCTAGATCTTAAATTTTGAAATTTGTATGTACACATAGTTTAGTTGAATGATGTATGCATGCAAATTATGCATCATATTTTTTATTTTAAATGTACATGTACATGTTAAATTTTGAAATTTGTATGTACATGCTGAAGTTCAATCAATGGATGTATGTATATGTATATGTATATGTATGCACATCCTATTTAAACAAATTTTCATGTACATTTCAAATTTAACTAGATTTATTGTAATTTTGTAAGTTTGTATGTTAATTTTGTATAATTTAATGCAAGTGAACACTTATATCTGATATCATAGATCAATTTAACATTGATGATATCATCAATCCAACACCTCAACAACCTCCACCTCCACCCCCTCCACCTCATATCCCACCTCCACTACCCACTGAATCTGATGATGCTCGCTTTGCGAGCATGTATAAATGATCAAGTGACATCCATTCAAAACCAAATCAATGCTATGCAAAATCAACCATTGATTCCACCACATGTGAGATGTTTTGTATTTGCAATGTAAAACGTTGTGGATGCCATTATTACTATTGATTCTGATTTAGATAGGCATCGACGAGAAAGAGAGGAGATGAGACAATTTTATATAGAAGGTCTCTCATATAAACAAATTTTAGACCTAAAAATAACAAAGTCCCATCTAGCCCCTTACTTTATCGACCCTAATACTCAACAACCCATTCCTCTCAATAAATCTAGAATATCCATGAGGTGGTGTATACATCCATAGATGAGTGCACATTTTTGGGATCATTGGTATATGGTATTTGATAGTCCACCACACGTTAATATGGAGGTCTCATTATATTTTTTGAGGAAACTATATGTAGATTTTGTTATGTGGCAAAAGCCCAGTTATTTTGATTGTAAATCATTTCAGGGTGTTGGTGGCAGCATGCCACAATAGAGGTTAGGGGAAAGGGTTGATCCCCAATGCCCCATGCATGCACAACCCCTTGTTTCTCCTCTTGGTCTCGCTATTCCTGCACCTATGCATCAACATGCGATGGTATCGACATTAGGATCCCTTAGTATGCTCGTAGGAGACTTTGATCAACATGCTTCTATGATCGCGAATAGGGAGGATAGAGACCACGATGATGGAGTGTTTTATGGAGTTGGTCCTAGTACCACTCCAGGAGTGTCGATACCACATGTATGTACTAGTTTCCATCAGTTATGCTATGGACCTGATAAGGACACACCTAGTTTGGGTGGACATGGATATTCTAGTGGATCATCTGGTCACGTCAACTCATTTGTAGAATTTCTTATAGCAGACCATCACCCTGAGGATAGTGCAACACAGGTATAAATATGCATCTACATGTTGAATTTATAAGAATTTTTATGAATGTATATATCAAAGAAAAGTTTGCAATACATTTTAACAATCAAACTGTTTGATGTAAAGATGACAGTAACGATGGGGCAATCATTCACTCTGTGAGTACATACATCAACAACAGTTCTAGTCGGCAACCCTTATGGGGTATTTTGATTTCAATTTTTTAAATTAAATATGAAATAATTTTTAACTTGACTTTTAAATTTATAATTGAATCATGAACATATGTTTTAAATATTTATGTTGGTTTAGGGGAGTCAATCGATTCCACCTGAGGGGTTGTTGAGCACTCCTCCACTATTGAGCATCACAGATCAGGGACAGTTACGTTTATATTGTAAATTGTTTAACTTACATTGGTATAGTTATAATTATGAATTTTGAATTCACTATATATCAAATGTGCATGTACACTTGTAAATATTATAAGTGTTAAATGTATGTATGTATGTCTAGGTTGATACGACAATGAGAATGGGCGTCAAAAAAACATTAGATGTTGTAGCTACTCATGAGGCCTCTAAATTTTAGGTTGTTTAAAAAAAATTCTACACAAAATGTGCAAACTTGAAAATATATATTTTAAACTAATTCAAGTATACATGCTTTAAATTTGATCTTGTAGTACTTTGTTAGTGTGACTTTCTGCCATGACTCAGTCATAGTTACACCTTCAGGAGGACATGTAGAGTAGGTTCTAGATATCATGGTAATTTATTTTTTATTATATTTAAATTCAATTACAAATTATATATTCTGAATAACTTTAATTAAATTTAAAATTGAATATATATATAAATATATAATATGAGCTAATACATGTTTTAAATTCTTTTTCTTTTATAGCATGAGACACATCTTGTAGTTGAACATGTGTACAATCAGGTCCTGGAGAAGAGAGTGCACAACCTCATATTATGGTACAATTTAAATATGATAAATTATAAATTAAATTGAATTAAATCATTTTTAATTGTAGACTTACATCTAATTTCAACTTTCTTTGTCTTGTTTATGTAGATCGATTCAGAGAATTTAGAGGTTGGTCTAGGTGCACCAGAGCATCCAAACCCAGATCCGATGGTAATTTAATTTATGATGAATTATAAATTAAATTGTCATTAAATCATTTTTCATCGTCTTACATCTGATTTCATCTTTCTCTTGTACAGAGTGTTTCAGGTCATCTGCGTAGTTCGCATGGTGTGAAGATGTATCTTAATTATAGAGACGATACATGACCTAAACATGATTTTATGGGTTATATTTGATTATTTCATGGACTACATATTTGGTTTCTCATGTACTCTATTGGACTTTATATTTAATGGGTCAAGGACTTTGTTGGACTTTAGTTCATGGGTTGTACTCTCATGGACTTTGTTTCATGCACTTAATATATTGGTTTCATGCACTTTATATATAGTAAATAATGGAATTTATTATTGCTCAATTTTAATTTACACATGTACATTTATGCATTTTATGTTCATAGTCAAGACATTAATATAGGACATTAATGTGAAATTAAATATAAATATGAAATTAAAGTTGAAATTAATAGGACATTTTAATATTTGTACTTTACAAATTTAGTGATCCCATACATGATATACATGTGATATGTACATTCAATAATTAGTGATAATTAGTCAATGAACTTAGTCAAGTCACATCAATCAATAATTAGTCAATAAATCATAATTTACAAACAAAAGCAATCTGTTTATATACCACAAACTTGGATGAAATTTTAAGAAATAAACAATACCATACAAGATTAGAGAACAAAAGCATTAATAAATTATAAAAACTAAACATAAATACCAATCAAAATGCAATGATTTTTTCCAAAAAAGTTCTATAAGTATACACCATACTTCCTAGTTCTTTTACAACAATAAATTAAAGAACTTAACTATCCAAAAATAGGCTAAAGTTTTGAAATTAAATCATGTAGTCCCATATTTACAAATCATGCAAAGTGCTAGAGAAAACTTAAGAACATAAAAGTCCTCTTGACCTCATGTTCCACAAAAAACACTAATTTATAAGATGTCAAAACAAATAATAGCATCCAACACTAATTTATAGGTTGTCTTAAGGGGGTGTCTTAAAGGGTCCTAACACGACATCTTAAGGGGATCAAAGAAGAGTATAATTAAGTATAAATATTAAGTGATATAAACAAGTATTATACTTTAGGGTTAGTCATCATAACAAATGATATAATTAAGTATAATATTTAGGATATGTGCTAATACGACATGTCTTAAGGGGGTGTCTTAAGGGGTCCTAATACGGCATCTTAAGGGGATCAAAGAAGAGTATAATTAAGTATAATATTAAGTGATATAAAAAAGTATTATACTTTAGGGCGACTCATCATAAAAGTGATATAATTAAGTATAATATTTAGGATATGTGCTAATACGACATGTCTTAAGGGGTCCTAATACGACGTCTTAAGGATATAATTGATTTAACAATAATTTATACATGATATTTAGTGATTATACAATCAAATATAATGTTTCAAAGTAGGAAAACATGCACATTTAACAAACAAAATATATAGAATATTGATTTTGATACATAAAAGTACATAGAGTATAATTGTATATGTACATGTATTTGTAATTTGTACAAAATGTTTAGTTGTGTAAGTATGTATGTACATTTATGTCATCTCAAAACAATTTTTACAAAATTTGGCTATGTCATCTCAAGAAAATCTCAAACTCGTGTCCAAAATGTAGTAGTTCTTCATGCCACCTAATATCAAAAAGGTACAAGCAATATCAATGAAATCATCAAAACATACATATTTTAATTTATATAAAACTATCTATATGTACACAACTCAAGTACATGTATTTAAAATTATTCCACACATGTGCCTAGGTTGAATCCAAGCATCCTCTCCTTTTTGTTTCAAAGTATGAGATCAATGCGATGATGACTTAAGGATACAAAAAGGATAATAAATCAATTTTAACTATTAATGTATAGGCAATATCAATATATAATTGAAACATGTATTTAAATATAATTTAACTAATAATTACCTATTTTTACCAAGTATTCCATGTTGTCTAGGTTGAATCTACATGGACTCTCCTTTTTGTGATTATGGCTTAAGGATCTATAAAAGGACAATTTAAATCAATTTTAATTAATAACACTCTTGACCAATATCAAAACATGTATTTAATCTATTTAAAAGGACAATATAAAACTAAAACTATATTTACCTATATTTACTTATTCCATTGTACCATATTCATCCTCTCTTTTTTGCAATGCATCTATGATTGTCTCATGCTCTTCCATAGAAATTGTCCACAACACTTTATTTGTAGGTATTTCACGATACCAATCTAGTTTTATATTTGTTGCCACCACCAAATGTGAATAGTGTATAATATTTTTATGCATTTCATAATCTTCGAATGCAGGTAGACCACTCTTCCTTATTAGGTATTTTATTAGCCAAGTGCCAACAACCACCATCAATCTTATTGGAAAACATGAAAACCATCATCAAATAAGTTCTCAAAATTTTCTTAAGGGGATCAAAGACTTGTTCTAAAAATTTGCTTAAGGGGAAGCCTTAAGGGGATCACCGTACCTATTGGATAATGATTGCCATCATCATCTTCTCGAGGTGCTATTAACTTATGTTTAGTCTCCACACAATGATCCAACCAATATTATATTTCCTCTTCATTCCCCTCAAGTGCAACAACAAAATACACATGTCCTACAAACAAAATTAGATTTAATAACTTGCGCGTATCCATATAAATAATTTAGTATTACAAAATAACTTAATAAATTGAATTAAATTACCTTCTTGTATAAGGTCTAAAATATGGTCATAGTCTTCAAATGCAAACACTTGATCATTGTCTTCAATAGTTCTTTCATATTGATCATGTGCTTGTGTAGGTGTCAACAATCTTTTCTCCCACCGTTCAATCCATTATGTATTTTCACATGCTTCCCAATCTCCTGAGATACAAAACTGACAAAAACATGCAAGCTCCCTTGTTTAGATAGTCCATGTGCTTGTTGTCAAACTCTTAAATGAATTCCATTTAGTAGATCCACTGATTGTCTCACAATCAACTCTAGGTAGAATGTTCTCTTCTTCAACCAACCAAAAAAATCGATGAACTGTAGATTACTCACATGAACTAGGTGTATACAATCTTGTATTGCACCAATCCACAATCCCATGTGCATCTTTAAATTTTAATGCATCCTTGAATTTCAATTGTTCTCTAGCAAGAATTATTTTGACACACGCACCAACTCCATCATGTTCTCCTTTACCATGCCAAGCTTAAAAAAAACTCCATATATATTGGACATTAAGTTCCTTGTGAACCCTACTTAACCGATAGAACATTTGAGCATTCTTGAACTACCCCATACAATTATTTGACCATATGAGGTGTTCTATCATTTGGATTCCTCTTTCTCTTAAATTTTTATAAAATACATTGAAACAATATTGAACAAACTCTGACGAGTGTAACCAGTTGTCACTCAAATAAAAATGATACTCCCTCAAAAATTTTATATCATTCTTTGTGCTATCATATACATGTCTATAAACAATATGAACAAACATAGATACTTGCAATGAAATATAATATTGTGATTGAATTTCCTCTTGCGAAACTAGAGAATAATTTTGCACAAAACCAACAACTAAAAGTATAGTACCTGTAAGTGTGGAAAATGTAAACTAAATACAATTAAATACAACTCTTAATGAAACATTGTATCAAGATTAAACATCAATTAAACTAATTTAAAACATTGAAAAGCCTGAAAGCATCTCATTGTCTCCTCTCTCCAAAGATTTATCAAGTTATAGAAGCTGTCAGATTTGTAAGTACCTTACCTATTTAAAATGCCTATCTAGAGAACGGAATGGATGCTAAATGCAATGATGTGATGATTACTAATGATTTCTCAATGATACGATTCTACTTCAAATGAATCCTGATGGATGAAATCTATAGTAAAAAGAAACTATGATGCTGTCGTGATATGAAATCTACTGATGCCATGATACTATGATGATACTAAAATGCTAATGCTAAATGATTATGATTTCTTGGTTGCTTGAATACTAATTCATGCAGAGTAAGTTTGCATAAATTGGGATTTCTCGGATGATTTTGATGCTTCAGAAGGCTGTATATATAGATTTTCAGCAACAGTTTTGCACAGGGGTAACACAACAGAGGCTGAGATTAAATCTGGGGATTTGAATGGTACGAGATGAGAAGGTGCAGCTGATCATGGAGGATTGTTCCTCCCCATGAAAAAACTAGGAAAGATTTGAGGCAGAAGATTAAGAGGATTGCTTGCAAGTTTGTCCCCAAGGTTTTTCCTGTGAATGCCAGTTGCATTAATTAGATTTAAAAAATCTAATTTTATTGGTGAGTGAATAGAGGGATTTTATTTATGCATTTATTTGAATATATTTTATTTATTCAAATTAGCAAAAAGGGATATAAATAATTTAATAAAATAAACTATAGAAGTTTGTTTATTAAATTAAATAGAAGAGAAGTATGATGTAATAATTAAATAATGCCAACTATTGAAGTTTTATATTTAATTTAAGATAGAATTTAATGGATAAAGTATAAAATAAATAATAATGATAATATTTAAATAAAACAAAGTATTTAATTTTGCTTATTTAAACAAGAAATAAAGTGATAAAATAGAAGAAATAATAGTGAACTTAATATAAATAAATATTTCTATTTATTTACTAAGTAGATGAATTTAGGATTAATTAATCAAATAAATCATATTTAATTAATTAGATTATCTAGACCATTTTTAGGTGTCTATAGTACCAATTGGAAATGTGTTTCTACATGTACGAAATTGGCCATCAAGCCATCGAGCATGTTTAGAGTGCATGACATATTTTGGTACAATCTTATTCTTAAATTCACTCATGAATGCATGTACACTAAACACATTTAAATCAAAGTGGTGTGATTTATGCCAATTTTTTCTTGATGTTCTTGATTTCTGATTGTATCAATTGTTGGTTTGATATAAATGATTTATCTAATCAAATACATGATTTTTCGATCTCATGATAGGTGAGGTCTGATGTTTGTTTTGATAATAATTATCCTCATGATAGGTAAGGAATAATTAGAATTGACATACCTCATGATAAGTGAGGTTGATTTGATGTCTCGATGATGATAATTATCCTCATGATAGGTGAGGAATAATTAGAATTGACATACCTCATGATAAGTGAGGCTGATTGATGTGTGCTCATGAGATTTGATTAGAATTATCACCAAGAGTTGACTTGATTTGATATGGTATTTGGATGTTATTTGATGATTGACATGAATTAATGACTTTGATCTTTTTATGATAATAGGAGCAATTGGGGAACCTCTAGATTCGAGAGCATTTCCCCTGGACATTTGATCTCATTCCTAGGTTGGCACAACCTGAGATAGCTATCATCACACATTGTGGATTGTCTCCTCTTCTTTATATGCCCCATATTAGGATTAATCGGGGTTTTTTGATAGCTTTAGCTGAGAGGTGGCATAGCGAGCACAACACCTTTCACCTTCCTACTAGTGAAATGATAGTCACCCCTAAGGATGTTTGGTAGATATTGCAGCTTCAGATTGTTGGAGATGTGGCCATATATGATTTGAGAGAGTAGGGTGGGACCGATGCTCTTCGTAGAGTGTTTCAATATGATCATATTGCGGGAGATTGGATTCCATGGCATGATATGGTTGATACATATGCCACTTTTCCAACAGTACTTGCTGGTTTCATTGGTGAATTCCTTAGTCCTGATTGCAGGTCTAAGGGATTTTGAGTTGATTGGGGCCGAGTTTTGGAGAGCATGGTTGTTCATGGCACCCAATTTTCTTGGGGCATGTGTTTGCTTGCCCAGTTGTATCATGATTTACATTCAGTTGTGTATCTCAGTGGTCAGAGTTTATCGGTCGGTGTTGCTTTGCTTCAGGTATGGGCATGGGAGCACATAGCTATCACATGTCTATTTCCAGTTGGACAGAGGCCACCTATGAGAGCTTATGTATTCAAATATGCTGGTTGGCTTACCTAGTCTAAACTAGGTAAGTTAGAGTATTGGAGGAGAGTCATTGATGACATAGAGTATGTGACATGGCATCCTTACCTAGATTGTGATCATTAGGATGATGATGATGTTTAGCTACCATTTCTTTATCAGTCGATGATCCTGATTGGTCGTGCTTGTCGGGTTCTAGAGAGATTTTTTATCAGACGTGTCTACAAAAAGTATGGGATGGTATAGGGTATGCCCCAGGGTGTCGCTCACTACGCTCATCAGCAGTTGGATACAACAGATTGGGGGCCTTGTTTGTCATATGTTGTGGCAGTTCAGGAGTTTTAGGCTTTACAACCATTTGTGTAGCACATTTGGCCAGATATTGTCGAGGATCCTCTTACAACAGATTATGTTGAGTATTTTTCTTTGCATCCATTTCCACGCCTTACTATTCCAGATGATCCTGCCCCATTACCTGAAGAGGAGGATGTTCCTATCACTTGTGGTCAGAAACGGAGGAGAGAGGATTTTGGAGGAGCTGAGGTAAAGGAATGTTGATGTGGTTGGTGAGGTAGATGTCGAGCCTAAGGTTGATGTTGGGGTAGAGGAGGATGTTGATGTGGAGGAGGATGTTGGTGGTGAGGAGGATGTTGGTGGCGAGAGTAGTGGAGATGAGAGCAGCGGAGATGAGAGATTTGATAGTGGAGAGGCTACAGTTGGGTCAGGACCTACCTTAGATTTTCTTGGTGAGACCATGCCTCATAAGAGGAAGGTTGTGGGAAATGTTTCAGTGAGGTTGCAGATAGCAGATCTTTAGGTGCAGTTAGAGATTGTTCAAGAGCAGCTTCTTCAGACTCAGGGTTTATTAGAGTAGACGTAGGCTCAGATGCAGGTACAAGCTGAGTTGCATATAGAGACTCTTTCAGTTGTGCAAGCTTAGTTAGTCACAGCTCAGTCATAAATTGCAACATTGACAGCTGAGAGAGATGCAACGAGACAGACAGCCGAGACAGCTTAGGCTCAGGTTACTTCATTGACAACCGAGAGAGATGCGGTCAGGTTTACAGCAGAGGGTGCTCAAGCCTTGGTCGATAGATTATAGAGACTAGCAGATGGTACCTCCTTGTTAGATTACATGCGAGAGGTCACTCGCATTGGTGAGGAGATTAAGTTTTATAGAATGAGGTATTATGATGCAATGCCTTATGAGTAGAGAGTGAGCTATGCGAGGTCCTGTTCTGGTAGGTCACAATCCAGGACTATCAGTTTAGGTGTTACTCAGCCGTTACCCAAAGATCCTAGGGATCCTGATTCCTCTTGTGGTAGGGGTCTTGATCCTGCTATGCCTACACCATTTGGAGCCAACAACACATGATTGTCTGTGATGTACTTTGATTATCTTGATGTACAACCATTATTGATGTTTTATCTCTCTTCATTTTAGACATCATTGTATACTTGACATTGTGATTTATATATATATGAGATGTAGTAGATTCTATGGTCCGTTATGTGTTTTATATGATTTTCTGATGGATGCATTTTCTTTTGATGTTCTATATGCTATGTGATGGTTTTATTGTTATGATGGTATAATTTGATATGATGTTGTTCTATCTTTGATATAACTAATGGTAATGTATGGATGCATCTTATATGGATACATGATGTATATGGATTTATGATTATGGATTGATGTGCTTAAATGATACACTATATGTGATATAAATGTAAATATATCAATGAAAATGTGGAATGATACATGATGTAATAAATTTATGGACTGTATTTTCAAATGGATGGATTATATGTGAATATGTGATATAATAAATGGATGAATGTAATGAGTGATGATGATGATGTATTTGAATGATATAGATATATGTATGTTGAAATGTATGAATGATGAAATGATGATGCAAATGTTTTAAATGTAAATGATTATGATGATGTAACTATATGATCATGATGTTTTTTTTGTAATTGTCAAGTATACTCAGTCTATTATAAAAAAGATAATTATTTAAGGAATGATTCACCAATCTTTGTAACAAATACTCTGCAGATGTGACACTATTATGGATGCAATTTTCTTTTTACTATGAAAATCTATAAGTAAACATAGGAAGTTTAACAATACTTTTGTGCTTTTGTATCATCATTGAGCTTTAAAATGTTGAAAGTGAGTACAAGCATCAATGGTATAATGTAAATCGATGATGACCTGAGTACTACTTTCATGATTTTTGATATTGCAAGGGAATACAAGCATCGAGGTATAATTAAACTGAGATGACTTGAGCATTTCTTGCATAAACAAACAAGAATTAAGGGTATGTGTAGGATCATGATGGGCCAAAAAGTGGCAATATGATGGGTATTTATAGGGTATGTGGCTGACAATTTTTTTTTAACCCAAATTTGATGAAATGAAAAGGGTTTTTAAAGGAGATTCTCAGCTTTCCACCAATATAAATTATGCTTTACTTTGAATTTAATAAATAATTATTTTTCATTTTCTATTTGAATTACGACTAAAGTCTTGATTGATAGGCTGATTGAAAAATATTTATAGCTTTCAAACGGTATCACATTTTTGGAATCCAAAACATGCATCACATTCTATGCTTCGTATACTATAGGATTAAAAAAGGAAAAAAATTAATTTCATGAATTTTTGACCAAGTTAAGGTGGTCAAACATACGAGTTTTTATATTTTTTAAAAGTTGTAATAAAAAATTCATAATTAATTATTTACTTGGAAAAAGATTATAAAAAAAATATGCATCACATTCGGACATGAGTCCTCTACTTATGTCTAAAATGTTATAAAAAATAATTATCATTTTATTGTGGTTAGGGTGGTCAAACAAACACTGACTTCTTATTTTTTCCCTAAAATTTAAGTACTACTACATTGAAATTTCAAATTTTCACCAAATATATTTTAAAAAAATAAATAAACCTAGTAGTTTAGAAACTACATTCAATTTTCTACAGATTCTATTCTTACATATTTTTGAAATAATATAGATAACTTATTCAAATTTTTACGTCAAGTTTCCTAACTCTGATTTTTTGAATTTTTTGCCACTTAAGGGCCTATTTTTTCCATGATGATCCTGCACATACCCTTAACCACTTTCCTATGTGAATTGGAATTCCATCCATGATACTTTGTAGAGAATTTCCCACGATGATTCACATAGTAATTATGATTTATTCATAGACAACAAACAAAGAAAATACCATTTCTTCTTCCTAGCTTCTCTAGTTCAATACATCATTGAGTTGCTCCAAAGAAATAATAACAATGATCAAAAGTACAACATATCTTACATTTGCTTATAGTATTCAGATTAGATCATCCATCCTAATTTTATTATGTTTTGTGTTTTCAATATTTTGGATCAAACTAACCTAAAGACCTATCCTAGGGGCCTTGGGGGCTAATCAAAGATTAGCCTTTCCTACTTTATACACACAAAGACCACATAGTTCGATTGACATAGACTCATGTTTTTGGCTTTTTGAGACTGACTTTTTGACTTTTTTTGTTTTGGATTTTCTATTGTGAGATGGATCACCAATGTGCTTCTGATAGTGATTGATGTTCCATGTTGGGTTGTGTTTTGAACATTGTTTCCATTGCTTTTGTCCAATTGTTGTTTGTCTATTTGAGTATGCTCCATGTTTATGTTTCCCCCAATGTTTTTCAAATGTTTCCCCCAAGCTAGGGTGAGACATGACCAAGTGATATGATATGATAATAGATGTAAAATGATGGTGGAAGTAACAACCATGAAATATGTTCAAATAGATAGGAGAGCTGATTCAAATCACAAATAGCGCCTGTTTCCAGGTTTTCACTAAATGTTTTTATTGTACTTTTTCATTCTTATTGGTTTTTTTTTTAGTTTTTTTTATTTTTTTATATTTTTCTATCTTTTATTTATTTATTTATTTATTTTTGTCACCAGGATGCCTGTTTGCTAGGTTTTCATCAAGTTAACTATTTTCAAAACCTAATTCATGCACTAAGTTATTTAGGTATAGAATTTTCTGAGATGGATACTGTTGATAGGTTCATCAAACAAATCCCCTTCTGGTGTAGAAAATTGATATGCTCTTGATCCATACACTGATATGATAATAAAGGGTCCTAACCAATTAGGTTTTGTATATGTCTAAAAATGGTCATGATTAAGCTTGTTAATTAATTAAATTTGAGTTATTTAATTAATTCCTCTAAAGTCATCTACATATAAATAAATTTAATTATTTATTTATATCGTTCATTTTTCCAATTCTTCTAGCTTAAATTAAATAAATAATTTTATTTAATTACTAACATCTCTATCCTTTGCTTATTTAAATTAAATAAATTTGTATAATTTATTTATATTTAATTATCATCCTATTCTAAAGTTTAAATATTTTGAATATTTAAATAATGGAATATTCTCCATCCCATTCTTGAATTTTAAAATATTAAATATGTTATTTAATATTTTCCACCTCACTCTAATTTCATTTTTTAAAACATAATTAAATATGATTTAATTATGTAGGTTTCCATTTCCATCTCCACTCCTAAATTAAATAAATTTTAATTTATTTAATTCTAATTCATTATTAACTCACCTTCCCAAAATTCTAACTCATGCTAACTCGTCCTTCTAAATTCGTATCTTATCTTTCGAAATGGAAATTTCTCTTCGAAACTCAATGAAGAAAAAGGGAAACCTTCCATCCTCTTCTCCACTTTTGAAAATCTCCCGCCGTCCATTCGAAACAAGCTTAATCCGGACCGTCAATCGATTCATCCAATCAAATCTATTCGAAAACTCTATAAAAACCCGAGCAAATCCAAGCTTTGGTTAATCATCCATAATCACCCCATATTCACACACATATGCATACTCACGTTCAGGCAATCATCTTTATGCATTCACATCATTTTCAGCATCACATTCCCACATTCATGTTAGCATAGATTTGCATATTATGCATTTTAAAATCTCATTCTTCATGCTGTCATTTTGTTGAGCTCTACCTGCTGATCTGAGAGCCATTTCGAAGCAACAAAACGGTGAAGATAGAGGAGGATAAAACGATTTCGAAAGGCTGTTGTTACGGTTTGCACATTTTGTTTTCTTTCTTTCAGCTTTTTCGATTTAATGTTTTATTAACATGTGTTTGAATTTAATTTAGATTTGATCCAATTTTCTCACACACAGGTTCAAACTTCCCTTTCTTTTCTCTATCTTGCTTATTTCTAGGGTTTTCCTTTAGGACCAAGTCGCCAACTTGAAAGACTCTACGTTTTACCCTATGATTGTAACTCCTTGACATTCTTTGTTGGTAGGCTTTGAAATGATTTACTGCTTCTTGATGATGTTCATCCAGCAATTCTAGTTCATGTAGCCTTGAAATGTTGTAATCTTCATCTGCTATGAGACCCTTTAGTGATACATAGAGTGATGGTATTTCTACCTCAATTGGTAGAATGGCCTTTGATCCATACACTAAGGCGTATGGTGTAGCTCCTGTTGGTGTTTTGATGTTGCTTCTGGAGGCCCATAATGCAGGATTTAACTAAACAGGCCAATCATGTCCACCATTGTCTACCATCTTCTTTAGTATCTTTAGGATTGTCTTGTTTGAGGCTTCTACTTGTTTGTTTCCCTGTGGATAGTATGGTGTTGAAAAATGATGTTGAATATGGAATTGTTCACATAATTCTTGGACATCCTAATTTTTAAAAGGCCTTCCATTATCTGAAATAATAGATTGAGGTACCCTGTATCGATAGATGAGATAGTTGAGTATGAAAGATGAAATCTGTTTTCCAGTGACAGTTGTCAAAGGAACTGCTTCTATCCATTTTGTAAAATACTTTGTTGTTGTGATGATGAACTTGTGTCCATTTGATGAAGAAGGATGTATTTTCCCCACCAGGTCCAGTCCCCATTGACAAAAGGGCCATGTGGATGTGAATGGTTGTAACTCTTGCGCGGGTGCATGAATTAGATTACCATGAATCTGACATTTCTGACATCTTTTAACATATTGATATGCTTCCTTCTCCATGTTCGACCAGTAATACCCTAAATGAAGGAGTTTCTTAGCTAGGGTTAGCCCACTTGAATGAGTCCCACAAATACCTTCATAGAAATCTCATAAGCATGTTTCAGATTGGTGATGTTCCAGACACCAAAGAAGAGTACCATCTAAACCTCGATGGTAAAGGATGTCAGATATTAATGTATGTCATGCCGATTGATGGATAAAGTTACGTTTTTTGTTTCTAGAGAGGTCAAGAGGAAGATTGTTATCTTTGAGGTAAGTATAGATCTCTCCATATTGTGAGGGTTGAATGTTGGGTATGTGGCATATGGTTTTTGAATCAGGATTATCTTATGTAGGACTAGATACTTGTTCAACCATAAACTCATATCGACCTTTCTTTTCAGATAATTGCAAAATGGATGCAATTGTTTCCATGGCATCTGCAGCTTTGTTTTCTGCCCTTGGTATTTGCTCAAACTTGATATCTATTTTGTATTTTTTTAGATCATCTATCATTTGGTTATAAGGCATGAGCTTCTCATCCTTTGTTTGATACTCATTATTTACTTGATAAATGACAAGCTGTGAGTCCCCATACACTTGCATTTCTATGCTTTTCCATTCAATAGCTATTTTGATGTCAATAATCAATGCTTCATATTCAACTATATTGTTTGTGAATGGAAACATTAACCTATAAGATTTGGGAATGGTGTGTCCTTGAGGTGTGAAATAGAATTCCTGCACCCACTCCTCTTTGTGTATATGACCCATCAAAGTATAGTCTCCATTGTTGAGTTGTAATATTCATGATGTAGGCATCTGGAAATTCAATTTGCATTGGATTATGATCCTATAATGGAGCTTCAGCTAGTTGATCTACTATTACCTGTCCTTTGATGGCTCTCCTATCAACATATTGGATATCAAAATCACTCAATATCATGACCCATTTTGCAAGTCTTCCTGTTAGAGAAGCTTTACCGAGTAGGTATTTTAATGGGTCTATTTTTGCTATGAGTTTGACTATATGAGTCAACATGTAGTGTTGCAATTGTTGGTTGCAAATACCACTACTAAACAAGCTTTTTCTATGAATGTATAGTTTATTTCATATCTGTTGAGAGTCCTACTGATGTAGTAAACTGCTTGTTCTTTTCCTTCAAAATCCTCCTATGCTAATAGAGCTCCTAAAGATATATCAGTTGTTGCAATAAATAGTAATAGTGGTCTTTCTGCTATGGGTGGCATGAGTATTGAAGGTGTCACCAAATATTGCTTTATCTGGCCAAAAGTTGTTTCATAGTTCTAATCCCATTTGAATGAAACATTTTTATGAAGTAGATGATTAAATGGATGACTCTTATCTGCTAGCTGGGAGATAAGTCTCCTGATGGATTGTAACCTTCCTTGTAGGGATCGTAATTGTCTGATGTTTTTAGGTGGTTGCATCTCCATGATTTCCTTAACCTTAGTTGGATCCACTTCAATACCTTTTTCTGACTCTATGTAACCAAGAAGTTTTGCTGAAGTCACCCCAAAGATACATTTCTTTGGGTTCAACCTTACATTGAATTTTTCCAGTCTAGTGAAGATCTTATCAAGTATTTCCAGATGTCCTTCCCTAGTGTGTGATTTTGCTAAGACATCATCCACATAATCCTCCATGAAAGTATGCATCATATCATGAAAAATTGTGGTCATTGCTCGCTGATATGTTGCACTTGCATTTTTCAATCCAAAAGGCATGACATTCCAACAGAATGTTCCCCAAGGGCAAGTGAATGTCATCTTTTCTTGGTCCTCGGGTGCTATTTTTATTTGATTGTATCCTGAGAAGCCATCCATTATAGATAACATGACATGTCTTGTTGTTAGATCAACAATTGTCAATGCTAGGAAAAGGAAAATCATCCTTTGGGAATGCCTTGTTTAAATCCCTAAAATCTGTGCATATTTTGATGCTATTATCAGGTTTGGATATTGGTACAATGTCTGAGATCCATTCTGCATAATCTATGGACCTGATAAAGCCTACATCTAATAATTTTTTTAGTCAAGCTTTAACCATAAGGGCGATGTGGTGATGCATCTTTCTCAAATTTTGTTTGACTGGTTTGATTCCCTTTGGTAGTGATAGATGATGCATTAGGAGTTGTGGATCCAATCCTGGCATGTTAGAATAAGACCATGCAAAATTTATGTGTCGCTGCTCAAAGAATCTGGTGAATGTCAGCTTCTCCTGTTCTGTCATGGATGCTACTAGATGTAAGATCTTTGCCTCTTCAAATGTTCCTAGATTTATAGACTATGTTGGCTCTACCAGTACTGATGATCTATCATGGTAGTGTTCTAGGGGAGTGTCAAATATTCATCCTTCAGTGCCTTAGAAATTTTTTCGTTGTTGGATACGTTCTTTATTTTTCTCTTTTCAAAGTCTAATGCTGCCTCAGAGAGGTTTTCATCATTAGATTTATTTTTCCTATTATCATTTTTGGAGCTGAAATATTTGGCACCCTCCTATTGTAAAGTATCGATATGAGTGTTATGGATAGTACGTGTATCATTTTTGTCACAACAGAGATAATTTATGATGGCATCATCATTTGAAAAGACTGGTATAAGACTAGGTTCGATGGGTTCCCAGTCAATAAGTTCAGGGTGCATTAAAGGTAACAATTCATTAGATTGAATAAGGTTAACTGTTGTAAGTGTCATGATAGCTAGGTGGTCAATGTTATATGTAGGATGTTTGAGGTCTATGACAGTACTCACCTCCAAGTTTTCTGACTTACTCGATGTCTGATCATCCTCTCTTGAGTCATCAATATTTGTTGATCCCATAACAAATGTTCTATTTTTGGAACCTTGTCCCTCCTCTCGTAAGGGTGTATATACTTGGATAATATCAACCTCTTTATCAGTATATGATGTAGCAGATAGATAATCCCATTCATATTCGTTTGAGTCTGTGTCAGAGCCATCTCTCATTTGTAGTATCCTTTCCACTGCTTTTTGGGTTTCTTCATCTTTATGTTTAGTTATGTAGCCTAATCCCATTTTGTCTTTAGGCTGAAATGTTAGAGGTTGAATGGGTTCAATAATACCGTCCTTTCTCTTTCCAATTGGTCCTTGAATTTTGTAACCCATTTTCTCTAAAATGGCCTTCCCTTTTCCATATTGATCTGTTTTGATGCTAATGTTTACTGATGTTGATGCTTCCTCATCTTTGTATAGCCAACTGAGAATGGCTTTGTCTTTTGACTCATCTTCAAGTGTACTTGATTTTATAAACCTTTCATTTAGATCTATGATGGGTTGTGATGATCTTGGATATTTTAATATGGGTTGTCCATATGTTTTTGGTGATGGTAGTAACTATGATAGGCACAAAGATTCAAGAGAATATTCGCCAACACCCTTTTCCTCTATCTGAACCTTTTATGAAAGTTGTTGTGATAATTCATTTATAGGACCTTTGGTGTTTGATGTGTCCATGACAGTTATTTCTTTCTCTAGATTCTTTTTCTCAACCCATTTAGAGATAAAATTAGGTTGGCTATCCATGGAAGATGAATTAGAAGTATTGACTTCTCTATTATGAGGTATTAGAGTGTCTTGAGATGCTTTCAGCATGTTGCAAGCCTGTGGATTGTTGTTGTCAGCTGATATGGTGACTTCCTATCCATTTACTAGAAATTTCAAACATTGATGGTATGTTGAAGGTACCTCTTGCATGTCATGGATCCATGGACGACCCAATAGTATGTTGTATGTTAGATCTCTGTCTAGCACTTGACAAACAATGTTTTTGACAATTGGCCCTACCTGAATTGGAAGTATAATATGTCCTCTAGAAGACCTTCCCTCTTCATCATATGCCTTTATCGTTATTTTTCTCTTGGTGTCAATGGCGTTATCAGAATAGAATCAATTTCAAGGTACAAATATTTAAACCAGCTCCTCCATCTATCAGAACATTTTTAACATGGTGTTTGTGGATGAGAACTTCTATATGCAAGGTTGCTTTGTGTGGGTGGTTTACAGATACATCATCTTGTTAAGAGAATGATAGACAATGAGGTGTGGTGAGATGTCCCACCATGGCTTGGAATTGACAAACATCCAAATTATTAGGGACCGTTGTAGCTACTAGAGCTTGTTCTAAAACTTCCTTATGTGATGGTGAAATTTTGAGAAGTTCTAAAATGGATATTTGCATGGGTATCTTTTGTAATATGTCTATGATATTGTATTGATGTGATGGGGGAGCATTGGTTTTGGAGGAAATTCCTTTCAGTATTACTCTGGATTGTCCCCTTGTCATTATATTGACTTGTGGATGATCTTGTGTTTCCCTTATTTTTAAAACATTGATTTGATTATCAAATGTTCCCACGCTTGTCCTCATGTTCAGTGACTCAATGTCATTGTTGTTTGTGTTATCCTTTTGAGTGTCAATGCCATTTTTCTCTACCTTAGAAAGGAAAAGAATGGTTGTGTCATATACATAGTTTATACTTTTTCCCTTACCACTAGAAGAAGACTCTCCTTTTTCATAGTTGGGTAATGGATTGATAAATGTAGTGTGATCATTGTTTGTTTGAGGCCCTTCAACAAACACCTTCTTGGCTTCGATCAAGTCTTGTATTAGGCGTTTTAGTTGCATACAGTCGTTTGTCTTATCTCCTTTATTCTTATGGAAATTACAATAATTTGCATCGTTCCACCATGATGGTTTTACCTTTGGCTCCCAGTTTCGAGCTTCTGGTAAAGTAATAAGTTTGTTCACAATGAGTTCTTTCATTGTTGATTCCAATGTTTGTCCTATTGGAGTGAATTTCCATTGATTTGATTGTCTTTGGTATGATGGTCTTGATTCTCCATTGTTGGTGTTGTTTTTTTGAATAGTGCCCTGACTATTGTTTTGGTTTTCATTTTGATTTTCTTTGGCAGTTGATGTTGTCAAATTGAATACTAGTTTTACATTGTCAATTGTAGGTTCATTGCTTCTAGTATTTCTATTTTTCTGCAAAAATATTTTCTTGTCATTGTTTCTAGAGTGATTTGTGTTGTTGGATGTTTCACTATAGTGCTTAATCACTCCTCGTCTGACTAGGGCTTCTTCAATTTTAAGCCCATTCTCAATTACTTTTCTGAATGTTGATGGACATTGTAATTCAAGTCTATAACTCATTTGATCATTTAAGTTGTCTATAAATAATTCAATCTTCTCCTCTTCAGGTATAGATCGAGGATACCTAGCAAATAACTTTCTCCATTGTTGTAAAAATGTCTCACCATTTTTTTGTTTCAGATTATAGAGATCTTTTATGGTTATGTCATGTGTTATGTTGAAAGAGAATTGAGAGATGAATTTGTTAACCAATTCTTCAAAGGATCTGATGCCTGGTTGTAATTTTGAGAGCCATTCCATACAATGGGCTCCCAAACTCCTAGGAAATAACCCCATGAGGTATGTATCTTCTTGCACAAATTTGAGGCTCATTGTTCTAAATTCTCGTACATGGTCAATTGGGTCTGATTTTCCATTGTATTTGTCATACTTAGGAAACTCACAATGTCTTGGAAAGGGTATCATATCCACACATGGATGAAAAGGGTAAGGGAAAATGTCCATTAATAAATATGTTTTTTTGGTTCCTGTTTGAATGTTTTGAACCTGTTGCTGTAGAATTTGCATTTGAGTTGTTAAAGCAACTACTTGATTTGTATCCTGGGTGTGGTTTGATTCTGTCTCATTAGTTATAGATGTTTCATTCAACTGATTGATGTCAAAATCTCTTGGAAGTTTGGCACCTAACTCCACTAACATTAAGAGGTATTTCTTCATGTCTTGTTCTAAGACCTTTTCCATAAATTTATGAAAATTTGGGTCTTGTTGTGTGTGTTGTATATCCTCTTGTGTTATTTTGTTGTTCTCATGTTGTTGGTATCGAAAAAAAGGGTTCTCTTCAATCATGTTTATATTTTCAGTTTCCTTTTCTTTGAGTTTTTTCCTTTGCAACCTTGTTAAGATTAGCATACAATTTTTTTTGTTATTTTCCCTCACTAAACTTAGATCTTCTATGTGGTGTTAGTGTCAATTTTATTTTTAAAGAAGCCCAATAGAATGATGTATTCTATTGACGAGGCTAATTTAAAATTCCCGATTATTGAGTTTTTTTGTCTCATGATGGTAGGATGTCAAAAATCCCGATGAGGAAACTTGGCTCATTAATCCAAGTTTTGTTTTGATAATTTGGACACTTTGTATTTTGCAAGATCTAGTTTTTGTGTGAAACAATTTTAACTTGTAAGAACCTACTTTGTTTTAGGATGTTAGGACACTGTCTGATCTATAAAATCTTTCTAATTGGTAAAATATTATGTTTCTGATGTTGATCTGTCTGATGGTTGTTCTGGAAGTTTCTTTGTTTTTCTCCTTCTATGGACGCGCTAATACAGAGGGCAGAAGCGCTAAAACAGAATGCAAAAGCACTATAATTTCTTGTAAAAGCATTGTAAAATAGTGTGGAAGTGCTAGAACAACACTCAGAAGTGCTAAAACAGAGATGAGAAATGCTAAAACAGAGAGAAGACGTGCAAAAATAGAGATCAGACGCGCTAAAATCGAGTTCATAAGCGCTAAAATATGGATCAGAAGTGTTTTAATGTTGACACTAGAATTTCCTAGTAGTTTGGTTTGCTGTGACAAAAGCGCTATGAGATTGTTCAGAAGCGCTAAAATAGAGGGTGAAGTGCTATAATTTTCTTTTGAAGCGCTAAAATAGAGGTCAGATGCACTATAATTTGTCTTAGAAGCACTATAGTTTATGTTTAATGCCAAGCAAGGGGTGGCAATATGGGTCTCTTAGCTGCTATGTCTGCTTTCTCTTCTTCATCATCCAAGATTATGGATGCTATAAGGAATTGATGGGGTGTTTCATTCTTTTCAAAAATAAATGTCCTCAAACTTCTGATGATGTCAGTTTGAGTGCCTTCAATGTGTACATTACCAGGCTAAAATATTGGTGTGGTTAGCCCTGGTTGCTGAATAGGAGTTGTAGGTCTCCAAATGGTCATAAGGTGGTAACTCTAAGGTTTCCAAAGTTTTTTCTACCGTAAGAACTGATCAGGTTTGGTGGAGTATTCTATGGCAGGCTGTGGAATGGAGGATTGACAAATACATTGACTATGGTAAGATTCATGTGAAAGAGCGCTTCTTTGAATATAGGCTTGCGAAGTCAAAGGTTCTACAACATAATCATCAGTGTAACCCCTATCGAAATCATAAAACCTATGGAGGAATGTTCTATGATGAAGAAAAGTCTTCCTATTCTGATATAAGAAATGACATCTTTGTAAAAGATGTTTGTAACTAAGTGTTGTTTTGGGTTTTCTAATTCTCTTTATAAGATATTTTTTGACAAACTTAGTGGTTTTCTAATCTCTAATCATGTATTCTCAGTTTTTGATTTTGTATTTTTCAGGATGATCTTTTATCTGAATTTGAATGATTTTTGGAATACACAACACTGAAATGAAGACAGTTGTTTTTAAGAGTTTGTAATCTACATAGATAATGTATGCTCAAAAGAAACACACATGGTCCTATTTTCACTTATTTGATAACAATAAAGCACTTTAGATAGACTCACTCTTAATAGTCAAAAGGTCATCATTATACTCAACAACCCCCATCTTAAAATTACATCAACTCACACAGCCGTGTCACCCCCTAGAGGGCGCTCGTGTTTTTGTCTTTTCCAAGTGCGTACTCAAGGTTAGATTTATCGATTCCCTGAGCAAAAAATTGTTGGAAATTATATGGTGAGTGTCTTGGGGGCATATTCTTCCCTCCCCTTGCACTGCGAGTATTATAATGTATGGTTACTAACTCGGCTGGATACTACACTATGTTCTTAGAAAGGGTTTCTATTTAGACAAAAATAATAGACTCCCTCAAGAGACCTCCCAACCTTTAGAACAAAGGTTTTAGGGATGGCTATCTTGCACACTTCTGGAAAAAGTGGGTTTCCCCATAGTTGCTTTAAATTTTATAGTGGGGTGGAAAAACCTGGCTTTGGTTTGAACCCACTTAGGTCGTTCCCGTAGGGTGAGTACGTTTTCCCACTACGTCAGGCCTTCTAAACTAATTTAAAACACTGAAAAGACTGAAAATGTCTCATTGTCTCCTATCTCCAAAGATTTATAAAGTTATAGAAGCTCTCAGATTTGTAAGCACCGTAACTATTTAAAATGCCTATCTAGAGAACATAATGGATGCTAAATGCAATGATGTGATGATTGCTAATGATTTCTAAATGATACAATGCTACTGTAAATGAAGCCTGATGGATGAAAGCTATAGTAAAAAGAAACTATGATGTGGTTGTGATATGAGATCTACGGATGCCATGATACTATGATGATACTAAAATGCTAATGTTAAATGATTATGATTGCTTGGTTTCTTAGGTACTAATTCCTCAAGATTAAGTTTGCATAAATTGGGATTTGTCAGATGATTTTGATGCTTCAGAAGGCTATATATATAGATTTCTGGCAACAACTTTGCACAGGGGTAACACAACAAAGGCTGAGATTAAGTCTAGGGATTTTAATGGTACAAGATTAGAAGGTGGAGGTGATCATGGAGGATTGTTCCTCCCCATGAAAACACCATGAAAGATGAGAGGAAAGATTTGAGGTAGAAGATTGAGAGGATTGCCTGCAGGTTTGTCCCTGAGGTTTTTCCCGTGAATGCCAATTGCATTAATTAGATTTAAAAAATCTAATTTTATTGGTGAGTGAATAGAGGGATTTGATTTATGCATTTATTTGAATATATTTTATTTATTCAAATTAGCAAAAAGAGAGATAAATAATTTAATAAAATAAACTATAGAAGTTTGTTTATTAAATTAAATAGAAGAAGAGAAGTATGATGTAATAATTAAATAATACCAACTATTGAAGTTTTATATTTAATTTAAGATAGAATTTAATGGATAAAGTATAAAAGAAATAATAATGATAATATTTAAATAAAACAAAGTATTTAATTTTGTTTATTTAAACAAGAGGAAATAAAGTGATAAAATAGGAGAAATAATAGTGAACTTAATATAAATAAATATTTCTATTTATTTACTAAGTAGATGAATTTAGGATTAATTAATCAAATAAATCATATTTAATTAATTAGATTCTCTAGACCATTTTTAGGTGTCTATAGTACCAATTGGAAATGTGTTTCTACATGTGTGAAATTGGCCATCAAGTCATCGAGCATGTTTAGAGTGCATGACATATTTTGGTACAATCTTATTCTTAAATTCACTCATGAATGCATGTACACTAACTTTTTGTGTAACTAAATCAAAATGCTTTCCTATTTTTCCATCTTTTAAAGAATAGTCAACATTCTTAAATCTTTTAACATCTAGTAATATTTTCCAAAATTATTATCAACACTTTCATGCATGCAAATTCTTAAGAATGAAAGATTTCCACAGTTAGTGCATTGTCCAGAAATACAAGAACTTAAATAAAACAATTTACCATTAGATCTTTCACAAAAAAAACCTGAGATAAACTCCCTTATTGTTTTAGGTGGCATATTAATACCACATTCATGTATAATCATGTTAGTATGCAAATTACAATGTATATATCGAAAAACATCATAAAAATAACAAAATTGAACATGCATTTTGCAACAAGATATTCATTGCTTATTAATTTTTACATACAAGAGTTTACATTTTTCAAAAGACCTTTGACTTATTTTAATATTACCAGGTAACACTAAATCACCACAAAATTTTCTATAAAATCTAGTTTGTGTTGTATCTAATAGGTGTTTTGGATGAGGATCATGAACTTTGGACCCCACTCTTAGTTTTAAAACATCTCTAGCATTAGATGATACCCTAGTATTATCATGCCAATATTTTCCAATCAAAGATTTAATTTGAACATTCAATTTCATGTCAGACCGTGAGAATTGATCACTAAAACTCCAACATTGGTAACTAATTGGATATTTTTCTATACTTTCTCTTCTTTTTGCTACTCTTAGCAATGTTTTAAGATGTATTTTTAGAACTTCACTAATATTACTTACCATTCTTTTATTCAAAGTTTCTTTATTAACTATAGTAGTTGTTATAGCTCTTCTTGCTTCATTTTTATCTTTAGATCAACTATTTTCCCAATAGATTGAATGACACTAGCAACAGTAGACATAACATGTTTTAATGATTGATCTTTTCTTCTTAGTTTAAAAAAAAACCTAACTTTTTCATTATTTTCCTCATTTTTTGCATTCTCATCAATTGCATCATTAGTTGACATGGAAATGTAAGTTTTTTATGATAAAATAATTTTTTGTATATTCTATTTGCATGTGTTCTTATTTTCCTCCAATAAATCTTACCAGGAAGATTATCCAAAACATGTCTTTCAATTTTTAAAAAAGTATTTTCATTAAATTCAACATCACATTCTAGATTTTCATTTTCATTTTCAACTTCAAAATAATTTACATTTTCATCAACAAAATAGTTTTCATTTTCATTTTCATCAACAAAATGGTTTTTGTTTTCATTTTCAACAAAAGGATCATTCTAATTTTCATTTTCAACAAAATATTTTTCATTTTCATTTTCGACAACATTTGAACAATTTTCATTTTCATTTTCTAATTTATTTTCAACAAATTCTATAAAAATTTCATCTCTCTAAATATTATCAATGTCAACATCGTTAAGTCTAGCATATTGTAAAACTTCTACAAATGAATTTTCTATTTCACTAAAATGTGGATTTGAAGACGTACCTAGATTTGTACCTATTGAAACATTCTTCATAGCATTGATAGAGGGATTTGAAGACATACTAGGACTTTTTTGTATAATCATATTATTTTCCAAATTGACTTCTTGCAAATTAGCTTCATCTACAACCATGGTCTCCTCAATATTTTCATCTTCAATAGTTGTGGAATTGGATGCTCCACCATCATTCATTGATTTAATTCTCATTTTTCTTTCTCTTTGCCTTTGTTTCTCCTTCTCTCTCTTTGTTTGAATTTCTTCAGGAGTCAATGTCTTTCTATCTTTCCTCTTATTACGAGCTTGTGAACCCATGATTATAAAATTCTCAAGCACAAATGAATGTCAATAGTGAAAGTCGTCAAAAACTTAAATCCAAATTGCAACTTGAATACTTGTAAGGACAAAAGCCTTCCTCATTTTTTTCTCTAAACAAGTAGAAAAATAACACAATTCCACTTAAAAAATTGTTTACATGATTCCTCCTTTCAAAAATTCAATCCAAATTGCAAGTTGAAGACCTATAAAAACAAAAGTCTTCCTCTTTTCTTCCTCCAAACAAGTAGAAAACTAACACAATTCCACTTCAAAAACTCTTTACATGATTCATCCTTTGAAAAATTCAATCCAAAATGAAAGTTGAACACCTTTAAAAACAAAATTTGATAGAAAATAACCCAATATGTCGTAGTCGGCCATATATGTGAAGTTGCAGACTTCACAGTAAAACTTTGCTAGTAAATTTTTAAAAAATAGTAAAAAAGAAATGGGATCTCGTTTATTAAAAATGGGATCATGTTTCATAAGCGGGATCCAGTTTCCTACTATTAAATGTTGGGACTGTTGACATGAAAAGGAGATCTTGTTTCCATGTCAATGGTCCCAACATTTAATATTGGGAAATGGGATCCAGATTTACAAAACAGGATCTCGTTTCTAAAAATTTCAAATTCCCCTTGCTTTGTGGTCAGGCTTTTGACTTGTATTCTGGTTTGGGAAAAGCATTGGGAATCTGAACCTAGGCGTTCAACCTAGTTTGGCCTGCAAGTTGAAGGTCCTAACAATGTCAGAGAAAAATAGTGAGTTTTGACATATGGCTGACAACTTTTTTTTAAGAATTTTTCAATGAAATTAAAACCCATTATAGATGAGATAGTGCAAATTCCAAATATGTAATTTGTTTTACAATTGGATTATTTTTTCTATTTTTCCATTAACTTCTGATGAAACTGGTCCATAAACTTGAAATATCAAGGTTTTTTACTATTTTAAGAACTTTTTAAAAAAAAATTGTAAAACGAATTGCACGAGAATGTACTTTAGACAATTCTTTTAAATTTAAAAAAAAAAATGATAAGTTTAGGTCATCTTATGCGTGACGTACATGACGATTTTTCAAAACGACAAATATGGCTAATAAAAATTTAACAAAAAAAATATTCAATATAAAATTACAAAAAATATCGAAAAATGTGCTTCAGTGAGTCACAAATCTATTCCCAAAAATATTTAGAAAAATATGATAATTTAGGTCAAAATATGGATCACATACACATCCATGGTATGGTGAAAAAAAAGTGACTTTTAAACAATGGTTTTTAGAAATACCTATTGAAACTCAATTTGTATCATCTAGGTATTGAAATAAATTACATATTTGGAAACTAGAATCCGACTACTACATTTCATAATTAGTGACTTTTTTGAAGATTCCATCTCTAAGTGCTTCAAATTTAAGGTCAAATGTGTCAAATTCTGAAAATAAAGGAAAAAACTTCCACTTTTTGGCCAAAAAGTGGACTCAACTTCTTCCGAGCACCCACTAACATTGGCAAAGCACTCCAAGTTGACAAATTTGGGTCTTCACCAAAAGAATACCATGTCATGTCTTCTTCAGATGCAAACTCTAGTTTTTTCTCCATCAAATTTTCAATCTAAATTTGTAACTTTTAATTTGGAATAGTCTAGTGCAAGAGTTGAAGCATCAAATATCATTGTCATGGAATTTGGGGACGAGGTCTTAAAGGCTGAAAAAGAACATCCGGAACATACCCTAATCTACAAGCTCCACAAATTTTGTCCTAGCCTTGTTAAGCTTAATGAGTGGATTTTGAAATACTAGATTCTCATCCTAGAAGACAAAATCTCCATTGGCCATGTGCAAAAATATTCTTTCTTGTTATTTGCAGAACAACTAAGGACAAGGATTGGTTGCTTGAGGGGGAGGTGTTGTCATTGAACAAAGAAGACTTATACATTAAACCATGGCACCATAAATTCAATCCTCTCTTATAAAATTTCTCATCATTTTCCAATCTAGATCTGATTACCTAATCTAGCATTACAATTTCAGATTTCATCATGCCTATTACCATTGGAAATTCCATTGGTAAATTCATTATGATTCTAGAAAAAACTCAGCTTCATTCTCAATTTACATTTTCCCACCACAAGCCATTTGGAAAATGCTCCCCTCAAGTTGTCACAACAACAAATAGGATACATTCTTTGAAGAAAACCACATGATGGAAAGGGGGATTGTTCCAAGTCATTAACATATCTATCCAGATAACCTTAATTATCTTGATATTCATGTTCCTTCAGATCTTAAATCCTCTTCAAAATCCCAAATTCACCTTCAAATTCTTCCTCATCATTAGAGGTTGAGGGAGTTTCTCCCAAAACATTGATTAGAAATGTTTATACTCTTTCTCCCTCCAAGACAATTGAATCTTCTCATTTTAAGGGTTTGTTGGAGATTTCTAAAGATGATAACAAAGACTTTGGGGATAAAAATGGATATATGGATAACAGTCATGAAAAAGAGGGCCTCTTCTTCAAAGAAAGATAAGACACAATATATTATGATTTTTCACTCCCACAAAAAAAGGGTTAGTCATTGTGGCAATGAATTTGTAGATTCAAAGCAAAAGGAGGTGATTTAGTGGAGAATATGGCTTAAAATGTTCCTATATGTTTAGTTGTTCTTTCTTTTTAGGTTTGTCTTTTAATGGCCTAATTTTCAAGCAAGATGGAATGTGTGGTTTTATGCTCCCCTATTATGAATCTGAAACACTAATACTACTATTTATATTTTAAGTTTAGGGTATGTGCAGGATCATGATGGGCCAAAAAGTGGTGATATGTAAGTGATATGATGGCCCATGTGGCTGGAAATTTTTTTTTACCCAAAATTGATGAAACAAAAAGGGGTTTTAAAGGATTTTCTCAAATTTCCACCAATATAAATTATGCTTTACTTTGAATTTAATAAATAATTATTATTCATTTTCTATTTTTGCTGGTGTAGCCTGGATCTGAGAAGTGGCCAAATAGAAAGTGTTATTTTGGTGCTCAGAGAATCCATTCTTAGGGGAAAGTTTGCAATAATCAATAGGTTTCCCAACATACTGTGTGGATGGATGAATAACAGGTGTTGATGCCAAAGCATTTGCAATATTAAACAAGCTAGTTAGTCAAATAAACACACAAGCAAAGTTAAGATCAAGATACAAACATGACATAAATTATAGCTCACAATAATAGTTGTGAGAAATACTAAACTGCAGCCCTGTGTTGAGCATTTGTCTTGGCATAAATTAATTTAAAATTAAAAAACTTTGGTATTATGATTTTTAATTAATTAAAAAATATGGTCAAAAGTGCATTCTAGGGTTGATAGACAATTGTATAGTAGAGTGGGGTCTTATAGTAGGCATAGGAGTTTATCAAAGTGGGGTCCATAGTCAATGACTCAAGGGACTTGCTTGGAAACAACATGGATTGTTAGAACAGTTAATGGAGATGCTTCGTGGAAAAATTTGGTTCATTTTCAAATTTCTCAAGCTACTGTCAAAGGTAAATGGCAAGCTATCGGCTAGAAAGATAAAATTTTGCTGGCACCTTTCTTCCATATTAATGCTTCCTTTCCCTTACTTTCAATCTAGAAGGCATGGCAATAGGTTAGTAATTTTTTGGATTGGAAAAGTTCCCTTTAACACAGGTTCAACTTTGGATCCTCATCAATATGGTGGAATAAATGAGTGCAATATCATATTCATCATCTTGTTGTTGCCTTTCCAAGGCTAGCATATTACTTATTTAGGAAATAAATTCAAATATTTGGGGACTTGTGGGATATTAGTGCTCATGAGTGGATCAATTGGCACTCCCTCTAGAATAACTTTGGTCTCGGTTGTAAATATTATAGTTTTATTATATTTATTGAGTCATTGGTTTCCTTTGAGCTAGTGATAAAAATGTGTACCCCCTTCATTGTAATCCTTTCAAGGATTCGTGGTGGATATCTAAGTGTCAGTTTGTGTTGTTTCCCCTTAAAAAGGTCTACTTAAATTTGCTTCCATGCTTTCCTCTTAATCACAGATTGAAGATGAAATGGAGCTACAAGTTTCAAGAGAAAACTTGGAAAAAGCTGAGTGCTCAAATTTGCCATTCTAAAACTAAAGCTAATGTTCAATATTAGTGTAGAAAATATTGCATTCTAAGTTTCCTCTTGGTGATAGGTTGGGTTACATTCAGATTCATCTTGTTAAATGCTCCTTTTGCAAACACACTAAAAGTTTGAAACATATATTTTGGGATTGTTTTATGATGAGAAGGAAATGGAGGGTTGTTTTTGTTTATCTCCTGGCTATTTTTGAGCATACTTTGAATTGGAAAGAAGCCATTTTGGGTTTGGGATTGCAAAACAATGTTGTTGATTCTATAAGGCATATTGTATTGTTTAATTTATGGAAAAGTAGATGCATGGTTATTTTTGTTGATTATGATATTCATTTGGAAATGGAAATGCTAAGGTTTTACTCTAACATCATTTTACAAATTATTTTCCGATGTTATCAATTGCAGGGAGTTCTCAAAGTAAACGTGAAGCTCAACAGTCATTTGGACAAGCTAAGGTTTTACTCTGACATCATTTTGCAATTTTTTTTCCTATTTTCTCAATTGTAGGGAGTTCTCAAAGTCAACGTGAAGTTCAACAGTCATTTGGAAAAGATTAAATGACAGATTTTGTGGCTGCACAAAAGTGATGTAGTTTGTTCTAAACAACTTCAACACATGTTAAAATTTAAAGTTTGATGGTTCTCCTTGCAATTGTTCACTGTTGTATTTTGTACTTCATTGCTTTGTTAGTTGCAGCCTTTTCTGGATGTTAGTCTAGATTGTTTAGTTGGTGGTCTATTGTTGTTATTGTATACCCTGATATTTGCACTTCTCTAAATGAGCAAAACAACTAAGAAATATGAAAAACAAAATACCAAGGACACCTCAAGATTAGCCAAAAGAGAGTGACAAAACACTAAAGAAAGTAGATAGCACAAGACAAACAGTTTTACCTTCCTTTGTTGTTGATACTTCTTTGATTGGCCCTTGCTTAAGGTGGGATGTGTGCTCCTTGATGGCTCTATTGAAGATCTTTACTATGTGCTTGGATGCAAATGCAAGTGGATGTGATTGAAAATTGGATGAGTGCACAAAATGGCAGCATGTAGTTGCAAATTGACTAAGTCTTGAGAAAGAAAATTGGCAGCATAAGGTTGCTCCAAATGAAAGTCTTCCAAAATTCCCTTGAGGAGGGGGTATTTATAGAATAATTTGAATTCTCTAGAGAATTCAACGGTCAAGATTGATCCAACAAGGTCAAGATGAAGGGCTATGGTGGGTTGAGAACCCACAAGCCCTCACATCTTGACATGTGGAAGGTGAAGTGGCCAAGGGGAGATGAGATGGAGATGAGTTGTCAAGAAGGTACATGAGGTGGAAAAAGGACATGCACCTTGGGGAGTGAGGAGATTTCCACAAAAAGGGATTCCTTGTCCCCAAGTGGGAGTGAAAGGGACATTTGAGGAATTTTAGAATTCCTCAAAAATCTACATGAGAAAAGGAAAGGTGGTTGAGGAAATAAGTGTGAATTAAAAATTCACATTCTTAGGAAAGTCTAAAAGATAAAAGATGGGCTCCAAAAAGGGGGGACTTGGTCACATGTGGAGATTGTGACATGTCCAAGGTTGGTCACATGTGGAGATTGTGACAAGTCCAAGGCTCTAGAAGCCTTGGAAGGATGGAATGTGAATTAAAAATTCACATATGAATCTAGGAAGAATAAAAAGGAATTAAAAATTCCTTGGAGAATGATTAGGCTTAATTAATCAGTAATTAGAGGATAATTAGGGGCTAATTAGGATTAAAAGCCAACTTGCAAAAGTTGGAGGATGTGACACATCCTAATCAAGGATTAGGCATGTGCACATCCTTAATGAATGATTAGGGATTAGATGAGATGAAATGACATGTGAGGAATTAAATAAATGTAATATTTATTTAATTTATTTGAAAAAGAGGATTAAGGAGGGTAAGGTATTTAATTATTAATTAAATACCTTAGGGATTTGGCAGAATTAAAGATATTAATTAAATAATACTAATATTACTTAACTGGATAAGAGGATGTTTAGACGAAAAGTGATAAATTTGGATAAATTAAGTGTCCAAATTTGGATGTCTACATTTTGCCCCTCTTTGAGATGGTGTTACGAAGTAGCACCATTTCAAAGAATATTAAAACATAGAACCCAGAAGAAGATGGTTAGATTGGAAAAGATGCCTCAGTCCTCAAAGGGATGACTAGGAAGAAAGATTATGGGGGTGAAGATGAAGAGTAGGGATTGAGGATGCCCCCTCGAGAGGACATGCGGGTTGAAGAGAACACGTGTGTGCTCTTGAAATGGATGAGATGGTGCAAGGGGAGATGAAGAAGATGCAAAGGGAGAGTGATGAAGGAGATGAGGAAGATGATGCAAAATGAAGATGATGAAGCACAAATGGGTGTCAAAAGGTGATGATAAGTGATTGGAAAATGAAATGCAATCCTAATGCAATTTGCCATCTTCGAAGCACTGATTTTTGCTATAGCATAAGACATAAGACGCCAGGGTATGAAGAACCAAGGCGAATGAGTGTCTAATGCATAAAACAAACACAACAGACAAGAAGGCTATCCCAACACCTCAAAGTCACGAAGACCTTGGTCGGGCCAGGTATTGAGATAACCACAAGCACAAAAGGATGCCCCAGCATAACACAAGACCTCGGGGATCTTGGTGGGTACTACGTGGGACAACCAAGAAAACACAATCAAACAAAAGATCAAGATATGCCCCTATGTGGACCAATCAAAACACGCCATAATATGATGGATCATGGCGGCCTTGACAAGTGATGATAGGGAGCTCAAATGATAAACAAAAGCCAAAAGCATCAAAAAAATTGAAATCAATGTCAAATGTCCTTTGCCATAGGATCAAGGGGATGGATGGGATTGATGAGGTCTATTAGGAAGGATGCATCCTGTTGAGACTGATGATGGATACTAAGTGAAAAGATCGGTATGATAAAGGATATTCAAAATTGATTAGATTCATTGGTACAAGCGGGTTTTGTTTGTTAAGAACCAGCTAGATAAAGGCATAACTTGATGACAACTAGAAGGGAGACAAGACACAACCTAAGGACCTAGGGGCTCGGGGGCCGATCAAAGATTAGCCTTGCCTACATGGAAGCGCAAAGCCCTCGTAGTTCGATAAAAGGCAGACGACTGACCATGGATAAAAGTAGAAAGAGGATGATGAAGACAAAAGCAAAGATTGATGATAGATGATAAAGGAGTGGACCGATGCGAGGAGATAGAGGAGCAAAGTGGACAATGAAGATCGATGATGGAACCCCGGGGGCAGATCAATTGATCGACCTTGCCTACGTGAAAGCGCAGGGGCAACGTAGTTCGACAAGAGGCCACAGACAACGGACCATGATGGAGATTTTGATGGATGACCAAGATAGGATGGAAAACAGGAGAAAAGTAGACAATATAGATCGATGATGGATGGAACCTCGGGGGCGGATCAAATGATCAACCTTGCCTACGTGAAAGTGTAGGGGCGACGTAGTTCGACAAAAGGCCACAGACAAGTGATGGATGAAAGATGATGAGATAACCCTAGATAAGGGGTTAAAATGATGGAACTGACACGACGGAACAAGATAGACCTGTTGGATTGGATTGGATTGGATTGGATTGGATTGGATTGGATTGGAGGATAGTGACTATATAAAGCTCAAGGATGGGATAGTTATCCAAATCATCAAAGATGAAGTGGGTGAATGACATGCCATATAGATGAATGATGAGGTGATGAGATAGAAAAGATGTGCAAAAGAAGCAGAAGTGATGAAGATAAGATAGATGACATTGGATTGCGTGGGGAAAAGCCTATAGCTAGATACCAATGACAAGGGATTATAAGATGGGATGAGGGGAGGGGAGAGGATGGGGGAGGAAAAGGATTGTTTGGGTGGATTGGATAGAGGGATAAGGATTTGGATGAGGAAAAGGTGACCAGATGGATAGATGACTGATTCTTGGAACTAGAAGGTGAAGGGTGGGAACATGTGGAAGATTACTCATAATGAGTAAACGATTGATCAAGATTATGGAATGAGAGTTTGAAATGATAGAAGGAGGTTTGATGAAGTGTTGAGATGATAGATGAAGGTTCGAAGTAGATGAATGGTTACATGGAATGAGTGAATGGATTTATTAGAATAGATGAATAGGACAAAAGTGAAGAAGATGGAGGGAGGGATCTTAAGACTTTGTTCGGTATCCAGAGACATTGACTGCAGATGGATGAAAGCTCAGATTAGGGGTTTGGTTAAGCTCAGGTTGGGATAAGATTAAAGCTCAGATGAGGATTGGATTGAATACTAGAATGATTGAAGGATATGATTGGATTGATTCTACACCGAGTTCCGAGGCTTAAGGGATGTAAGGTGTTGACAAGCAAAGTTTTCCCCATTTGGCAATTTTCAAAAATTGTCAAATTTTGCCATTTTAGGAAACTTCATGGTCGTATGTTTGAGAGTCCCAATTTTTTCCAAGAAATACCCATTAGTGAGATAGGATGAATTGCCAACTAACATCCCAGATTCGAGATATGCATTTTGAGTTATGAGTGAAAATAATTTTTCAAAATGCTGAAAAAAAACACAAAATTGGGATTTTGAGGGTCAAGATGAAAGTTTGAGGCCCCAAAAATGGGTCAAAACGGGTTCCAACAGCTTTCAAAGAAACCAGTTGGAAATCCACTCGTTATCGCGTAATGCAACTCCCTGTCAAATTTCAGCTCAAATGGACACCCGAGTCAAGTTATGGCCGCCGAAAGTTTCAGTGTAAAAATCAAAAATCAAATTTGAAAATTTCAAGACATGGGTTTTGATGGCGGAGAAAAATTAGAAACTGGGTCGGGATCAGTTTTTCGAAAAAAAGAGCAAAAAGATGAATTTTTCGCAGGGATAGGGGCGCGCCACAGTGGGGCATATGTGCCCTGAGCCGCGGGGCGGACACGCCCCAGGAGGGAGGGGGCACATGCCCTGGCGGGGCGGAGACGCCCCAGGAGGGCGGTCCCACCCCGACGGGGTGGACATGCCCCGCGGGGGCGGAGCCACCCCGACGGGGTGGATATGCCCCGCGGGGGCGGTCCCACCCCGACAAGGCAGACACGCCCCCAGGAGGGCGGTCCCGCCCCGACGGGGTGGACACGCCCCGCGACCGGGGGCGGAGCCGCCCTGACGGGGCGGACACGCCCCGCGATGGGGGCGGAGCCGCCCCAACTGGGCGGATACGCCCCAGGAAGGTGGTCCCGCCCCGATGGGGTGGAAACGCCCCACGACGGGGCGGAGCCGCCCCGGGATGGCGGAGCCGCCCCGAAGGGACGGACACACCCCGAGGGGAGGGGACCCGTCTCGAGGAAGGGCGGACACGCCCCGAGGGGGGGAGTGGCTATGAAAAAGAAAAGAATAATGAGGGATGGGACAAGGGACATTTGAGAAAAGAGAAAAGATTGAAAAGATGTGTAGAAGAAGCAAAAGTGATGGCGATGAGATAAAGGGCATCGAGTTGCATGGAAGGAGGCTTATAGCCAAATACCAATGACAAGGGATTGTGAGATGGGATGAGGATAAAGATGAAAGAATGGGTGAAAGATGGGAGAGATTGTTTGGATGGATAAGAATATAAGGATTGGGAGATGAAAAGGATGGATATGAAGATAAGGATGGGGAGATGGAAGGGATGCTATGATAGATGTATAGGGAGATGAAGGGGTGTTGTGATAGATGGATACGAAGATGAGGATGGGGAGATGGGAGGGATGCTATGATAAATGGATAGGGACAGAAGGATTGGGAGATGGAAGAGATGCTAGGATAGATGGATACGAAGATAAGGATGGGGAGATGGAAGGGATACTGTGATAGATGGATAGGGACAGAAGGATTGGGAGATGGAAGAGATGCTAGGATAGATGGATACGAAGATAAGGATGGGGAGATGGAAGGGATACTGTGACAGAAGGATTGGGAGATAAAAGGGATGTTAGGATAGATGGATATGAAGATGAAGGGATGTTAGGATAGATGATGTCTCCAAGGACTATGTCACAAAGGAAGCAGATGCCCCCACTCTAGATATGGCATATATGATGAGGCATGAGGATGGGAGACGAGTAGATGGGAAGATAAAGGAGATAACTAGAGGTGGATAGGATGAGTGACCAAGGAATATGATAGAGCATGGAGGAAGGGAATGTATACCAAGAGGTGTCCAAAGCATGTATAGATAGGTTCCCCTATTTTGATCAAGATCACAAGAAGGATGGAGGGATCGGGATATGATGGTAGGATGCGGAAGATAGGTGGGATGGGGGGATTTATGAAGAGGACGGATAACATGAAGATGGGTGCATAGCGGGAAGCATAGGAAGTTGCCCCCAAGTGTAGATGGGGATTTACGCATGACGCCTGTTTGCCAGGTTTTCATCATGGTACTTATCCAAGGCTTGTTTGCCAAGTTTTCACCATTGGACGAATTATTTCTCTTTTTTGACTTTTGACTTTTGACTTTTTGGATAGTATGAGAAGGAGATGGATAAGGATAGGGAGGCGAATAAGTGGATTTAGAAGATACACGACATGGATATGGATGGATGACTCAAGCATCAAGTTCTATACGAGGTAGTAAGGGCCCATGTTCGAACCGACTATTGGATGTTGGTACAACCTTATGAGGATAAATGGATTATGCAAGAGGATGAATTAGGGGGATTTGATGGGGGAGATATGTGGGGTAATGGATGGGATGCTGGAAAGGGTATGGATAGAATGATGGGGTGGATATGTGATGGGGAGATGTGTTTAGGACCAACATTGGCACATGTGGTGGTGGATGTGAAAAAGATAAAAGGATTAATGGATGGAGAATGTGTGGATAATGGAGGAGATGGGGTGGTGAACTTTGGAACATAAGGACCCAAAACAGACTTAGGAGATGAAAGGGGTGTATGACTAGCTTTTGGATTAGAAACTTTGGATGTTCTTACAGATTTTTCATGTGATGGCATTGCATCTTTTTTCTTTGGAATCCACATGGTTTTGATCTTTGCTTTGGTGGGCCTTTACGGCCTATAGATTTGATTTGGATTTTGGATTTAGTTTTGCTTTGCTTTAACATGTCTTTTAGAAGGGACATGGGAAGCTTTTGATTCATGTGGATGTTTGGATTTATGCATTTTTATGTTAGCATCCAAAGTGCATTTAGTAGCCATGGGATGGGTGTGAAGAGATGGATGATGTGGAGCAAAGAAGGTAGGAGTATGTGGATTATGTGTAGACAGAGGATGTGCAGGTATGTTCCTTTGTTGATCCTGATTAGGATGTTTATGATGGATGACATGGATAGGAATTGGATGGATAAAAGGATGAGATGGAGGAGGTGATTTTGGGATATACAGACCCAAAGTAAATGGAGTGGGTGGAGGGACATAAGGACCCAAGATGGATGGAGTAGATGAAGGATGGGATATGGTGTATGGAGGGATGTAAGGACCCAAGATGGAGGGAGCAGATGAAGGAGGAATATGGACGGTGGTTTTGAGGCAATACGATAGAGGAGGAGGGATGGCAACATATGATTTGGTGGAGCGATGGAAAGAGGCTCGTTGAGGATGTCTAGAGGTTGTACCAACATTTTAAGATTGCAAGTCATGCGTAGTACATCCAAGACCTTGTGGATACAAATGTTCTTTAGCTTGGATGGGCTCTATAATACCTTGCTCATGAAGGCCTAAACCTTTTCCTTGATAGTTCATTCTCTTGATAATTCGATCTAGGATAGGATTGTTGTTATTCTGGAAGAATGATGCGAGTTCATGATTAGGTGGATGAGGAGGGTTGGTGTATATGCTTTGTTTTTCTTTCGCAAGGAGACCACCATGGAGGAATGTGAGAGGACCAAGGGGATATGCAAGCGGTGTGGGGATAGCATTTTTAGGCGACGATGGGGGATCATGAGAAGGAGATGATGGGATAGCAACATCAGGAGAGGGAGTAGGGGCCATGATAGGATCTGGATTTGTGGTAGTAGGCTCATTCGAGGGAGATGAAGATGGAGCGGTGGAGACAAGGGGATCATGGGGTGGAATGGATGGGGGACTACAGTTTTGAGGTGAACTAGATAGGATGGTAGAATCTTGATCTAGAGAAGGGGATATGTTGGCATGCTTTGGATTAGACTCTTGGCATGACGCATCTTGTGTGGATGGAAGGATTACAGAGTGTTGGAGAGACTCTTTGAGTTGGGGAGATGGAAGGATGGAGGATTCGATGCAGTCATCAGAATGGATTTGGGCATCATCGATAGGCTCGATGACTCTTGGAGTAGGAGGTGGATGTTCAATGGATTCAACGGATTTAAAGGATGTGATAGTAGGAGATGGGGGCTCAGTGGATTCAGAGGGTGTGATGGTAGGATATGGGGGCCCAGTGGATTCAGAGGATGTGATGGTAGGAGATGGGGGCCTAGTGGATTCAGAGGATGTGATGGTTTCATCAGTGATAGGTGTTGAGTGGAGAAGGGTCTCGTCACTAATGACCATGGATGATGGGTTGGGATGGCATGGTTCCACGACTGTAATGTGTGGAGTTGGGGGTGGCTTCTTTGTTATAAGTCCTTGGAGAATTTCTTGAGTGAGGGACTTGAATGCTTTAGGTTGAGATGGCATGGTAGGAGTGGATGATGGATTATGGATTGGTGGGCTAGGGTTAGATGGAGGAATGGGATTGAATGTAGGACTATGAGTAGATGGGGGATTAGGAGTGGATGGAGGACTAGGAGTGGATGGATGAATGGGATTGGATGGAGGACTAGGAGTAGATGGAGGACTAAGATTGGATGGAGGACTAGGATTGGATGGAGAGTTAAGGTAAGGATATTGGAGTGGTGAATTAAGATAGGGGGACATGGATTGTGGATTAAGACAAGAGGATATAGGTGGTGTAGGGGAACAAGAGGGTGTGAGGGATGAATTATAATGAGGGTATTGGGATGGTGGATTAGGATGAGGATATGTGGATGTAGGATTAAGGTAAAAGGGTGTGGACGTAGGACTAAGATAGGAAGGTATGAATGTATGATTAGAGTGAGTAGATTGGCATGGAAGATTAGGGTAGTGGGTATATGCAGATGAAGGATTTAGATAGGAGGATGTGGATGGGGGCTTAGGATAGGGGTATTGAGATGGTAGACTAGGATAAGAGGATGCGGGTGTTGGATAAGAGGATGATGTAGATGAAGGGTATGATGGATATGACGGATATCCCTTGTCAAAGGTAGCAGAAGCAACATGATTAGGCATGGATGAAGACATAATGGGAGAACTTGAGGGGGTGATTGGATATTGGAAAGCAGGTGGAGAAAGCTTACTAGAGATGATAGTGTCAATGGGATCTATGTCGTATACCTCTTGATCAACAAGACTTTCGTTATCATCATCAATGCAATTAGGGTTTCCCTTGACTACTATTGATGGAGGATAAGGATTCATGATGATGAAAGCATAAATAGAATGGATCAAAGATTTTGGATGGAGATGGATGAAAGCTCAAATTGGGATTTAATTCAAGCTCAGATGAGGATTTGGATTAAAGCTCAGATTAGGATGATTGGATGATGTAATGGGATTGATTTTGATTTTGATGAGATTTGGTAGATGGATGATTGGATAGGGATGTGATTGGATCGGATTTGGATTTGGATCAGATTTTGTTGGGATATATTGGATCGGATTGGATTTCGATTGGATTGGATTTCGATTTGATTTGATTGGATTAAATTATGAAAGGTGTGAGGGAAAGACCTTAAGCTTGATCACGTGAGATTACCCTTAGTAACCCTAGAGCTTTGATTGATTAATAGGATGATTACGGCACCAAATCCACCTTAAGCTAGGAATGGATTGATTGGGTCGAGGATGATAACTTACAACACCGAATTCACCTCAAGATGGAAGCGAATTGATTGGGTTTGAAGTTAAAGACTAATAATCAATTTCAAGTGCTATAGTCAATTCAGGTAACCACTTAGTAATACAAGGTTAGGACGGTTTGGCTATAGGTGGTGTTTGGGAGATGCAAATGGTAAGAAATGATTGGTGGATTAGGAAGAAATTAGAATGAATGGGGGGGTTAAGGATAATTGTGGAGAATGTATGGGGATTTAGGATGGTTGAACGAAAGTTTAGAATAATGAGATAGAGGTTTAAAAGGGATAAATGGAGGTTTTTAAAAGTTTAAAGTGACAAAACAAAGGTTTGGGATGATGAGGTAATGGTTGGGAATGGTGAAATGAAGGTTTAAAGGCTGAATGAATCCAAATGGGGGGATTTCAGGTGTTTAGGAGGGCGTAATTGCACTTCTGCAGCAAAACAGGGGTGTAGCCGCACTTCTGCAGCAAAATAAGGGCGTAGCCGCCCTTCTGCAGCAAAACAGGGGTGTAGCCACCCTTCTGCAGTAAAATAGGGGTGTAGCCGCACTTCTGCAGCAAAATAGGGGCGTAGCCGCCCTTCTGCAGCAAAACAGGGGCTTGGTTTGATGCAAATGGCTATGGCAAGGACTTTAAAATGATAATGATAAGGCCAAATTGTTAAGAATTCACTGGTTTCTCACAAGAAAATAGTCTCAAGCAAATACAACCCTATGATTAGTGCTGAGGGTATGTAAAAAGTGGTCTTAATCTAGGATGCACAAGGTATCTAGGGAGTCCTCGATATACTCTCGGTACGTGAGGCACAGCCGTAAACACCAGCCCGTCACAAGCGTGAGTCAGGAACCCCAGTGAGATACTGAAGGGCTCAGACCAACTCTTCACGTCTATCTAGGTATCACCCTAGCTTCGACGCTCTGCCAATTACGACGTGACTGGATTGGGGTACAGCTTTCACTCTCCCCCCTTTGTATACCCCACCGGTACGCGTGGTTGGAATCGTCCCTTGGGGTGATGAAATCCCCAAGCAGGTCCCACTATGAAGAAAGTACTAACCGCTTCCAACTACTCCCCAGGCTCACACGAAGTGCAAGGGGAAAGCGGAAACAAGCTAATACTCCCTTAGGGTAACACAAAGAGACAAGAACAGCAAGCAACGAATATTACTCCCCCTAATTAAGCTATATTCTTAGATTAATGCAAACAGCAAGGATAATTTTAAAGAAGATTGAGCAAATGGATAGCCCTGCAAGCAAATATTAGATATTTTATCCTGCTTTCTCCATCAACTTCACAAGAATATGCTGCAAAAGGTTAGCACAAAACACATGTATCCTTGCAAGTACAACGCTAATGAGAAAAATAGCAATTAAATCTGAAATCAAAATAGCAATTTTACCTTCCAGGGGGCGCAGTCGCCCTTCTGCAGCAAAACAGGGGCGTAGCCGCCCTTCTGTAGCAAAAATGGGGCGTAGCCGCCCTTCTGCGCAAAAATGGGGCGTAGCCGCCCTTCTGCGCAAAAATGGGGCGTAGCTGCCCTTCTGCGACGTGTTCCTATAAAAACTTAAACAATAGCAAACGTAAAATATGGGAACCTGTTTGTGGGTCCCACCGGGCGTGCCAGAAATGTATACCCTGATATTTGCACTTCTCTAAATGAGCAAAACAACTAAGAAATATAAAAAACAAAATATCAAGGACACCTCAAGATTAGCCAAAAGAGAGTGACAAAACACTAAAGAAAGTAGATAGCACAAGACAAATAGTTTTACCTTCCTTTGTTGTTGATACTTCTTTGATTGGCCCTTGCTTAAGATGGGATGTGTGCTCCTTGATGGCTCTATTGAAGATCTTTACTATGTGCTTGGATGCAAATGCAAGTGGATGTGATTGAAAATTGGATGAGTGCACAAAATGGCAGCATGTAGTTGCAAATTGACTAAGTCTTGAGAAAGAAAATTGGCAGCATAAAGTTGCTCCAAATGAAAGTCTTCCAAAATGCCCTTGAGGAGGGGGTATTTATAGAAGAATTTGAATTCTCTAGAGAATTCAACGGTCAAGATTGATCCAACAAGGTCAAGATGAAGGGCTATGGTGGGTTGAGAACCCACAAGCCCTCACATCTTGACATGTGGAAGGGTGAAGTGGCCAAGGGGAGATGAGATGGAGATGAGTTGTCAAGAAGGTACATGAGGTGGAAAAAGGACATGCACCTTGGGGAGTGAGGAGATTTCCACAAAAAGGGATTCCTTGTCCCCAAGTGGGAGTGAAAGGGACATTTGAGGAATTTTAGAATTCCTCAAAAATCTACATGAGAAAAGGAAAGGTGGTTGGGGAAATAAGTGTGAATTAAAAATTCACATTCTTAGGAAAGTATAAAAGATAAAAGATGGGCTCCAAAAAGGGGGACTTGGTCACATGTGGAGATTGTGACAAGTCCAAGGTTCTAGAAGCCTTGGAAGGATGGAATGTGAATTAAAAATTCACATATGAATCTAGGAAGAATAAAAAGGAATTAAAAATTCCTTGGAGAATGATTAGGCTTAATTAATCGTAATTAGAGGATAATTAGGGGCTAATTAGGATTAAAAGCCAACTTGCAAAAGTTGGAGGATGTGACACATCCTAATCAAGGATTAGGCATGACATCCTTAATGAAATTAGGAAATGGATTAGGATTAGATGAAAATGACATGTGAGGAATTAAATAAATGTAATATTTATTTAATTTATTTGATGAAAAGAGGATTAAGGGTAAGGTATTTAATTATTAATTAAATACCTTAGGGATTTGGCAGAATTAAAGATATTAATTAAATAATACTAATATTACTTAATTAACTCGGATAAGAGGATGTTTAGATGAAAAGTGATAAATTTGGATAAATTAAGTGTCCAAATTTGGATGTCTACAGTTATCTCTTTCTCGACAGCCATCGATTTCCCTCTATTTACATTTTTTTTGCAATGATTCAATAAAAAAAGTGGGTTCCATAGTGGATCATTTAATTAATTTAAACATATTCAAATTATTCCTAAAATGTAGATAAATAAAGATCAATCAATGTTCACAATATATTTGTTTTATAATTAGTATTTATTTGTCCCAAAAAGGTGGACATAAAAGTCTTACAAGTCAAACAAAACACATATGCATCTTACACAAATTGTACATATACCATGCTATTAAAAGTCACAACATTTCCTATAATATTATTCTTATCTATTATAAATATAGATTTAATAGTTCTTGCTACATATGTTATGACCATCCATAATAAAGATTTTGTTTCTCAAAGATAAATTTTTTTGTAAACAAAATTTTATAATTACTATTTTTCAAATATAAAATCCTCTTTAAACAAAAAGAATGGACAAGTGTCTCATTGATCATATTGAAACACCCAACTACAAGCCACTTCCTCCATTAATACATGCATGCAACACATTCAAAGGTGTAAGTCTCACCATGAAACCATCAAAACAAGAGGACATAAATTAAACAATTAAAACCATACAAACATTCAATCAAATCAATCAACTCTCAAAATTATTGCCAATAAATTTTTTGAAAGCCTACAAGCAACACAATCAATGGTGTAAGGCTCAAGAATCAAGAGAAGACAAAAAATTATGACTTCATACCAAAAAAGAATTCAACAAAATCAATCACCTCTCATTATTATTACCAATTCAATTTTTTAAACATCCATTAAATCCATTTATTTATCTCATTTGAATCAATCCACAATTTTATTAGGCATTATATTGTGTCTTCTCTGTTATTCTATATTATATTGGTGGTAGCGACATAAGAAGAGGAAGATACAATAGAAGATTAACAAAGGGGAATCTCTTACTCTTCCAAGTATTATATTTGTTTACCTTTTTTTATTGTATATTGTGTATATTTATATGTTTTATATCATTTTAATGTTGTAATCACTAAACTATAACTACATATATGTTGCTATTTATTATTATGTTTATGTATATATGTTGTATAAGATGTAAATAGTGTAGCCACTACATTGTGAGTGCATATAAATGTCTATATCTTCTATAAGATGTAAATATTGTAACCACTACACTCTAAGTCCTTATATATCATTTTTAGTTAGACTATCAATGTCTATCTATTCTATAGGATATAAATAATGTTGTCATTGTACTATAAGTTCCTATATGGGCTTCATAGTTATATTGTCAATGCTTATCTATTGTTCTTGTTTATACTGCAAATGCTTATTTCTTCTATAGGATGTAAATGTTATAGCCACTATAGCTTAAGTGTGTATATGCCTATCTTTTATATATATTGTTAATTCCTATTTGTTCTACAGGAAGTAAATGTTGTAGCCAATATATTGTAAGTGCATATTATTTGAATATCTATCAAAATAATTATTTATGTCCATAGTGGAATTATTTTTTGCTAGGGGAAAAATAGGTTTTAATGGGATTTGAAACCCATCACAAATAGGTTTTGAAGGGACTTGAAACCCTGTCCAAGCAAAGCATGCTACTAAAAACTAATCCACAGACCAACAACATCCCATCAACAACACCAAAAAAAAAAAAGATTACACAAGTTGCTAAAAAGGTTTTGAAGGGACCTAGAACCCTTTACAACCAAGTTTTTGATTGGGACATTAAACCCCTATGTAAGTAAAGACATAGAATGCATCAGCCAGGCTACAAAAAACCAACTGCTTAGGATAACCAATGTTGAGCCAAGAAAAAGTCATCTTACTAGTGTGGAAGAACAACAAATTCCTTTCCTACAACAAAACTAGCAAATCCAAACTCCCCACCTCAATAAGGGAGTTAGAGAGCACAACTAAACACTGAAGATCATTAGCCTTCTATTGTGCCCTTAGCACACATGCCCCGTTCAGAATGGGGACCCTCTTTTCTTTTGCCTTGTCGGGTCATTTTTGTCGTTGCCTCGTTTTGCGTGCCCCACTTTTTGATTTCTCGAATGGTCGATGTTGCTTCAAAGTCCCATCATAAATTGACCATGCCTCCCCTTTTTGGTTTTGCTGCATTCCAGAGCCTTGCGGAATCCCTCTGGCTATTTGGCCCTGCCAACAGCCCCGAGCCCTGTCAGGCCCAGGCGTCCGGGATTCCCTCTGAGGGTTTCCCTGCTAGAACCATCATTCCAGGCAGCGTCCGCTGGGCGTTCTTCTGGACCTCGAGGTCTGAAACCCTGACCGCCGTTTAAACTTGTTGAAAATCTTTTGGCGGCGTTCTGCCATCCGGACCCCGAACCCCGGAGTTCCACTTCCGGGTTTCTGTCCGTGTTTCGCCATCCGCGACGGTAGACTTCCTGCAGCGTCCCACCCCCCGGGTCCCACCAACATCTTCGCCGACCGCAGAATGTGGGAGTCCCTCGCTGCCATGGGGTGTCCCAGGCCTGACCGTCCGGAATTCTGAGACGGTTCCGCCGTTCCCGACGGCGGATCTCTGGAGGCTTCCCACCCTCCGGGCCTTGAACCGCTTCCTGCCGCCGCCGATCAACCAACGTGAAATCGTGAAGCGGCCATTGTCTTGCACCTCCCCAGTGTTCCCGCCACTGTCGCCGACCTATTCAAATCCACAAACTTTTTTTGCCGCCGTACCTGCAATAAATGCAAACATTCATGGTGGTTGGGGTATAAAATGCCCAATCCGGCCAGTCATTTTCATCAAACAAGATTGTAGAGCGAATTGGACCAACTGTCATCTGGGGCCCACTGTCTTCAGCATCGTCTCGATCATTGCCCTCAGTGTCATTTCATTGACCGTCGGTGGATCCCACATCTCCCCACATATCGCGTTTGAGGTAGGCCATCTTTCTTCCATTCCTGAGCTTCGTTTCGTCATTTCAAGATATCTAAATGAATTAACAAATTGTTAGGAGGATACAAAATGGTAGAACATGTAATTGCGCACCAAACCCATATGATAGAAAATTGAGAAACCTCCTAGGAAGCCCTCCTCCCCGATCCAGAGTTTCTCCTTGCCTTGGCTATTCTTCGCACAGGGAAAACGTCTGCCTAGGGCCCGAGACCCGCCTTCACCGTCCAAATATAAACTTTGAACACCTACCGACGGCGACGCCACTCTTCGGGCATGTGTCATCAGACTTCTCCATCTGGAGTTCCGCTCAAATGTCACCGTTTGAAACTGCAAAATCTCCTTTGCCTCCCGGATGTCAGATCCCGATATCCTCCTCATCGTGAAACCTCAAACTTAGAATGCATCCATCAGACCTCTCGGGCTCGGGACCCCAGGGTTCCGCCTTCGGGGTTCCTTGGTTGTTTTGCTATCAACCATGGCGAAGCTCGTCCAACGTCCCGATCTGCGGGCTCCACCTTCCCATCCGCTATTGACCTTTAGCGACTCAACTCTCACAGTGTCCCTTTGGCCTTCAGGCTCTGCTGTCGGGTGTCCTTACCTCATTCTTCGCCGCCCTCACGGCAAACTCCTTGGTGTTGCCCCTACTCTGGATCCCACCTGCTTCCCCGCTGTCGGCTTGCTTTTTTGCGTTGACGGAGCTCCGTCCTTCGGCCCTCCGGGCTCCGACCGCCAGGTCTTCGCACTTCTTTTTCTGCCACCCTCGCGGCGATGTCTCTCCATCCCTCTGGCCCCCGGGTTCTGCCCTTCCATGTGCTACGAAGGTGTAAATTAAAGATCAATGGTGAAACCCTCTCCCAGGCCCGGTCTTGCCCCTCACTGTCTGACGTCCGTCCAACCACCAGACCCCGGACCACCGTTCGCCATAGAATCACACTGAAACTCTAAACGACCTTCTACTCACTGGGCCCCATGTCCCGGAACTCCCATCCTCGATCACCATTGTAAACAGGAAATCCCCTCCCATCGTCCCAGCTTCCGGACTCAGTGCTGTCGACCGTCGTTGAACTGAACACAAAACTGATGGCGCTGGGCCCTTGTTGACGGACTTCCCCTCCCGGACTTCCGTATGGTGTTTTCCATCCCAAACGGCGAAGTTCGCTCGACATCCCAGTGTCGCCGACCCGAGCCCTCAGAAGTGAAATGACTTAATACCGGCCACCTTTTGGCCCTCCGGGCCCCAGACCCCGGACTTCCATCCTCAGATTTCCGTCAGCTGTCTGCCTCTCCAAACTACTATCTCCTGATAGCTTTCTAGCTTGGGACTTTCAAGCTCCCTTAAATTGATCTTAACGAGCCTAAATTCAAGATCTAACTACAACCCACGTGCTGAATTCTGCTCTTTTTCACCATGAGCCTCTTAAAATATTGAAATGTTACCAAAGAAAGTCTTCGGGAGCCTTTCGCCATGTTTTCCTTTTTGAACAACATTCCTGCTAGGGAAGTCCGGCCCTCCGGGCCTGGATTGTCCAAATGCCCTTAATGAAAGGTCAATAACATCTAGAGATGAAAGTTCATGATATGCTTAGTTGATTATTTGAAATAGATGTTGTTTTCAAGATATGGACTAACATGAATGCTTTCGTGACCCGTTGTGCTAACTTTGCCCTTGCTTGCAGAATATATGGAATCGAGTGCAGGAACTTCAGGGGCATCCACCGAAGGGGACAAGGGGAAGAAGTTAGGAAGGACCCCTCGCGGGAAGGAAGACAAGCATTAGATGAAGTACCAGTTCCAGGGTGAGCTGCTCCATTCAAAGGTCACAACGGATTGGAAGGAAATCACCGACACTAACATTGCCCAGGTGGATATAGATGAATTCATGTAGAGGGTCAGGGTCAACCTGACAACAAAGAATGCCAGATTGATAAGGCAGAGTGGGATAGCTAAGGCTACCGGTTTCCCTCCATCCCTCGTGGCGCCTGAATTGGTCATGGCTTGCTGAGAAGCCTACCAGACCGATTCCAGAACAATTGTTGATAAGGAGGGAAACATCCTCATAGACATGTCACCAGAGGGGATCACTAAGACCTTTCATATCCCCACATTCCAACAGATGGAGGTCCCCACATTAGAAGAGTGCCAGGCGGTGTGGGATGATAATCCGATAGGATGTAAGAAATCTATAAATCTACATTGGCTCAAGGAAAGACGGGGCAGCACTGTGAAGGTTCCTCAGGAGCTCTTCCGTAGCAATTTCCACAAGGATTAAAATTACCTAGTAACCATGTTGAGCAGGGTCATGGGTCTTCCAACGGCCGCCTACTTCCAGGAATGGATGGCCTATTTCATCGAGCAGATCTTGAGGGGAAATGAGAACATCACAACCAAGGTTTCATTCTATTGGGGCGGAATCATAAGTAACTGCTTTCATGAGCAGTTTGTCAACGTGAAGAAGAGCTCCAAGTTTTATATGACCTCCTACCTTGTCTACTCCTTGGCAGATCAAAGGTAGTACAACGGGCTGTTTGTAGCACCCGATCAAGGGCAGAAGCGAGGACTTAAACCATTTGATAAATATCTGCAACTCCAATACCGCAACTTCAAAAGAGACTACTGCAGGGTTAATGACGCCTTCATTGGCCATATCATCAAATTGATTGCTGGAGACTTCGAGAGGAGGGTCTCCCACAGCGCCAGAGCACTTCTAAAGCAATATGCTTTTCTTTTTATCCAGTACCCAAAGTTTATGTACATCCAAGCCCAGGGCTTCACCAAAAGGCCAAATAGATTGCCTCGCTACCCCAATGATAGAATCATCCTCTTGGAGCTCTCTCAGCAACTCCAACACCTGCAGGAAATCTTCAGCAACAAGCACATAGCAGGGATCTCCTACCCCATGACCCTTGGCCAGGGCATGTACCGATTACAAATGTCACAATGTGCTAGCAACTCCGAGAAGGAGTTGAAGGAGTACCATTTCGACTGGCACACTGCTTGCCCGTGGATGCACCTGCATGGCCATGTCAGAAAAGCACTGGGGCTAGCCTATGCCCATCAATATCACATTGAGGATTTTTGGGCCGACTGCCAAGATGACAAAGAAGTGCACGCAAGGCACTACATGCACATGATGGTACTATTCCTAAGAAGAGTGCAACCATTCCTGGTACCGGACCAAGTCGAGAAAGATGAGTCCATGATCATGCATCTGAGGTACCTTGTAGTTGCAAATCTGCCAATACTGTCGATCGATTGGGATGAACAGGAGGTCAATGACCTGGACACCATAACCCAGCTGATCTTAACTCATACCAAGGAGTGGATCGATGGGCAGGTGGCTCATTTAAAGCGGCAAGGAGTGGTCCTGACCTATGAGGGGCTCAAAAGTGAGTCGAGTGCCATGGAGGATGTTGCTGCAACCACGTCAACTGGCGGGACCTCCAAGTCTCCTCCCGTCACCAGGTCCCAGAAAAGAAAAGGAACAGAGACTGCACAGTCTCCAGACCCCAAGGCCCCTACAAAGAAAGAAACGGGAGGCTCATCCCCCAAGAGGCTTAAACAAGTAGAAGGTGTGGAAGAATTGCGGCCTCCCTTAGCTCTCCCTACCCCTCCAGTTGCACCGCCCACCTCCCTGGCTGCGGTCGCTGCTTCCCCGCCGGCAGTGGAGATTTCTGTCCATCTTGCCCCTTCACCTTCGGCCGAATCAGTAATAGTCATTGACTCCTCTTCCGGCATGACTACTCCCCCTTCCTCTACTGCCATGTGGCCAATCACATCACTCCCTCTGGCAACCATAACATCGCCTATCCCTATTGCCACTATGCCCGAGACTCTTACACGACATATGCAAAACCTTCCCCCTGAGCTCTCCCAGATCTTGATGGATCCAACTCTCCAAGCACCCCTCGCCCAAGTCCTTGCAATGGCTCAACTGTTACAACCACCGATGGGGCCACCAGCTATGGAAGCCACCATGCTAATCTCAAAGGATTTGGAGGCACGAGAGCAGGAAGCCTCGAAGTCTGTCGAGGAGGAGGCTGATGAGTATCACGAGCACCCTGAGTACAAACACCGAACCATCAACAGGGTGGTTTATGAGGAGGAGACAGGCTTTTCTGAGAGTGGGGATGAGGAGGATGGTTCGGGTGCCAAGGAAATCATCTAGACCTTTGATGATGACCTTGAGGAAGAAATGGCACAACAATTGAAGAACGTTGGGACAGAGGCGGAAGGGTCACCGCATGGTGAAGAAGGGTAGCCACTAGAAGAGCAACAGATAAAGGATTTGACTGAGGCTGAGACCCATGTTGTCAAAAGCCCCAAGACTAAGGGTACTGAGGGGAAGAAAGAAGAAGAAACAACAAAAAGAAGAAACTCCCATCCAACAACTATCCACCAAGCTACCTGTCAAGCGCCTCGTATTCGTTCATGACTCCAATGAAGAGGAGGAGGATGTTGCCAAGGAAAAAGGGGAATCCCAAAAGGAAAAAGAAGCAGAAGTCTTGCCTTGGACTAAGAGGGGTGAGGGTGACCGTGATTCACCCAAAGGGAAGTCTGCTGTGCCCAAGTGGTTAGAGAAGCAGATCAGAAGAAAGACCCCAGTGCTGAAGGACCCAAGGGCGAGGTTGGAGGCCATTTTGGCTTGAGCCCAAATCACAACGAAGAAGGAGAAAAAGATCAAGGTCTGATCCAAAATAACCATGGATGCTTCCGGCTCCCGAGCGGCACAAATCGCAAAGCCCACCATGGGGCAAGCTGAGGTAAGCTACAACATATCTACCATTGACTTGGGAACTGAAACCAGAGAGCAGAAGGTCGAGCACCTTAAGGATTCGGTGGCCACAGTGGTGCACCTGATAAAGCAGGATAAAATCTCCAAGGATGAGCTCAAGGCATAGGTTGCAGCATTAACAGATTATATACAACAATGGTCCTCAGTGGAAAACCTGCCCACCACCTCCATGGCCGCACCTCAGCTACTCTCCAAAGAGAAGATCGACAAAATGGAAAGAAGAAAGAACTTGGAGAAAACCACCAAGGACTGGTTCTGACAAGTCTCATACATTAGAAACATGGTAATCAGCAGGGCAGTGCAGACAGCCAACAAGTTCTTGGACTTGATACAATCTCTGGAGAGCACAAAGAAGCTCTGCACCAATTTCCCTGCAACTTACGACTCCACCTTCCCAAGGATCAAATCCATCCTTCAATTGCCTGAAGCCACGTGGGAGAAGAAGCTCGCATTTAAGAAAGAAGATCACTGGCTAATGGATGTATGGCACAGAGACTTTGACAACCGGAAGGAGAGATTGGAGTAGATCTTGAGTAGGGTGGATCCTAATATTGAGTGGATCAAGGAAATTTGGGCGAAATGTGCCTGATATCTTAAGCTGATGACGAGCTATGATATGCCCACTGTGCAAATGGATCCAGAGAAGATCAAACACTATTTCCAGGAAAAGATGAAGGACGGGATGGCTGGAGATATCACGATAGAATTCCTGAGTTTTGCTGCCTGCGCCTTCGACCAATTAGAACTGTTCAGAGACCAAGGCTCAAAATATGATGAAGATTGGAAAAGGCTGGAAGAAAATGCAAAGGAGTGGAGCTACCAAGCGCTGCGATGCGAAGTCATCGAAATAGACAAACTCCAGGAGGTCGTCCTCAAGTTCATCGAAAACACAGCCTCCGAGGGACAAGAAGACAGCCCTGCCAAAGATGAAGAGCTTTCTGAAGAGTAGCTACAGCAAAAAATAGCAAGTTGCTAAAACACAAAAGAGCTACAGTGTCATCAGCTAGAGGACGAAATAGGGTAAAAACAAAATGTAATTTTAAATTGTGATCTATTTGGGGGTAGATGAAACCCTATTTTGTAATGAATCTTGGCCACACAATAAGAATGAATCTTGGCCATTCATTTAACTTTTGGAAAACTATAAATAGGGCTCCCCTCTCATTTTTAAAGGGAGAGTTGAGTTGTTGTAAAGGCATGCTGAAGAAATTTATAAGAAAAGGGCATTGACTTGGTGTATTTTCTTGGTTTCTCTCATGTTACTTGATTCAGTCTCCAATGTTAGATGTTTGACTTAGATTTTATTGTTGTTTAGTTAGCTGTCTTATTTCTTTGGATAGATCTTAGGAATGTTGTTGGGTGATTATGAAAATTTCTTGCCATGTTGATGATTTCTTTGTCCATACTTTTTGTTGTTTGCTGATGGTAGATAGCTGTGCAAAGTTAGCATGGACTTGATTTCAAAGTTGCTCCAAACATTTATCTTTGATTCATGCATGTATGTGGTGGATGAAGGATAAAATATTTGCAGACCTTAGAAGATAGCACAATTTCCATGATACTGTGAAATCCCTGGTTAAGTGGGATATTGTTTTGAGAAATTGTCCATTGCAGGAACTCCATTGTTACTATTCATAGCTAGTTGCAGACTTAGGAACTTTTCCTTCCCTTTGCCTTTTTCCTTCTTTTTTTAATGACTGACCTATGCTAAGGTTCATTGCACATTGTAAAGCGAAATCCAACAACAAAATGGAGTCCAAGATTGTTGTTTGAACCTATAGCCAATGCATAATAACTTACCATCCTAAGAACTCCATTTCAAGATCCAAATTCCATGCTTTGTATTTCCTATAAGACCACTTTGTGATTCCAGCAAATCACATCAAACTACTGAGGTATCTAAGCATTGTCATGACCTGACATCCGAAAGACCTTGGGATAGTGTTCTGCAATCCGATTGTGGAAGATTGTCTTTCAAGAGAGGTAGTGCACCTACGCACTACCTGTGTTGAGAAGTGCATAAAAACACCATCAACACCTACTTGTAGCACCACCCTGCCCAATTCACCAACCCAACCTCCACCTCAATAGGAGAGAGCTCCCCTCTATAGAAGAGGATGAAATGAGAATCCTTGTCAATGAAGATAGTTCTTCCCATGAAATCCACAACACCCAACTCTTCCTCAAAAGTAGAAGGCTCCACCTCAAAAGGAGTAGTATCCACCTCCACAAAAGACACTAGTTGTATAAATCGATAGAAAGCAGACACTTCCATAGAAAGGGTAGACATGACATCCTTTGTAAAAGTGAGAAATTAGAACTTGAAAGAAGAAAATGAACTATCCTCATCCATCAACATTAAAAACAAACACTTTTGAGCCATCAACATAAACATTGGTAACCAGTCACCTGCCAAGAAAGTAGCCAAACAACAACACTAGAGGGCATGTCTCTCAACTGTCCCCCCACAACTTTTGAAAATGCACTCCCAAGGGTAAAACTCTTCAAACAACATCCCAACCACAAAGATAAGCATGGAATAGGGGAGAAACTCCCTAGCATGGGTCTGTGCAAGATCCTAGGGGTCCAAAAACTGGCAATGTAAAAAAAAGGCATTTTTAACTTGCCCAAAAACATGAAAATCCGCTTTGACGTTTTCTAGGATCAGGTAGAAAGTACATGGTGCCATAGAAAACACCAAACCTAAATGGATATCTGTTTAGAACGAATATTCCTTTAATTTAAGTTGTTTTTTATATTGTTATATAATATTAAATATATTATAATGTAATATTATATAATATATATTATACTATATATAATATATATTATAATATATATTATATTAATATAATATATATTATATTATATAACATCATATTATATTGTATTGTAATATAATATATTATTATTATATTATATTATATTGTAATTGTTGCCACCAAATAATGCACCCCTGCTAAGTTGTAGAAACTTAGCTTACTGGTGAACATTGAATTTCTTCTAGGTTTGTGGGTCTCCTATGATAGAAAAGAAGCTCCAGAGAGGGTTGGTTCCCTTGGAACTTCACCTAATTAGACCTATGCTACTACTTTGTTCATGAGGTAAAGAGTAAGAATTAGTAAGTATGAAAATGAACCTACTTTTTCCTAAGGTGATGCACCAAATGATTTTTTCAAAGCCTACACTACTGTTTTAACACACAATTCCCTCAATAATTTAGTTGGTTCTCACATAACTCAAAAATTGCACATATTAATGCATAAGTGATTCATAGGAAGGTTTAAGTTTTACAGTTCAAGAGGAAAAGGAATGTTTCACACTTAATGGTTGTTTAAATGAGCAAGACAACCTATAACCTACACTAAACATGATTTTTTCTTTGTTTGAAGGTGTTGATGTATGAGACATACAATAAAGGATTTTCATATAAATCACAAGATAATACATCAGTCATTTGTTGCACACAATAAAATAGAATATCAAGAAGACAAAACTTGATTTTATTGATATAAAAGGTGCTTACACAACTGTACAAGTCTGAAAATGAGTTACAATCCGCTACCCAGCATGACAAAACTCCAAAAGTTCAATACAATGCTTGGAGAGAAAAGAACTAGTGAAAAATCTGCACAAGGCTTTCCTTTATGTTATTCAACAACTTACAAGAGAATAGGAACATGTGTGGAATAGAAAAGGATAAGTCTTCACTTCATTTTGTTGGTTCAATCTCCTTTGGTCGTTCAAAACAATAATCCCTACTTTTCAGCCCCTTAAACTACTCCAAAAGGTTGTTTGAATGGTGAAAAATTCCTTCATTGACCTCTTCTATCATCATGGCACCTAAAACAACACCTAAGTTCCCTCAAAATGCTTCAAACTACCCTAGATATGCTCCATTTGTTTTACACAATCACTAAAACTGCTCATAACTTAACAACAACTGTCAAAAATACAATTGCATGCTTTTAGGAACATGTGAAAATATATTTGAAGGTGAAAAAATGCTTCCTAGGCATGGAAGATCTTCAAGGTCAAGAACATGTCACATATTTTCCATTTCTATGATAATCATTACCCATTATCATTTTATCCCTTAGAAGCTCTTGTTATTTATCTACTGACAGTTATTGCTCTCTTCAAAACATGTTGCTTCATTGGATTCACTTGGATGAAGCCCCTGTTGGCACTCAAAGGCTTATTTTCTCCCCAAACCATTGGCATATCTCATCATATTTAGTCACTGCCACCTACATATGTGTGCAAATCCCTTAACTGTCATATACAACACTTATCCTACTCAAAGCATTATTTGATAACCTACTGCCACTTTGTCACTTGCACATATAGCTCATGATTTTAACTCTGCAACATACTCATTTGGCACAAAACATGCCCAAGTATTGATTGTCCCTTTTGATGGTCATGATAACCACTGTTAGACTCTTGTAGCATTGTAAGAGCATGTATTCCTGAACTATGATGACCATCTTGTACTATAAATGTCCTCCTTTTTGGCATCATTTATTGATATTATCTTAATCCTCATGATCATTTGTCTCCATGTCTTATTGACTTTGTCACTATCCTAAAATTGTCATTTTTCCCTTGACATCCCTCTTGAGTTCTATGGTCACAGTAAAAATCTGAGCTTCTTCCACACTTAACATTTGAACAAAAACTTGATTTTATTGATATAAAAGGGGCTGAAAAGTAGTTTAAATTGAGTGTATAATGTTCAAAACAGTTAAGAATCAAAGGAACGATGAGTGGGAGTGGGTAGGTGTCTAGATTTTTTAAAATTTTGGATGGAGAGGATGTTGGAGGGGATGACTCAGAGGATGGCGATGGGCATGGGTGTCACCTCTTCGTGCTAGTTGTTCGGAAATGCTTCTCCTTTGTGCTTGAATATTTTGGTATAGTTGATCGAGGTGTCTTGCACCTGCATCTTTGGTTGGATGTTCTTGGCGAGCATCTCTGGGGCCTTCTTTTTCTTGCGGGTTGCTTCCAACGCTATTGTGCCATGTTGTTTTAGTATCATGAGATTTCCTGATTTCTTCTATGGGGTTTCTCTGCTTTGTGAGGTGGGAGATGCGGTAGGGGTTTTGGATCCTTCTCATGCATTTGATTCCTCCCTTGTTGAGCTTTTGGAATCTGTTGTGGTCTATTGTTTTCCCATTGTTGAGAACTTATGCTTCTTATACCTCATCATATGGCATGGGCTATGCTATGTTTTTGTTCATAGTTTGTTTCACATCTCTTCTGAGGTCAATGGTGCTAGTGGGGATATAGGGGAAGTTCTTTGCTCTATTATTTTCCTTTCTTTTCTTGCTCTTGGCACAACCAACTCTGGTGGTTTCCTTCCATTTAGTCCTACTACTGAAGGTGGGGGTTTGTCTGCTCTGCCTTTTGGCCTGTGGCGTTCTAGTTGGCCTTCGGGGGCCCCAGTTTGGGGAAGGATTAAGTTTTGCTTTTTGTTGGTGGCGCCTTCTCCTCTACCAATGCTTTGGTTGGTAGGGGTCGCATCTGAGTTTCTCTTAAAGGTCTCTTGGACCCCTATCTAGGTGTGCTATTTTTGGGATTCATTGACTGGGAAAGACTTGATTCATCTTCCCTATTCCTGGCTGCTCTGTGGAGTTCTGCATTTTCTGAAGACTTCTATTGGAAACGTTGGTTTTGTGGTTAGGAGTTTAGCCCTAACAAAGTTGGAGCCTTATCATGGTGAGGTTGGCTAGGGTGTTTTCCTTATTGTTTCTTTTGTGGAGCTTTGCATTTCCACTTTCTGTGTTGTGCCAAACCTCTTTTTGTGGTCGTTGGTCTTGTAGTGGCCTGCAGGTCCTTTCTTTTGTTTGAGTTTTTGTTTGGGGTTGTTATTCTAAGTCCTATGGTAGAATCTTCTTTGTCTCGTGCTACATACTTGTTTTCTAGTGGTTGGGCGGCAGTTAGTCATTATTGTAAGTGTCCTCTTTGGTGCCCTTTTGGTTTATTGTTGTTTTTTACCTTCTTAGTGCCTGCTTCACCACTTTGTTTGGTCTATGTGCTATGATTTTCTATTTGCTTTACGTTGTCCTTTTCTGGCTCAGGCTTAAGGTTGTTTCTATCCTATTTATGGACTCTAGTTTTTTGGGGTTTTTTGGGCTATTTTTGCTCATTATTACTTTACTCAAGGCTATTGTCTTGTGCTTTTCCTCAATTGTTTTGATGTTGCAGTTTCTTGCTTCTGTGGGTTTCATGAGTATGGTTGTCCTTTTGACTTGGGTCTCTAGAATGTTTATTGTGGTTTTTCTTCTTCTTTTTTGGGTGGTCATGATGCCTCTATCTTGCTTTGGTGCCATCAAGCAAGGTTTTCTTAAGGGTTATAAGGATTATGATATTTTCATTGTGCTCCTACATCATGAGGTTTGGGGTTTGTTTATAGAGGTGTTTATGTTGGCTTCAAATGGTGCCCTAACTAGAGCTACTAGGGTTATGTTGAACTTGAGACATTTGGTCACCTTTGAGGTCCCCTTGGAAGGTTTGTTGGCTCCTTTTGTGGCTATTTTGAAGCAGGTCCTAAAGGGTGTTGTGGACTATTGTTTCAAGATTCTCTTCTTTATTGGCTATGGTCTTCAATGGCTTGTTGATGTTATTCAAGGGAGTGGAGAAAAGGTTGAATTAGCTGAGTGTGGATGCTTTAGTGGCCCTCTATATTGAGGGTGAGATTGAGATGGTGTGTTGGGAGGAGTGGTGATCTAAGTTGGTGTTAACTCCTCAGTGCTTTTTTTTTCTTGTCAACTCCCAAACTGTGGTGTCGAGTTTGGATGTGTTGTTCCTATAATATTTCAGGAGCTGTTGTTTTAATGGTATTGTTTGGATGTTGTAACTACATGGAGGCCTTGATGTTCAAGTTGTCTTGGTTCCCCAAGGGATGGATGTTGTAAAAGGTTATTCTTATTTCCTGAATAGTGGCTTGTAGGTCTATGTTGGTTGTGCTCTTATTTCTAGCCTAGAGTTGGTGTTTTGTTTGAGGGGCTGGTATTCTACAAGTGGTGTTATTTGGGAGGTTCTACCTTTGGGATATGCTTTCTCCTTTAAAGATGGAGAAGCAAGGAGGTAGATGGGGGATTTCTACCCCATTAGTGTTAATGTTGTTTCCGGTTTGGAACTGGTTGCTCTAAGTAACAGGCGCAATGTGGGATGGTTCTTTCAAGGAGTGATGATGGACTTAGCTATTTTTTGGTGGTTTGGGTTTCAGGATCCTCTCAATCCTGCTTGTATGAGTTGGAAGTATAGACTGTCTTATCAACCCTTGGGGTGGTTGCTGTTACAGGATATTATTTTGTGTGCTTGGAGGGTGGCCTATTGGCCTATTTGGTTGACTATTAGGTCTATTTTCAAAGTTGTTGATGGACCTACTTGGAGGGAGTGTGGGTCCACGATTGGTGATAATTGGGTATTTTTTGCATTGGTAAAATGTGTGCTCTGAAACTTTCGGTGCTTAGTAGTATTGTCCTAGACTGCCATTTTTTGATAGCTTTGTTATGGTCTCGCACCTGCTAGTCTATGGTTGATCTCATAAATGGTTTGTGTACCATTTTGTGGATTAATATGGGTTTTTTTTTTATTACGCTAATAATGGTTTTGTGGTTGCAATTCTAGTTTCTTGGCCTACATGCCTTTTTAGGCCTGGTGGTGGCTGGTGCTATTTTTCCCAACCTATTTCTCTGTTTGTTGTTCTAACTTTCTAACCATGGGATGAAGGCCCTTCCCCTTCTTATCTAATAAAAAACATTCAAACTAAAACTAGATTATCATTTTAAAAGGTTATCTACATTTTCACCTCATAATCATTTGGTTTTTTCATTTTGCACTAAATATTTGCTCCTTAGGATTTTCCACAAGTGCATAAGAAATTCTCATCTTATTAGAGTTGGGAGTTCTTTGGTGAAAGTTATAATCTGATTTCTTCTTTGCATCTGTAGCAAGACTCCTCATTACAGTTGCTTTGACATATCTTATTAGAAGACCAATTGCAAGCTAAACCAATGCTTTCTACTCCATGTGGATTTGAAAAAGCTAGTCCATTTTGTGTTATATCTTCTCCAACCAATCTTACCACTGATCATTTAGATTGTCCCATGCTTATCAAAATTTTCTAAAGAAAAAGAGAAATCTGAATAAAAACCTTGGATTCGAAATTGGTACAATGAGAGAATTGATCTTGTGTATCTTCCTTTCACATGCTCTGTGTAGTTCAATAGACCTAGAAAATTACCCTAGGAAATGGAGCCAATATTCTTCAGTTCATCCTAACTAGAAAAATACCAAGAGTTATCATTTCTTTGACTAGACTCTTCAAGGTTGATGCAAAGTTAAGATACTATAGGAGCCATTGAAATTTTCAATAGTCAAAGAAACACATGTAGGCCATATTATCTCATCTAGATATTCATAGAGTGCAAGATTGACCTTTCTTATTTTGAAAAGATTGTCATCACTATCTAATGATTATCTCCAAGTTGCTTGAAACTCTTCTCAAACTATATATCTTGTGTAATAAGAGCAATCTTGGCAAGCTAAATAAATCAGAGACCCATTACAACATAATCCTTTCATAAAACCTAAAAACTGTATAAATGGTTGAAATTGGAATGTGTTTTCTTTTTTACATCTATCTCTTGTGTGCTAGATCTAATTCAATACATTTATTTTCATCTTTAAATCCTTCTGACAAGGCTCTAAGATTTGCATAACAATCTACTATGTTACTATAAACCCTTGAGTCACCATGATTTCTTTCTATGGTTTTAGAATAGTGCTTCATAGCTTTGGGATACTTTTGTTCATGTTTTCTCCATAGGAGTGACCACCAATGGCCTTTTCAACATATATGAAACTTAGTTGATATGGGTAGTATCATATATTTACTTTATAATAGATTTTACTTTGAATCCAGAAAATATCCATTAAACTGCAAGCATCAAGATTTTAGAATACATAGACTCTTTGTACTCCCTCATTGATAGAACCTAAAATTACAAGAATCATTTATCTTTTAACCATCTCTCTGCCATATGCAAAGGTGGTACTAAAACACGTGGATCTTCCTTCTTAAAGATCTAAAAATTCTCGAGCAAAGCACCAACCATATAAGTAGTGTGGTTTCATTACTACTTGATACATCATAAACTTCCCTAAGATGCATACATTTCATCAAAGCATATTCAAGTGGAAATAAAGTGCTATATGTGGATACCCCTTGGTAATAAATATATCACAATAGCAAGTTGTTTAATGCATAAACATTTCCCATAAAGAGAAATGCATTTGGATGCCTCGATCTCTTCATAATAGGAACCTCTGACACTTTCTTTTAAATCAATCACATAATCAAACCACCAAATGGTTGTCTTGATGATTACAAAGCATAATAGGTTACTCAGAAGTCCAGCTACCATTCCAGCCACATAGACTTTTATCCTTTGAGCCTGATAATATAGATTAGTAAAAATTAATGTTGATTCATTTCTCACAATCTCCACAACATATTTCCTTCCGGTTTACCAAGTAAACAATGATATTGGCAATGGTGGGGACTAGGTAAGAAAACAATCTCTCTAATGAACCTATGACACCTTCATTTGCTATTGAAGTCTGGAGCATTGAACATCTCCATCAATATATCAATTATACCTCAAGAATTTTGTATCTATAAATTTTAGACTAGAAACATTAGAATCCATCAATGCCTCAAGTTCAAATCCATCCTCAAAATCTGAAAATACATGGCTTTGAATCATATAAGAAGTTATTGGTTGTTCCTGAGGCGGAGTACATATTGGTGCAGAGCTATCTAGAATTTAAATTTGGTTTTTCCTTTACTATCTTGACCATTTCATGTAGCACATATCACATCAATTAAAACATTAAGATAAGATACACTTAGAAATTTCCCTCTATCAACCATTTTGTTATAAAACCCAACTTGTAACTGCAAGAAAGTTCTGTGCATGGAGAAAATATAATAGACTATGAAATGAAGCCAATCAAGTTAAATGCCCAAAATTACTAAATGTATTCACCAAATTTTCAATGGCACTCCCTCTACAAGTTCAAAATTCTCAAGGTTTTTTAAAGTTTCATTGATAAGTGATTCCATATTTTTCTCATCTTCTGATGTATCCATTTTTCCCTTTTGTTTATTCAAGGAAAGCTTCATTCTGGGAGAGCTCAAAACTATTTCCAATGATATTGCCTCTATTATTCTAATTGTTAAAAGTTCAAAATATTTTAATCAAGAGTGAAATAAAACCTTACAATAGATGGAGAGAAAGCCATATATTTAGCAACATGGTGCTACATTTTCCTTTACATCTTTGTCTCCTTGCAAACCTACAACATCCATGCAATGTGTTGAACCATGAAATCCCACTCTAAGATGTGTCATTACTACTACCTCCACATTTTCATCATGGGAAATCAAGCATATCTCCATTCTACAATGTGGTGAAACCTGCGGGTGATAAGGAGCTTTCCCAGCACCACCATGGAAGGACCCTTTCAAAACACTAAAAAAAAACCTATTTTTCCTCACTAGTTTCCAATGCAAACTCCCTCCAAAACTCATGCAATGTGGGGTTTTGACTAAGTAATTGCAAGATCTTTGACAAGAGATTAAAACTCTTTAAAATACTTTACTACCTTAAGAATAAACAAGTAACTCATTAACATTTATGAGCAACTTGGTGTGCTTGTTTAGACTAAAGTACAAAATAGGCTAACACTTTTGGTGATTTTTGCAAAATGATTGCCTACTAAGTAGCTAAGACCAGTAGCCTTGCATATCCATTGGGAATTGGAGTCAAAATACTTGAGACAAACTAAAATTCAAACTTAACAACCAGCTGCTAACAGCTTTTAACCAGCTAACTAAACACCTATACTAATTGTGCCTCAACACTTGGAGGAAAAAACCAACTAACAATGTGCATCAACACTTATTAGCTTGAAAGAAACCTATCCTAACCTACACTAACCAGCAACAAGATTTTTTCAAACGAAACCATTAACTAATTCAATGAAATGGCTGCCTTTCCTTATCAACTTGCAATGTATTACATAATCATGAACTACTGAAAGGAAATGAAGAAAATTAAAATGTTCAACTAGTTGCTGCAATGACTCTTGAAGAAAGAAAACACATCCACTTACCTTGTCATGTTGACCAAACATACCACAATTTTGAGGTGGATAAGTGGGATGAATGCATTCTTCTTTAGCTACAACTTCATGCCTGGATTCAAGCATGACTCTTGATTCTTTCTTGGCCTCCATTCTTGCAAAATGTTTTATTGGACAACCTATTGAAAGGTTAAACCTTGAGGTATCCTTGTTGGTTTCTTGCTTAGGATTTGTTGTTTCATCATCCTATTAATTTGATTGCTTTATTTCTTGTGACTGATTTGGTGGAGACATGAAGATTTATACCCTTTTTACTTGCTACTCATGATGATTTTTCTCTTCTATAGGTGTTGGATTTTCATTTTAGCTTGCACAAAATACCTCCAAATCATCCCCAAAAATATCCTCTTTAGTGTCTTCTTTAATTTTCTGTATAAGAGGAATGATTTTGATATCAAATTCAGATTGATCAGCAACCTTGTACATGTCAACTTCATCTCTATCTTGAAAAACATAGTTTTCTTCATTTGTCCCTTCATAAACCAACATCTTTTCATGTTAATTGTTAATTTCCACCTGCTCTAACACTTGTGATGATGTTGAAGCTTGTAAAGTTCTTCATCTTCATTAAGAAAACAAGGAAGTCCATCATATAAGAAAATAAAATCTTCATTCACATCACTCTTTCCTTCCTTACCACCCTATTGTCCCAGCTGATTTGTCAACATAGGCATTGGCATATTCTCCTTATCTTCAACAACAAGACAAGGAAGTTAATCAAATAAATTATTGAGAGCTTCATTCTTAATACCTATTGCTTGTCCTTAAGCATGCTGCCCCAAAAGACCATGCTCTTCAACTTGTTGTCCTAGTTGATCATGTTCTTCAAATATATGCAAAAAGTCTATTTTTTCCTTATCTACCTCATGTGTAAGGATATCAACAAAAAAATACCTCTCATGTTCTTCCCCAAAAACCTTCTCTTTCTACCCACTAAACCAGCTACTCTGATACACAATGGGTCCACCTTTCCAAAAAAAAATGGTATCAAGACAAGAAAGTTGATTATTGAAATTGTTTTGATCTTATTGAGATGGAATAACCTGTGGAGATGGCTACTCTTAATTAGATTCTAGATCTTGCAAAAGGTGAAGGCTTGTAAAACTTGGAATTTCAAGCTTAAAAGGTTGATTTGAAAACTTAGGAGGTTTACCTTTCCTAAAACTTGGAGTTTCATATTTGGGAAGATTTTCCTTTGTAGAAATTGATTCAACCAATAACCTCATTTGTTCCTCTTTTGTAGCAAGGTCTCTTGTAAGATAGTCCTCATGTTGCTTTCTTTGTATCTCCTCCTCTTTTTGGTACTGATAAGCTTGGTAAGATAACTCTTCCTGCTGCAAGATATACTCCTATTGCCTCTTGATATGATCCATTTTCTTATTGAAATCTAGCAATATGTTTTTAATATCACTAATCTCCATATTATCAGTATGATGGGGTTGGCTAGGGAGGTAACAAGGCTAGTTTAGCTTAGCCATGCCTTCTTCAAATTGATGGGAAGACTATCGTGGAGGTTGAGTAGGGGTGGGTGGGTGGCAAGCATGATAAGAATGTTGATTACTTGTTATATCATTATTTGGAATAAAACTAGAAAGATGTTCTATTTGGTAGGGCCGGTTGGAATGCATATAAACAACATTTTCATGGAATGGAGGTGAAAAAACATATTAGCCATGAAATTTTTACATGTTAAAGCATTGAAAAAGCTAGAAAATTTCTTGAGAATGCTTTGAAAATCAGAATTATGAAGACTGATTTTGTAAAACTTGAAACTTACATACCAACACTAGTCTTCCTGAAACTAGTAAATCGATCTTGGAGTTGCTAGATGTGAGAGAAATATTTCCTACAAAGGCATAAAATATTGATACACACACCAAATATCAATAGTAAAGGAACAAATATTGAACTAAGATGGTTCAATCAATCCCACCAAGTGTGCCAAAAATTGTTGTCACCAAATAATGCACCCTTGCTAAGTTGTAGAGACTTAGCTTACTATTGAAACATTGGATCTCTTCTAGGTTTGTGGGTCACCTGTGATAGAAAAGAACCTCTAGAGATGGCCGGTTCCCTTGGAACTTCACCTAATTAGACCTATGCTACTACTTTGTTGAGGAAAAGAGTAAGAAGGGAACATGAAAATGAACCTACTTTTTCCTAAGGTGATGCACCAAATGATTTTTTCAAAGCCTACAGTACTATTTTAACACAAGGTAAGTGCAAAAAGATGGGGGTCCAAAAATAGGGCTTAAGTGGCCACTTTTTTTTTGAAATCAAGAAATACTGACCTTGGTTGTTTAAACGAGCAACACAACCTATAACTTTCACTAAACATGAGTTTTTCTTTGTTTGAAGGTGTTGATATATGAGACATACAATAAAGGATTTGAATATAAATCACAAGATAGTATGTCAATCATTCATTGCGCACAATAAAATAAAATATTGAGAAGGAAAAATATAATTTTATTGATATAAAAGGTGCTTACTATGTTGTAGAAGTCTAAAAAATGAGTTACAGTCTGTTGTCCAACATGAAAGTACTCCAAAAGTTACAATACAATGCATAGAGAGAAAAGAACTAGTGAAAAATCTTCCTAAGGCTTGCCTTTATGTTGTTCAATAACTTACAAGAGAATATGAACATGTGTGGAAGAGAAAAGGATAAGTCTTCACTTCATTTTTGATGGGTCAAGCTCCTTTGGTCGTCCAAAACAATAATCCATGTTTTTCAGCCCCTTAAAATGCTCCAAAAAGTTGTTTGAGTGGTGAAAAATTCCTTCCTTGACCTATTCTATCATCAAAGAACCTAAAAAAGCACCTAAATTCCCTCAAAATACTTCAAACTGCCCTATACATTCTCCATTTGTTTTACACAATCACCAAAACTGCTCATAACTTCTCAACAACTGTCAAAAACAGAGTTGCATGTTTTTAGGCAAATGTGAAAAGATATTTGAAGGTGAATAAATGCTTCCTATGCATGGAATATCTTCAAGGTCAAGACAATAAGGCCAAGAACATTTCACATCTTTTCCATTTCTATGATAATCATTAACCATTATCATTCTATCCCTTAGAAGCTCTTGTTATTTATCTAATGTGACAATTATTGCTCTCTTTAAAACATGTTGCTTAATTGGATTCACCTGGATGAAGCCAATGTTGGCACTCAGAGACTTATTTTCACCCCAAACCATTGGCATCTCTCATCATATTTAGTCACTGTCACCTACATATGTATGCAAATCCCTTGACTATCGTATACAACACTTATCCTACTCAAAGCATTATTTGATAACCTATTGCCTCTTTGTCACTAGAACATGTAGCTCATGATTTTAACTTTGCTACATACTCATTTAGCACAAAAAATTCTCAAGTAGTTATTATCCCTTTTGATGGTCATGCTAACCACTATTAGACTCCTATAGCATTGTAAGAGAAAGTATTTCTGAACTATGATGACCATCTTGTACTATAAATGTCCCCTTTTTTGGCATCATTTATCTATATTGTCTCAATCCTCATGATCATTTGTCTCCATGCCTTACTGACTCTGTCACTATCCTGAAACTTTCATTTTTCCCTTGACATCCCTCTTGATTTCTATGGTCACAACAAAACTCTGAGCTTCTTCCACACTTAGAATTTAAACAAAAATTGGATTATCATTTTTAAAGGTTATCTACATTTTTTCCTCCATGATCATTCGGTGTTTTATTTTTGCACTAAATATATTCTCCTTAGTCTTTGCCACAAGTCCATCAAAAATTCTCATCTTATCAGAGTTGGGAGTTCTTTCGTGAAAGTGACAATCTGGTTTCTTCTTTGAATCTGCAGCAAGACTCTCCTCATTGCAATTTCTCTAACAACTCTTATTAGAAGACCAATTGCAAGCTCGACTAATGCTTTCTACTTCATATGGATTTGGGCAAACAATTCCATTTTGTGATGTATCTTCACTCGCCAATCTTACCACTGATCATTTATATCATCGCATCCTTATCAAAATTTTCTAAAGAAAAAGAGAAATCTTAATAAAAACCCTGGAGTCAAAATTGGTACAATGGGAGAATTGATCTTGTGTCTCTTCCTTTCACATGCTCTATGTAGTTCAATAGATCTAGAAAATCACCCTGGGCAATGGAGCCAATATTCTTTAGTTCATCCTCACTGGAAAACTACTAGGAGTTGTCATTTATTTGACTAGACTCTTCAAGGTTGATTCAAAGTTAAGATACTATAGGAGCCATTCAAATGTTCAACTATCAAAGAAACACATGCAAACCATATCCTCCCATCTAGATATTCACAGAGTGCAAGCTTGACCTTTCTTTCTTTGAAATGACTGTCATCACTATTTGATGATTATCTCCAAGTTGCTTGAAACTCTTCTCAGACTGTATATCTTATGAAATAAGAGAAATCTTGGCACGATGAATAAATAAGAGACCCATTGCAACATAATCCTTTCATAAAACCTAAAATATGTATAAATGGTTGAAATCAGAATGTGTTTTCTTTTTTGCATCTATCTCTTGTGTGCTAGATCCAGTTCAATACATTTATTTGCATCTTCAAATCCTTCTAACAAGGCTCTAAGCTTTGCATAAAAATCTACTTTGTTACTATAAACCCTTGAGTCACCATGATTTATTTCTAGGGTTTTAGAAAAATGCTTCATAGCTTTAGGATAATGTTGTTCATGTTCTCTCCATAGGAGTGACCACCAATGGCCTTTTCAACATATATGAAACTTAGACGAGATGGGTAGTACCATATATTTACTTTATAATGACTTTTACTTTGAATCCAACAAATCGTCATTAAACTTCAATCATCAAGATTTTAGAATACACAAACTCTTTGTACTCCCGTATTGATAGAACCTTAAATTACAAGGAAGCATTTATCTTTTAACCATCTCTCTGCCATCTTAAAATTTGGTACCAAAATAAATAGATCTTCATTCTACTTGGTGATCTGAAGATTCTCAAGCAAGGCACCAACCATAGAACTAGTGTGGCTTCATTCCTGCTCAACACGTCATAGACTTCCCTAAGATGCATACATTTCATCGAAACTATTTTAAGTGGCAATGAAGTGTTATATGTGGATACTGCTTGGTAATAACTCTATCATGATAGCAAGATGTTTAAGTGCATAAAAATATCACATAAATAGCAATGCATTTGGATTCCTCGATCTCTTCATAATAGGAATCTCCAACACTTTCCTTTAAATCAATCAGATAACCAAACCACCAAATGGATGTCTTGATGATTATGAAGCATATCATGTTACTCACAACTACAACTACTATTCTAGCCACAAAGAATTTTATCCTTTGAGCCTGATAATATAGATTAGTAACAATTAAATTTGATTCATTGCTCACAATCTCCACAATAGATTTCCTTCCACTTTACAAGGGAAACAATGATATTGGAAATGGTGGGGAGTATGTAAGAAAATAATCTCTCTAATGAACTTGTGACACCTTCATTTTTTATTGAAGTCTAGAGCATTGAACATCTAAATCAATATATCAATTATACCTCGATCATTTTTTATCTGTAAAGTTTAGACTTGAAACATTTGAATCCATCGATGCATCAAGTTCAATTCCATCCTCAAAATCTGAAAATACATGGCTTTGAATCGGAAAAGAAGTTATTGGTCATGCTTCATGGGGAGTACATATCAGTTTCTAGCTATCTAGACTTTAAATTTGGCTTTACGTTTACTATCTTGACCATTTCATGTAGCACATCTCACAACAATTAAAGCATTGAGATAAGATACACTTAGAAATTTTCATCTATCAACCATTCTATTATAAAACCCAACTTGTAACTAAAAGAAAGTTCTTCCTATGGATAAAATATAATAGACCACAAAATGCAACCAATCAAACTAAATGCCCAAAATTACTAATGTATTCACAAAATTTTTCAGTGGCACTCCCTCTACAAGTTCAACTTCCTCAATATTTTTGAAATTTTCATTCATAAGTGATTCCATATAATTTTTCTTAGCTTTTGATGTATCCATTTTGTCCTTTTGTTAATTTAGGGAAAGCTTCATTATGGGAGAGCTCAAAACTACTGCTAATGATATTGCCTCTGTTATTTTGATTGCTAAAAGTTTAAAATATTTTAATCAAGAGTGAAAGAAAATCTCACAATAGATGGAGAGAAAGCTGTATATTTAGCAAAATGGTTCTACATCTACCTTTACATCTTTGTCTCCTTGTAAAATTACAACATTCATCCAATTTGTTGAACCATGAAATCCCACTCTAAGATGTGTCATTACTTCTACCTCTACATTTTCATCATGGTAGATCAAGCATATCTCTGTTCTGCAATGTGGTGAAACCTACGGGTGCTAAGGAGCTTTCACAGTGCCACCATGGAAGGACCCTTTCAAAACACTAAATAGAAAAACCTATTTTTCCTCACTAGTTTCCAATGTAGACTCCCTTTGAAACTCATGCAACGTGGGGTTTTGACTAAGTCAAGGAGAGATCTTTGGCAAGAGATTAAAAATATTTAAAATGCTTTACTACCTTAGGAATAAACAACTCATCAACATTCACGATCAACTTGGTGTGCCTGTTTACACTAAAGTGGAAAATAGGCTAATAGTAGTATAATTATATATATGTTAAATATGTTGTATGTTGTATGTATGACCATATAAATTTATGCTCATACCATATTTAAGTTAGGTCCTTGGACCTAACGAGTTAAGAAAAAATAACATAGACTAAACAAATATCCATTTCTTGTGGCATAAAATCAAAAAAAGAAAAACCCGAGAGTTATTTTTCATTTTGCATTTTCCTTTTCCACATGTTTTAGCATTTGAGCGACTCAAATATCCGTTTGACATTGCATTTTTTGCTCAAATCACCCAAAATTCATAGGTATTTATGAATTTTAATGTTTTTTTCAATTTTATATTAGTTTTACATTATTTTTTAACAATTGTAGTCAAAATTAGGTTTTTGAATTATTATTTTTTGCATTAAAATGATTGTTAAATTTTAAAATTTTCATCAAAAAATAGGGTTAAGAATGGCTGATCCCAACCCCGATCAAGATGAAAACCCTACAAATCCTCCTCCACCACGGATTTCTCCAAACCAAAATGTTCCCACAATCCATGAATATATCCATAGAAATTTAAATAAATTGAGAAACATATGTCAAATTTATGAGACACTCCTTGAGCTCTCATAGATGAAAGACACTTTAGAAACAATCATTTTGAATGTTGAAACTCTGACAAAGATGCATAATAGGTTTGCAAAGTGACGAGAGTGCCAAAGAAAATATTATGCCAATGGTTTATCATATGATGAAGTGAGGGAACTTGATATTGAGAAATCCCAATTAGCTCAACTATTCATCAATCCCAAAATAGGACAATCCATAGATGTGTGAAAGCCTAAATTTTCAATTAAATGGTGCACACATAGAGATATATTAGATAATTTCTAAGAACATTGGTGGATGGTTTTTGATGAACCACCCAACAACAATCTTGATGTCCCTGGGTATTTTTCTATAAAAAAATATATGCCAAGTTTATCCTAGGGAGGCATGTCAATTACTTTGATATGTGATATTTCCATGGTGTGGGTAAAGGGATGCCATAGGATAGACCTAGAGCACATCAAGTCACCCCACTTCTTCTTGCTCTGCCTATTGATTCCCCAAATCCAGTACCTTACCCTGAGATTGTTCTAGATGTAAGGAGTCAGAGAATTTTGACCATGCATGCATTGAGTGATCATTTGATCATGTAGAGCTCACATGTTGCACAACCACATGATGGTGCATCTCATGATGATGGTGATACACCTATTGCATCAGTTGTGACTGGTACACCCTCATCTTTGGAACATATTTGTGTGCCCCATTACTACATCATGTGCTACAATATATGCTTGGGTCTTCTTCGACAGTTTGGTGAGGCTCCAATAGACACATCCAACTATGAGTTCCATGATATGTCCGATGTAGGAATTGAGAAAGCATGGAGTGGACCATTTCTAGGGGAGACATTGGGTGGAAGAGATGATGTGGAAGCATCGATAAGACTTAAAGTAATTTATTAGTGTGGTTTATCTAAATTCTTTCATATTTTATAAGAGATATTAGTACTAATATATGTTTATGTTATGATATATTTGACAGTTGCTAATAGAGGACCAAATTTCACAAGTGCAGGAGGCTACACAATTGGCCATTTCATTTGGCCTAGAGACTCAGTATACAATATCATTTAAATTTTTATTTAGATGTTATTTTTTTAAATCTATTATGTTTAAATACATGTACATAGATTGATAATATAATCTAATCTTGTCTTTTTATATAGAAACCTGGTACTTTTACAACCATGTTAATTGAGCCTAACCCATTGGAAGAAGTTGCACAACAAATATATGTTTCTTTATATTCTTGACATTATGATTATATGTGTATGTGCATTTAAATTTTGTTACATTCTTGTCATTTTTTATATAGGAAACTATCTTAGCTACTTCATCCATCATGATCATGTCTAGTGTACAAGCATCATAGCAGATATGTGTTTATTTTATATTTCATATATTTACGTTTAGATAAGAGTAGATATATGTTTACTAAATATGAATATTTGTCAACAATTATATGTTAATTTTTATCATTTTTATTTTACCTACTATAGTCCTCTGCCCAATTCAACAATGTGATGAATGTGGGACCATTTCATTATATGAGGACTCTTGGTCATCCTAAGGGACAATCATATGCAAAACTTCTTGCAGAAAAGAGAGAAAGACTTGAGGTAAACAAGAATTGTATTTTTGATATAATATAGTTCAATATAGTGATTTTGATGTTAAATTGATAATTTCTAAATTATAGTATATAGGTTCTATTTACTAGTCTATCTTGTCAACCATTCACATAATTAATCTAATTTTTGGTTTGAATTTTTATTACATGGGAAACTTCAGAGCCACTAAGTTCTTCAAGGAGGCTCGATTTGATGATCTAGCATAGGATTAGGATTTGATAGAGATTGATACATTTAGGGTTTGATAGATCTTGAGATGGTATATATTCCACAATTTATAAAACTTATTTTGAGTAGGAATATATGCCAAATTTGTATATGCACAGACATAATTATTCCACATTTTGATATATAAGAATTGGTATTTGATCTAATTTGTTCCTCATGTGCATCTCTTTCTACTTTAAATCTTCAAAATGGAATGTATAACTATATTAGAATGGTTTAAAGTTATGATCAATAACATGTTATAGATTAACGAAATTGAATTTTAATAGAACTTATGAATTACAATTTGTAATCCATCTATGTTAGAGTTCATTCATATTAAGGTTTACATACATTACAATCCATGAGACCACATTTCTTTGAGGCATTTTTTCAAACAATTCACTGCCTTTTCTATTGTACCACATTTTTCATACATGTCTACCAAAGAATTTTATCAAACAGTTTATTGCCTTTTTGATATTGCTAGAAGCCTAAAATAGGTTCTTTCGAACAAGCTATTAGATATTAACAACATAATATGAATGACTTGAGCTAAGACTACCAATGTGTCTACAAGAAAAGTTTCATAGGGGTACCAACAAGGAGGAAGATTAATAGATTTTTCAAATATTTGATTATTGAGCCATATGTTGCATGTTGAAAACTCAATTTGAGAATACACATGATTTTAAGCTCTCTTGAATGAATTTACATTTGACATTATTTTGTTTTTTGAACTCCTATAATGAAGTAGGCAGCTGATTTTTTTTCAAAAGAAGCTAAAATTAATGAAAAATGGTTTGAGAAGCATTGTATAATTTTTTTGAGAAGAATTGTTTGAAAAAATACCTCAAATAACTGTGGTCTCATAGACAAGGCAATAAAAATGAAAAGAATAGCTTATGATAGTATTATAGCATTGATTCTTTTGATTGATTCAAAACTTCAAACAAATCCCATACAACTTAACGAAATATATGTCACTATAGTGTTCATTCAAAAGTAATATAATCATCTTGATTAAAATCAATGTCACTCAGTGGTGCTAAACACTCTATACAAACCATATGAGTAATGCAACCATCAAACAAAACCATTACACCTCAATTCAACATTCATTCCATTAATACCTTCAAGCTTAATAACATGTCACTAGATCCTTCATGTAAAAGGTATAAAATCATCATGAATAAGAATCAATATCTTTCAACCATGATACATAAACAAGAACATTATGTACACCATAGGGGTTTGATGCAACCTTCAAACAAAGCCCTTACAACTCAACAAGATACATGTTCATTAGATTGTTCATGTGAAATCTATGGGTATGTGCAAGATCATCATGGAAAAAACATGCCCTTAAGTGGAAAAAAATTCAAAAAAATTAGGGTTAGGAAACTTGACGTAAAAATTTGAATAATTTATCTATATTATTTCAAAAATATGTAAGAATATAATCTGTAGCAAATTGAATGTAGTTTCTAAACTACTAAGTTTATTTAAAAAGAAAAATCTATTTGGTGAAAATTTGAAATTTCAATGCAGTAGTACTTAAATTTCGGGGAAAAAATAAGAAGTAGGTGTCTCATGGACCACCCTAACCATAATAAAATGATAATATTTTTTATAAGATTTTAGATATAAGTAGATGTAATGCTCTAGAGGTGATGATCATTTAACCACATAAGTTGTCAAAACTCATTACATTCCAAGTATAATAAAAGTAAAGGATGCATATATCAAGATCTTTCCATAAATGCTCAAAAGGAAAATTCAGTAATAAATTTCATTCCATGTATGCAAAAGAAGTAAATTGAATTAACAACAAAGATCTTTGCAATGATACATATATAAATTCCATTTGCATATCAATGAGGTTCCATAAATTCATTCAAGATTCAATTACATAATTAACTTTCAATCAATACATCTATTTCAATGTTACAATATTGAAATTTAAAAAAAAATAAGTTACATTTACAAGTGGGATTTACAAGCCATTCAAAATAATACATGAATACATTTATAGCATGTGAACCTCTAAACCTCAACCACCGTGACACCATTTATCTTCTTGCAAGCTGGGGCTAAGAGTGTGATTAAGGCACCTTTTCTACCCAACCACAAAGTACAAGACTTCCCCAGGTTTCTTCCTAACTCGAAGAAATCCCTAGCCCTACATGAGGAGCCTAGCAACCTAAAACAACAATGCAAGAGGGAACTCTCGATGCAAGCCTAATTCCTATATGCATTCCTAACATGAGAATAACATATTTCTTGCAAACAGGAGGTGGAAGAGACCTATATACATTTATTTCTAGGCTTTTAATTCCATCTATTTCAATGGTGCATGTGCCTAGCCAAGGATAAATAAAACAAATGATAGTTTTAGAAAAGGTAAAACTACCGTCTCTGTGGGTCCACCTTCGGCATCCTGTCCCAGAAGTTTCCCAAATGAACAATAAATAAAACACTTTCCATCTAAAATTTCCATTCAATTTTAGACATCTCAACTTCAAAGGAATACCAATAATTATAAAGTACTCACAAGGTTCACAAATAACTTAACTTTAGCACTCTATCTTAAGTGAAAACTTGATCACAAGTTGGTTTTTGCAAGTCACTTTCTATGATTTCAAAAAAATCTAAATTTGGTCTTTTCGAAAGAGTATATTTAGAAACTCATAAGTTCTCATTTCTAATTAAATAATTTGATCAAAGTAAGTAAATCATATAAGTTCAGAAAAAGAAAACATTCTTTAATAAACCTAATAAGTATGGGTAAGAACCTAGCTTACAATTAACTTTCCTATTATTAGGAGTATGTCAACATATTTATGAAAAAGGAATAATAAATTAAATTTAAAGAATAGAGAATATTGTTGAACTGGTTTAATTTCAAATATAATAAAGATATATATGTATATTTACATATGGATCTATATATATATATATAATCATTTGGTCACATTTACCTATAAAAATTTTAGAGTAAAAATAAAGAACAAGAAGAACAGAGGAAACTATACCACAGTGATTTCACTTAAACTCAGTTATCTATTCTTTTTCAATGGTATAACTAATCCAAGTCTATGTTTCTAAGATATATATATACATTATATGTATTTATATATATATATTTATTTATTTATTTAGTTCAGGAATCTCTTATACAAACAATTTTCTCAGTAAAGAAATGATTTTCGCAGCTCAATATTCCTGTATGTTTGAATATATAAATATATATATACATACATATATATTTGTATAAAGCATAGGTGTATATAGTGAAATTGTACATTGTTTCGATTTACCGTATGATTTCAACAGGCGTTGAACCTGTTTCAAAGATCAAAGTCCAAATTTTAAGACAACATACAATCCAAATAGGGCTTGTACCCCCCCATATGGGGAGGCACTGCCTATGGAGGGCAGTGCCTCCTCCACAGGCTGTGGCCTATGGAGGGGCATTGTCCCCCATAGTGCAACCCTTCCCTTATGGGGAGGGCTCAGCTAGGGAGAAATTCCCAGCCACCCTTTACTATATACATTAATTTTTAAAATAAAAATTATGAATTCAATAAAAACTAAATACTATTACCTTCAAAAATTCTTTTTTGTATAATGCCAAAATTATTCAGATTTATAAACATATGGGTAAAAAAAAGTCATCAGCCACATACCCTACACATACCCATCATATCGCCATGTTTTGGCCCATCATGATTCTGCACATACCCCCTATACAATAATCATGATCAATAAATAATATATCACTCAACCATGATGCATGAACAAAAACTATATATGCACAACATATGAGTTGGATACAACCAATAAAATAGCCAAATACAACTCCATGACATGCATGTTATTTGACCTTCCACATGTAATTTGTATTATCATAATGGACAACAATGAATTTTTCTAACCATAATGCATGAATAAGCGAACTAGGCATACCATATGGGCTTGATGCACACTAGTCATAATGCACACTTCACACAAGACCAATAACACTCATATGATATTGTCATATATGTTAATCAACCTTGACCCACACCAAACTTGCTATATGAGTTTGATGCAATCTTAAAATACAAATATATAAGAGTAATAAAAATGTAATGAAACCTTTGAACAAAACCCAACATACAACAAAATGATATATCATTAATTCCTTCATGCAAATTTCATACAGTCACATAGAAGAATCAATGTCACTCAACCATAATGCATGAACAAGAAACTTTCAAAAACCTTCCATACATAATAATTTGTAATGATCAACTCAAATCCATACAAGTTAGTGGCATATATGTTATTATAACTTTCACTCAAAAATTTATAATCAACATTGACGAAGGGCACTCCCCTTACAAACTAAAACTCGCCACAACAACACAAGTTTGCATAGAAAAAATGCAAAAGAAGAGCAAAACTTTCTTTTATTACTGAAATGACATTACAACATTACATGCCATCATATGGGATTTGATTACAAAAGCATCAGTCAAACATGTAGATCAACCTTCAAACTCAGCTTCACGATCTCATATCTCAGACCCTATTCTACCACCTTCCTTTGTTTATCTTTGTCTTCCTTTTTTATGTATGCTCCTCCTTCATTTCATCCTAACTTATCAACATTATTTTCCCCCATGTTGTCTTAGTACCACCATGGACTTACAATGAAAATCATGATCCTATAGGAAGTTACCTAGTTATCAGTGACTTCAATTTTATTCGTTCGCACGAGGAAATCATCTTCCAACCATTGGATTCATGTTTGAAATCATTTGGCCAATGATCACATTGATTCACAACAATGATGTCCAATCAACATAAAACATCATGCCACATGTCACCACCTTACTCATTCATCTATCACCATCAATCTACTCATGTCATAACTTAACCTACTTCTTTACCAAAATACCACTAACACCAACTTGAATAGTCATAGTGTTGCACTTAACCTTCATCACCCTGCTAGTTGCCACCATACCAGAAGAATACCACTCCATCATGGTCCATCCAAATGAACCTTGTGGTGTCTGCAAGTTACCACTAGATTGCGAGCTTTGTACTGCCTTACCACAAACTCCTTTATGGACTATCATGGGCTTGTGGTTTTCTACCACCATATCACCAACACTAGTTTAAACCTCCATGGTACTGCGGTGTAGAATATTTTTGGACTCTTACATGGATTCCAAGGTAGTAGGGCATACTCCATACTTGGAAAACTCAAGCCAAATCGACCCTTATTGAAAAGAAACAACATATATATTTTTGTTTGATGCAAGATTGTTCTTACACCCTAGATGCTCTTGCATTAGACATCGAGGGTAATTTGAAAATGTTTCATGAGTTGGACTCATAAACATTAGTAAATCCTATGCTTATCTTGGATCCATATGTTTACCTTATCTTTCTGAACATCTTTTTGAACCTGCCTTTGCAATTTTATGTCCCTTCCATCTTTCATTCTTCCTTTCTTCCTTCCTCTTTTCACAAATTCCACTTCCCACCAATTTTCACTATGAAATGATAGAAAATCATAATTATGAATTTTATGTTCTTCAGTAAAATAAGGAGACTCATTCATTACCTCTTCCCCTATTATTGTTGCAACAAGCTTTTCATTTTCAATCTCTATTCGTTCCATGTGCTCCTCCCTTCCTATATCTCTTGAAAAGTAATTTTCAGCTACAAATTCAATGTTAGTAACACAATAAAAATTCCCATGCTGTCTATCCCTTTCCTTTGTATCCATTTCAATTTCAATAGCACTATCAAAATATTCTTCTCTTCCATCCTGCAATAAATTGTCATCAACTGGAAGCTCACCAAAAAATTCAACATGCACCTTCTCACCTTCTTCCTTACAACTATAGTACCTTCATTCATCAATTCATTCACTATTGCAATACCTTCATCTACGCAATCTCATCATGCTCACATAAATTGGCAACAAAATTCTCACATAAATTGGCAACAAAGTTTTCACAAAAATCAAATTCTACCTCTTCTTTCTCCACCAAGACTTTCACTCTACCCCATTTGAATGCAATCAACATGGCTACAACTTGCATTAGAAAATCATGATCTTCATACTCATCCTCTTTAACTAATTGTCTAACTCCATTACCCAATCATTTTTCAACGTTATTACATACCTTTCCTTCTTCTTTATTCAAAGGTTTCAAGTTGTGTTTGACTCCATCTTTCATCAAGTAGTAGGTATTGGCATACCCATCATGCACTACTTTCCTATAAAATTGCCAAGGTCTTCCCAATAACAAATGAGAATCATACATAGACATAGCATCACACATAACTTCATCATGATAATCACCAATCTTAAATCTTACCAAGCATTGTCCATTCACCAAAACCTTATGGTCATCCTGCAACCAAGAAATTTTGTATGGATGTGGGTGTCTTCTCCTTTCTAGTTGTAAATTGTTCACCATTTCTTCAGACATAAGATTATTAGATGTACATCCATCAATGATAACATTACAAACTTTACCTTCACACTTACA
>VDFB02058242.1:142341501-142379040 GCA_007258455.2 Sequoia sempervirens
GAGAAGGGGGAGAGAAAGGGATATAGATAGAAAGAGATAGAGAGAGGAGTGAGAGGGAGATAAAAATAGAAATAGAGATAGAGATACATAGTAGGAGAGATGGAGGGAGAGATGGAGTGAATGAGAGAGAAAGTGGGGAGAGGGAGAGATAGATCAATAGATAGAGGGGGGAAGAGGGAGTGACATAGATAGTGGGAGATATAGATATATAGAGAGCGATAGGGAGAGATATATCCATCACCCTCCCTATATCTCTATCTATTCATCCTTGTCTCTTTATCTCTCTACCCCTCTCTATCTCTTTGTCTCCCTTTCTATTTGTATGTTTGTCATTATCTCCCTCTCTCTCTATATTTTCTTCCCTATATTTATCTTTGTCTCCTTAAGTGTGCAATGGGTACATTGAAGAGGTCTTAAAGGAGAATTATCATATCTTTAATCAAATGGCATGCTACCTTGAGCATAAATCCCCAAGGACACATGCCATCCTTGGATTTTTTGACATGAAACAACCAATCAAAATTTAGTTTCTCTCTCATATTAATATATATTACTATTATATTAAATATATATTATATTAATTATATTTTTTTATTATATAAAATATACTTATTATTAATTATAATAATTTTTATATGTATTTAATAATTTTTTTAAAGAATATAATATATAATTATAATAAGTTGAATAATTATATTATTTATTATGTAAAATATAGCTAATATATACTTAACTATATTTTATAATATTAAAACCTAGCTAAATGGCACCAAAATTTTCAATTTAATTAACATACTATAAAACCTAACGAAACCAGGTTGTAGCTTGTCAAATTGGAGAAGTGAAAGTTCAATACCAGTGCCAAGGAAGAGTTTGGAGTAGTGAAAAAAAGGTCAATTCTAGCGTTGAGGAAGAGTTTGGATTTAAAACAAGGTCAATTCCAGCACCGACGAAGAGTTTGGAGGAGTGAAAACAAGGTCAATATCAGCGCCGAGGAAGAGTTTGGAGGAGTGACAACAAGCTCAATACTAGTGCCGAGAACGAGGTTGAGGGCACTTAGGGAAAATCGATGACTAAGGGGCAATGAGTACTGTAAGTTTGGCACCCCCATTCTCTTTAACCTATAATTTTCATGCCTAGTTTCCAAAGATCTTCTCGTACATTGGCACCCCCATTCTCGTAAAATGGTATAAGATAAGAAAGAAAAAATAAAATAGCTTAGTCTTTCACATTTTTATCAACCAACCTTAGGTCTTGGAAAAACTCCCATAATCTACCCACATCTTGGTTGAGGTCTAGGATTTCATCACACATAGCCTTCATCACTTGAGTCTAAAGAAATTGTATACTTATCCCAATTATATGCTAGGCTAAGGTAGATCTAATGAATGGAAATAGAGGCATACAATTCTTCTTTAATACCTCCACCACAAAAATATGCAAGGTGTTGGTTATTTTTATGGTAAGTAGGTTGATCTTCTAATCTACCTATGGAGTTTCCAATTCCAATAAAGGGAAACTCGAAGGACCTAGACCAACTGACGAGGATTTTAAAGACTTCCTATACTTTGGGCTCTACAAGACCCGGGAGGGTGATCCCTTAATGCGTTTACAACCTCTGCACCATCATCATAAAAAATATTAACAACAACAGATAATCTCATTTAATAGCTCAACATAATAGGATAATAGTGAATATAATTGGTTGTTTATCAATAATATCAACTATTTGGAGCATGAGATAACTACAACATTTCACAGTATAAGATAGTCATTGATTTGCAATTTGTAGCAAGCTCTAGGTAAAGGAAAAAAAATAATAAACCATACAAATAAGTACAACTTAGATCAGTGTCATATATCCATTAGAGGAGTCAAATTTATAAGTATCTAAGGGTTTATGATAGATTTAACACATAACATATAAGATCCTTGATAACATTGCTTTACAATCTCAGATATGTCTTCCTCGAGTGAGGGAAATTTAGGAAGAGAAGAGGAAAGTGAGACATGTAGTATGTCTAAAAGAGGGAGATCAACTAGAGGTCAAAATATTAGAAGAAAATTCTATAAATGCATGGAATTTTTTCTTGCTGAAGGGGGGTCATGTTCTTATGATGATGAGAGCATAGGTGACGTTGATGTGTCTTTGAGGTACAAACATCTACAGAAACCATGGGTACCCAAGGAACCTCCTCCAATAAACACTGATTTTTGTGTCAACGAGAGGATATATCGCATAGAACCATCGTCATTAAATGGTTTGGGCCTATTTTGCATGGACGACATAAAGGTCTGTTACGAAAAAGTTATTGAATTGATGGAGTATGTCAGAACCTGTTATAGTTACAAAGATTGGATGCAACTGGTTTGATATACATGAAGTATGCGTAGGTATGCACTGTTAGAAAATTATATACAACTAAAGGATAAGGATCAAAATTAAGGAGTGGCTATGTACATTGATAGAAGGCCAAAAGCATCAGGGAATATTGTAGGGTTTATAAATAGTACATGACCTGGGTCAACAAGTAAGCAACCCAATTGCATATTCAAGACGCTTGAGGGAAACCATGTATTCGTATGTGCAATAAAATCAATAACTATAGGGGAAGAGTTGCTAATCGATTACAATTTGAATTGCTTAGTTACAAACATAGTTACTATGGGGGTGGTACGTACTATGTATGATCTTACCCAACCTCCAATTAATGGCTCCAATATACCATTTTATTCTTTCTTTATTTTTTCATAAGTCTATTGGCTTCATTTAGGTAATGTTCTTTTATATTTAATTTTTGTCATAGTGGGACATTGATCGTACAGAGAAGGCTCCGACCCAAAGCACAGATCATGATGTATCTTCAGGCGCTTCTACCCGACAGGTTTACCTCATTATAATTGTACAAATTAGATACAAGCAAAATGTTTTATTATTATGTTGTTTTCATAAGTTTATTGGGTTAATTTTGATAATGTTTTTAATATTCTTATTGCATTCGACTGATCGGGGAAAGGAACCAATAGCAGATGAGAGCATCCATAGGGAGGTGCAGTCAATATTATGTGATAATGACATCGCTTATTCAACAAACCCTCTCGATATGATAAGGAAGACCCAAAAAAAATTCAATGAAGAAATCCTTAAGTTTTTATTCATAGTGCCTCAAACAGATGAGATAAGAGAGGGTTAAAATATTGATTGAGAGATCACAAAACTTGCAAGTAAGCTATCATGAGGTCTTTAATTATACCATAAGTTCTTTCATGGTTTAATATTTTGTACTCTTTTATGTCATGAACTAAAATATGTGTTGTTTTTACAAAATTTTTTGCATCCCCATGATGCTCCTGGTCATGATCAGGGTACTACAAGTGTTGCTCGAGGAGTAGGGGTTGGTACAAGTGTCCATCCTGATCTTCCTATGCATACATAACATCATCTAACCCCATCATCTGTGCCTATATTTTCATCTAAAATTTTGGCAACACATACCATGCAAGCATCTGTTAGTGCAATCTCTGGCAATGAACACATGAAAGAACATGCATCAGGACATGTACCTGGGGATGTAGAAGCCATTAGCACTGGTGATATTTTAGCAGCATTTCCTGGATCTTCCCATATTAATAGTATGGGAAGATTTTCGGTCACATTTGTGGTGACCAAGGATTTTGTTCCCATAAAGATAGAGAAGGTCCCAAGTACTTTAAAATGTTTTAATTATTATTATATATAATCCAATTGAAATTTACTTATTGATCACTCTTTTTAGACTATTGATCCTATGATCATTTTTCAGGAAATGATGTTTTTTATAAACATCTAAGTGATATTACATTGGAGCTCTTCAGCCCCACCATACGTACATGGTGGAATGCCAAAAATAAAGATTTAAAAGATGAGCTCATTAACCATTTAGTTGTGCTCTTCGGTGATAAAAAATTCAACCAAACCAAGGTCCTTAAGAAATCTAGTACCTATCTAAAGTATGTGAGGGAACAATATAGGTCACATTTAGAAAAGAACAAAAAGTACGAGTGTCCCTCCATGATTCTGAAGAGGGAGTTGAAGGACCTGGTGTCAGACAAAAAGGAGAAGGCTAAAAAGAAAAAAATAAAGACACCATCAGGCCAAGGAAGGTATGTGATACTATCAACAATGTAATTATGTACTGATTACTCTTTCCTTTTGCATAATCTAACGTATTTCAAACTTTTCATAGGCTTCCTGACACATTGAAGGAAACAAAGGAAAGACTAGAAAACCACGAGTAGCACAAACTTGGCTCTGGTGGTTATATGAAATTAGTCGCACGAATTGTAAGTATTAATAAATGAAATATTGTATCCAAATAATAAATTGAAAACAAGTTTGGTTTTATCACACCATAGAAGTAAAATTCATGATCTTATGCAAAAATGTAGGGCTTTGAATTCAACAAAGTTCCTATAGAAGATGACTTGAAGATTTCCTTCTAGCAAGGCTATGGAGCCGTGGTTGAACACCTAAGATTCTTGACTAGGAAAACAAAATCTTCCACTGCATTCAACACACAGGTAAGTAAACTCAATAAAGTTTATTTAAAATTGAATACTTGTGCAATCTATTCAATATTAATTTCCACTACAAAGTAATTACATGCCTATTTGTTTTAAACATTCAAGCAATGATAATACTACACATGACATTGGAATTCAGCCTAGTGAGGGTGGAGCACAACCTATAGATGAAGGTCATGGTGTGCATCTCGTTACTTTAGAGCATGTAGAGCATGATCAACATGTTGACCATGATCAGGCTAGAGAAGATCAGGAACATGATGTGACCCCATCAGGTAAAGAGGACCACTCTAAAGTTCTTTTAAACATATTTAATTGCAATTGGTGTATTAATTAATGTAACCTTTTGTGTTTCAAATTTAGAGCATGTAGAGCATGATCAACGTGTTGAGCATGATTAGGCTAGAGAAGATTAGGAACATGATGTGGCCCCATCAAGTAAAGAGGACCACTATCATGTTCTTTTAAACATATTTAATTTCAATTGGTGTATTAATTAATGTAACCTTTCATGTTTCAACTGCAGATCATGATTTAGAGGGTGTTCAGCATGTTGAACATGAGTCTATAACAGAAGTTAAGAAACATTATGTGGACCCATCAGGTAAAGAGAACCACTCTAATGTTCTTTTAATTAATGAAATACTTGTAACAATAATAATAAAACATATTATTTTAACATTTCTTTGTTATTGCAACAGACCCCCCTTGCAACGGCATCCACGCCATGAGCAGACGACTAGGTGTACATTAAGATTGCGAGCAGAGGGAAGAACAACTAAAGGGGGGACATATGATTTAGAAAATGATACTCCACTTCAATTTTTTTTAGCTTTAAAAAATAAACCAAAAAAAAAGTGATTGTAATCATATCATGACAACCATATTTTTGATAGTATGTAAAAACTGAAAGAATGAATATTACATGTTAATGAATGAATGTGAATATGTTAATTAATGAATGTTATATGTTAATGAATGAATGTGAATATGTTAATTAATGGATGTTATATGTTAATGAATGAATGTTATATGTTATTAATGGATGAATAAATGAATGTTATATGTTATTAATCGATGAATGAATGAATGCTATATGTCATTAATGGATGAATGAATTATTAATGTTATATGATTGGTTATGGGGAATTGAGAGTGATGTGATGGGGGAGAGGGGCCAAATGAGCTTCCACCGTCACGTGGTTGGCCCTGTTAAGTAGAGAATATTAAACTATTCTCGAAACAAATAGAATCTCAATAAGGTAATGCACTTTTCAATATAAGAAATGTATCGTTTGAAGCATCAAACCAATATGCAAAGATGAAAGAAAGTGCTAACTTTTCACTATGGTGGTAGAAAAATTATTCTTTATACCCTGAATCCATGCTATTCATCATAATTTGAAGTTGTTCCCATTCCAATGTTCTGAGTTTAGTTTGTTTGTATGGATTTATATGAATACCACATTGTGAAGCGTGTGGATTTGGTTTCAAAGCTCAGTTTCTTCTATTTTTAGTGGTGAAACAACTCTAAAATTTGACTTTTGTGCATAACAGGTTAGTGGAAAAATTGACAGCTCTGAAGGGTTTAGAGGCTCAATTGAAATAGATACACAGATATTTGGATCTTGTTGTTGATGGGAGGCTTCTAGTTAACCATGAAATTTTGTACCATCTGCAAGTATGCAAAAGTTTCTCTACTTACATTCATTCTTGATCATAAATGTTGTAAATGATATTAATGCTTCAAACTTAAGATTCATTTCATTGTTATAATGATCAAAATGTTATACTTTTCTATACATTCAAGCATTCTCTTGCCCTCTACCCTTTGCTCTCTCCCCCCTCATTTTCATAATTTTCTTTGTCATAAAAGATTCACATTTCTATCTCATTTACACAAATTTATCTGAAGTGCTAGAAGTGAATAAAGATATGTTAAAGATGATGGATTATGTCTAAACAACTTTCCATCTTATAGCTAATTAAATCCTTAATATTTGAATAGTTTAGAGCTCAAATAATGCTTGTATATGCATGTGTAGCAATAAGGGAGCCTATGTGTAGATTGAAATTTAAAACATCACTTTGGTATTATTCCTTAGGCTGTGAAATGATATTTTGAGTAATACAAACCTATACACCATTGATATTTTTTGGCATTGCATTGAGGATTTTTTTTTCTCTTATACCTACCCTTGGCTAGACATGGAGGTATATAATATTGGTTTCTGGGTTTATTCTGTAAGTAGTTAATTTCACAGAGGAAGACTAAAATCTTCTTAATGTCTTGTCAGGTGTGAAACCATATGAATCACTTGCTAAAGGCACCATTTGGTATTCATCCAAAAACTGGTTTGTTCTTTTTTTTATGTTTCTGTCATGTGTTTTTTTAGGCTCTAGAGATGTAGCTCGACTCTTTTCTTTGCACTTTTCATCTATTTTGATGATTACAGTAGATTGTCCTCATAATTTTTCATGTAGATCTGTTTGTAACCTTATTTTCTACCAATCAATTTGCAAACCAATCACATATTAAGGACCATTTCACTAACTTGTAGTCATCCATTACTTCATATGTTGCAAGTTGTGTCTGTGTGCCAATAAATCATGATGATTGCGAGAACTTTAATCCTACAAGTGTACCCAATATTTCTCAAGTAAAAGTCTTACCTTATATTATAGTACTTTAAATGGTTAATTGAAGGTGCTTCTTTAGATCTGAGATAGTTGAACCTTAGATTAAAATATGGTATTATATGGGTAGTATAATGATAAAACTGAGGTCCATTGAACACAAATTATGAACATAATTTACCGGACTATGAATAGTGTTACAATTATAATTATTTCTCCTTTACCTACCTGTGCATTATTGAAAAAGATCACATATATTGGAAGTTCATTATATGTCTCATGTATGTGTTAGTATTTTAATTTTGTTTAAGTTGTTCAAGAGCTTGATTATGTCAAGAATATGTTCTACAAGCTTTGTTCTCTTGAAACTGCTCAGCATTTTCCCTACACATTTTCTCTTCAATCCAGATGTTTCTTAACTCCTTCCCTTGTTAGCCCTTGGTTGTTCTCAAGTGTAATGCTTTTTCTATGCATCTTGTAGTCTGTATGTCTGATCAGTCATCTCTTATGAAGCATGGATAACCTTTCATGGAATTGTTGTTGTAATTAGACAATTTCCATTGTGAGAATAATCATTTAATTTGTATGGAACTAAGTCTTTGTCATATTATTTGACTTGGTATTGTAATTTTTTCTTTGCAGGATTCTGTAGGGGGGAACAACAGAATTGTGATGATAGGTAGAGTTGTACAACACCATAAAGCATTTGGCATTATCAATATATTGCTTATAGAATACTTTGTGCAAGTAAAATGGAATGTGCAATGACAATTGGTCTCAAATTCAAATATGAATATAAGTACATTATGCACAAGAAGATGGTATCTATTCTATGATTTAAAGAACCCTAAAATAAGAAAATTAATAGGTTCCATTTGTTTACTTTCTCTTAGACACTTGTTTAATCAGCGAGACCCTCAAAATGTCTTGCTGATAACCAACAGTGTTCAAAACTCCTGAAGAGGTCATATCAGTGTGAGATTGGATCTGTCTTGCCGACAGAAGTCATTGCCAAGACATGGACTATCAAAGTGATTTTTCTATCTTGTGCCGATGATTGATCTCTCACCGATGGGTTGGATTCGGTGGTCATTGCCAAGAGTCTCCACGATGACATGGTGTAGGTCTATTTAAAAATCCTGAAGAGGTCAAATCAGTGTGACATTGGATCTATCTTGCTAACATAATTCATTAGCAAGACATGGACTATCAGAGTGAGTTTTCTATCTTGTGCCAATGATTGATCTCTCACTGATGGGTTGGCTTCGATGGTCATCACCAAGAGTCTCCGCAATGATATGGTGTAGGTCTATTTAAAACTCTTAAAGAGGTCAGATCAGTGACATTGGATCTGTCTTGCCAACATAAGTCATCGGCAAGACATGGACTATCAAAGTGAGTTTTCTTTCCTGTGCTAATGATTTATCTCTCACCGATGGGTTGGCTTCGGTGATCATTGCCAAGAGTCTCTGGGATGACATGGTGTAGGTCTATTTAAAACTCCTGAAGAGGTCAGATCGGTGTGACATTGGATTTGTCTTTCTGGTAGAAGTCATCGGCAAGACATGGACTATTAGAGTGAGGTTTTTATCCTATGTTGATGGTTGATCTCTCACCGATGTGTTGGCTTCGGTGGTCATCATCAAGAGTCTTTGTGATGAAATGGTGTAGGTCTATTTAAAACTCTTGAAGAGGTCAGATCAATGTGACATTGTATCTATCTTGTCGGCAGAAGTCATCAGCAAGACATGGACTATTGAAGTGAGTTTTCTATACTTTGCCGATGATTGATCTCTCACCGATGGGTTGGCTTCGGTGGTCATCGCCAAGAGTCTCAATGATGGTACATTTCAACGAATATTTTTTTAAAAAATTGCATTGTTTTGTTGCAATTTTGGTGAAGGCCACCGATGAATCACCGAAAAGGTTTGATGAAGTTGCTATAGCTGTGACAAAGGCTTCATCATAACTCCTTTCCCATTTACGCAAAATGGCAATGAACTTCTGGTGTTGTTTTGACACTTTGGAAGAGCCATTGCAATTGCATTTTGGTTGTAATTCGGTAGTGGATACACGAAGTTTTTGTTGATATTCCGATGAACATCTAAGTCATTTTATGATGTCGATGACCGACGAATCTATGCCGTTATTTCAATGTTTAATTCATCATTAGAATTTTGACGAAAAAATAGTGATGAATTTTTTTTCATCAATTCATCGATTGTCCGACAAATGTTTGTCGAACGATCGACGAACATTCGTTAGAAAATGGAGTCAAATTCAGTATTGACGAGTCGAATGGATACGGACATATATCTTCAAATATGAAATATTTCTTATTAGTCCTAGCTTGGAGATATTTCAAAGAAGCTTTGATTTCCAACAGATTTGTGTTGACCGGTGGTGTAGGAGTTGAGGCAGATGGGTTGGAGGGATATGGATGGTAGGATGATGAAGGATCCTGTTGAGATATTGTTTGAAGGTTGATATATGGATTTTGATAGTGAGATGATGATGTCCCTTGCTGGTGTGTCCAGGGTGTTTATTGGTAGGGGGCCTACTGTTGCGAGGTAGAGTATGGATTGGTCTGATAAGGATATGTGACATAATGTTGAGGAGCATGAATGGAGTATTCTGAATTGGTCTCCTAGTACTGGGGGTACTGCTGCAATTGTTGGGAGGCTACATAGGGTGGTTGTTGTTGGAACTATTGTTGGTTATGATAGAAATAGTGTTGGGGAGGTTGTTGATGTGATATCGGCTGTTGTGTGGATTGAGATGGGATGTTTTGTTGCACTTGAGCTTGTAAACATAAAATAGATGTGAGCAATGGGTATATGGTCGAGACGAGAGGTTGAGATGGATTTCCTTGTGATTGTTGAAATGGTTGTTGTGATGGATTCAAAGGATTATGTGGGGGTTATTGCTGATGAGGTGGTTGAGATGACATGGAGGCATTCTGCAAAGGAAGTTGTTGGGTGACAATGAGAATATTTGGTTGGGATATATCTTGTGAAGGTAATTGAGATGGTATGTTAGATTGAGGAGGCTATTGAGATGTGAATGGAGGTGGTGGTAGATTTGTGGCCCTAGGAGGTGGAGGAAAAGTAGTGAAAGGGTTACCCCCAGTGTTTACTAGAGGTTGATTCAAAAGGGGTGGTGTAGTCAGCATTAATGGCAGACATTGTGGAACATTTTGCAGCATGTTGTAAGAAAAAGGGTTATTGGGATTGGATACTTGAGAAGCCCCCATGACTGAGATTGGGGTGGGCAGGGGATTGTTAACTTGGTAAATGACGGTGTTGCCGAATTCAGGTTGATACCAACCCTCCACTGGAGGAACATTGGGGATGTATGAATCACCTGGTGCATTTTGTGAACCTTGGTGTATGTTGATTATGGAATTGCCATATTTGAATAGGTCAACACCTAATGGGGATTTGACACCTTTTTCAATTAGGTGGGCCAAGATCTCTACCCCATGTTGTTCGAGCAGGCGATCTGTCATTTGCGCATTGGTGGGGTTACTAAAATGTTCCTTGAGTGTGAGTTCAGGTTGATTGACCATGTTCTTGTCTCCGGGTGGTGATTTGTTTTGGACATCAGTGTTGGACTATGATGATGTACCATTGTGGGGATCTTGAGGGATATTCATACCATTGTTGGGATCTTGTGAGATGTTTGTCGCATTGCTGGGATCTTGAGACATATTCAGTTGGGAACCTTGAGGTTGTTTTTTAGCCATTTTTTTCTTGGTTTGTGATCTAGTTTGAACACGCATGCAAAAGAACTATGAGTGGATTATAATGGGACTAGATTTTATGCAAGGATGTCCTAGATGGGAAATTACTTTGGATTGGATAAAGATCGATTGATTTGATGATGGGATTGGATAGGATTAATTGGATGATTGGATCAAGATTGAAATTGGATGATTGGATTTAGATTGGATGATTGGGTAGGATTGATTAGATAGTTGAATGATTGGATAAGATCATTTAGATGGATTGGATAGGATTGATTGGATAAACTGGATAAGTTTGATTTGGATTAGATGATGAACCAAGATTGGTTGATGGAAGGGATTCTAAACCCAATTTGGAAATCACCCTAGGTGACTTATCGGATTAAAGGATGGATTGCAGCACCAAATCCACTTCAAGATGGAAATGGATTGATTGGGCTGATGATGATGAATTACAACATCGAATCCACCTTAGGATAGAAGAGGATTGATTAGGTTGAAGACAATGATTGATATGTAGGATACCGGTCAGATTCAACCACCATAGTCAATTCGGATAATAACCTTTAAAACAAGGTTTAGAGGAAAATGATGATGAACAATGCAACCTAGAGATACTCTAAAGATGCCTATATGATGCGGGTGATGAATTTTGGAAAGTGTAAATGGACTAAAGGATGAATTGCAAGCAGATGGAAGAGAATGAAAGTTCTTAGATCACAACAAACGACAAGGTTTTAGGTTACTAATTGGTTTTTGTTTAACAAATGGTGAAATGGTATTACTAGAAAAGGGTGGACTGAGATCTCTAGGCGATAAAACAGGTTCCCCAAATGGTGAAATGAGTAATCGGAACTAGAAACGAAAGTTTGGAAAAGATGAACGAACATTCGAAATGGGTGGATAGATTAATAGAACAGGTGAACGGATTCATGGAACGGGTGAACGGATACTTGGAATGGTTAAACGGAGGCTTGGAATGGTTAAATGGAGGTTTGGAATGGTTAAAAAAAGGTTTGGAATGATTAAACAGAGTGAAATTGACTATTCGGGGGGGCAGGTTCACCCCTTAGTAGGGTAGGTTCGCCCCTCTGTAGTAAACTGTAGGGTAGGTTAGGGAAAGTTCACCCCTTCATAGTAAATTGTAGGCCAGGTCTGCCCCTTTGCGGAGCAGGTTAGGGCAGGTTCGCCTCTTTACGGGAAACTGAGACTTGGTTTAGATGGAAATGACTATGGTAAGGACTTAAAACAACAACAATGAGGCTGACTTGTCAAAAAATTTACTAGTTTTTCACAAGACACTTCAAACAAGCAAAATCCTATGATTAGTGTTAAGGGTATGGCAAACAAAGGTCTTAATCTAGGATGCACAAGGCTTCTAGGGAGTCCTCGATATACTCTCGGTACATGATGCACAACCATGAACACTAGCTCATCACAAGCGTGAGTCAAGAACCCCAACAAGATACTAAAAGGTTCGAACCACCTCTTCACGTCTATCTAGGTATCACCCTAGCTTCGATGCTCTACCAAACACGACATGACTAGATTGGGGTACAGCTTTCACTCTCCCCCCTTTCTATAACTTGTTGGTATGCATGGTTGGGATCATCCCTTAGGGTGATGAAATCCCCAAGCAGGTCCCTCTAAAAAGAAGGCACTAATTGTTTCCAGCTACTCCCCAGGCTCACACAAAGTGCAAGGGGAAAGCAAAAAAAAACTAATTCCCCCTTAGGTGACACAAAAATAGACACAAGTAGTAAATTTTACTTCCTCCTAATTAAACTATATGCCTAGATGAGTTAATGAAAACAACAAAGATTTTTTTTAAAATTTGAACAAACGGATGGCCCTGCAAGCAAGTGTTAGTTGTTTTAACTTTCATTCTTCATCAATTAGAAAAATATAATGCAAAATGTTAGCAAAAAATCTAAATATACCCACAAACAAACAAGGTTAGGTGGTTAGAACCTCAAAAAATAAAAAACTGAGACAAAACAAAGCTAAAATGACTATTTTTACCTTCTAGAATGTTCTATTTAGGGCAGGTTCGTCCCTCTGCGGAAAACTAGAGGGCAGGTTCACCCCTCTACAATAAGTTGGAGGGCAGGTTTTCTCCTCTATGGAAAGCTAGAGGGAAGGTTCGCCCCTCTACGGAAAAATGTCAGAAAATAGAGCTAAAACCATGGCAGGTTCACCCCTCTATGACAAATTATCAAAAACAGAGTTAAAACTAGGGCAGGTTCACCCCTCTGTGACAACTATCAAAAAATAGAGTTAAAACCAGGGTAGGCTCACCCCTCTACAACAAACTGTCAGGAAATAGTGTTAAAACCAGTGTAGGTTCGCCCCTTTATGACAATTGTCTAAAAAAAAAGTTAAAACTAGGGAAGGTTCATCCGTCTATGACAAACTATCAGAAAATAGTGTTAAAACAAGGGCAGGTTCACCCCTTTGCGACAAACTGTCATAAAATAGTATTAAACTTAGGGCAGGTTCATCCCTTTGTGATAAACCATCAGAAAACATAGTTAAAATTAGGGCAGGTTCGCCCCTCTATGGCAAACTATCAGAAAATAGTGTTAAAACCAAGGAAAATTCACCCCTCTATGACAAATTGTCAAAAAATAGTATTAAAACTAGGGCAGGTTCGCCCCTCTGCAAAAAACTGTAAAAAAAATAGTTAAAACTAGAGCAGGTTCACCCCTCTGCGACAACTATTAGAAAATAGAGTTAAAACTAGGGTAGCTTCACCCCTCTGCGACAACTATCAAAAAACATAGTTAAAACTAGGGCAGGTTTGCCCCTCTGTGACAAACTATAAAAAAAAGTGTTAAAACCAGAGCTGGTCTACCCCTCTGCGATAAACTAGAGAGCAGGTTTTCCCCTCTATGAAAAACCAAAGGGTAGGTTCGCCCCTTTGCGACAAACTAGAGGGTAGGTTCACCCCTCTGCAGGGCAAGTTCATCAATCTGTGACCTAAAACTACAAAGAACTGAACAACAAATGTGAAATAAAGGGACCCATTTGTGGGTCCTACCAGGCCTACCAAAAATGTGATGCCTAGTGTTTATCCTATCCTAAAGGTGCAAAATAACTATTATGCAATAAAGAAAAATGCAAGGAACACTTCAAAGATTAGCCTAAGGAATGATAACCCAAAGAAAGAAGATGAAAATGAAATGAAGATAAACCTGATTATACCTTATTTGTGTTGCAATCCCTTGGTTGGCCCTTGATGTCTGAATGCTTGTATGCTCCTTATATGGCTATAAAAATGGTGTATGCAAGATGAAAAATGTGATAAATGTTAATGCTAGTGACTAAGTGGCTTGACTAAATGGCTAAGATAATGCCTGCAAGTTGAGTGATCAAATTAGTAGCATAAGGGTGCAAATGGCTAAGTGTTGTCAAATGCATTGGATGAGGGGGTATTTATAGAAGAGTTTGAATTCTCTAGAGAATTCAACGGTTGAGATTAAGCCACCAAGGCCAAGATGAAGGACTGTGCTGAGTTGAGGACTAACAAGCCCTCACATCTTGACATGTGGAGGATGAAGTGGCCTAGGATGTGATGATGTGTAAGTGAGATGGAATAAGGATAAGTGATGTGGAGGAAGGACAAGTACCTTGCAAGTACTTTGGGGGATGAGAAGATTTCCTCAAAAATGAACTTCTTGTCCCCAAGTGAGAGTGAAAGTGACATTTGAGGAATTTTAGAATTCCTCAAAAATATCCATGGGGAATGAGAAGGTAGTTGGGAAAATAAATGTGAATTAAAAATTCACATGATTGGAAGAATCTAATGGATAAGAGAGGGTTTCCAAAAAGGTGGGAATTTCCCACATGTGAGTGATGTGACAAGTCAAATGTTCTAGAATTTGTATGGGGATAAGGTAAGCCTTGGAAGGATAAATGTGAATTAAAAATTCACATGGGGAAGAGAGGACCCTAGGGTGAATAAATGTGAATTAAAAATTCACAGGGGAAAGAGGGTCAATGCCAAATATGGGACATGTAAGAGGTTGACCAAAAAGGGTATGCTAAATGTGGCAGGATGATTAGATTATGGTTGTGCAAATACATTATTAAGAAAATTAGTGAAGGATTAGAGGCAAGTGGAAAAATATGGAGGATGCGACATTAATCCTAGATTAAGGGTATGCACATCATAATCATGAATTAATTACAGTAATCCAGATTGAAGGAGGATTATGGAGGATGTGACAAGGAGAGAGAAAAAGAAGAAATAAAAAAATTAATTTAAAAAGATCTAATGACTAAATTAAATAAATTGATATATGTATTTAATTTAGAGAAGCAAAGGGGATAAGGTAAAGTATTTAATTTTTCAATTAAATACTCTAGGAACCTTAGGTAGAAAATGAAATATTAATTAAATCAATTATTCAATTAATATTGATGAAATAGACAAATAGAGTAGACAAATTTGACCATATGGAAGTGGTCAAATTTAGATGTCTATAGATGATATCATGCATATTGTGTAAATTGCATCTTGAATGTTTTCGGCATGGGTGTTGATCATGACTTGCAACTTATGACTTACATGTATTCAAATGTATACTTTACAACTTACGTGTATACTTTGTGACTTATGTGTATTCCAAAGTATACTTTGTGACTTACATGTTTTCATGTGTATACTTTGTATTCATGTGTGTACTTCATGACTTACATGTATTTGAGTAGATGCTTCCCTTATTCACTGATTCCTACTGTAATCCTACCCATTTGAACATGTTGGAACTATTGGTTTAGTCGCACGGTGAACAAAATGAAAGTTACACCACTTTGCAACTTTACATTGCATGTATTTGATCCCTTCTCCATCAACTGAAAAATTGACATCACGGGAAAATTCCTTAGAAATATAAAAAAATGAGAGGTTATTGTAGAGGGGCCCTAGGTGATCCTATAACCTTAGAAAAATTGTTTCTAAGTGACACGGTTTCTGAGTAATAGCTCATCAAATATTGCTACCTTTTTGCACTTTGGACTCCTAAGGGATATCGCTGGTACAATGTAGCTCAAACTATATTGATGTGTTTGAGTGTGAAATAGGACCATGACTAGCTTAAACTAATCAATCTGGATGTGTTGGAACTACCAATTTGGTTGCATGAGGAGCAGAATGAAAGTTACACCCCTTTGCAACTTTACATTGCATGCAAAACTCAACACCACCGACAAATGCCTCAGAGATATAAAAAAAGAGGTTATTGTAGAAGGTCCCTATGTAATCCCATAGCCTCATGTAGATTGTTTCTAAGTGGCACGATTTCTAAGTAATATATCATCAAAGATTGTTTCCTTTTTTCACTTTGGACTCTTAAGGGATATTGGTAGTACAATGTAGCTCAAACTGTTTCAGTGTGTTTGGGTGTGAAATAGGACCACACCTAGCATAAAACAACCAATCTGGACATGTTGAAACTATTGGTTTGGTCATATAAGGAGTAGAACAAAATTTATACCCCTTTGCAACTTTACATTGCTTGCATTTGACCCTTTTTCTATTAATTAAAAACTTGAAACCATGGGGAAACGCCTCAAAGATACCAAAAACTAAGAGAGGTTATTGTAGATGGGCCCTACGTGATCCCGTAGCATGAGACAAATTGTTTCTAAGTGACATGGTTTCTGAGTAATATCTTGTCAAAGATTGATACCTTTATGCACTTTGGACTCTTAAGAGATATCATCAATACAGTGTAGCTCAGACTATTTCGGCATGTTTGGGTGCAAAGTTACACCCCTTTTCAACTTTACACTGCATGCATTTGACCCTTTTTCCATCAATTGAAAACTCAAAACCATAGGAAAATGACTTAGAGATATCAAAAACCAAGAGAGGTTATTGTAGAGGGGCCATACGTGATCCCCTAGTCTCAGACATAATATTCTAAGTGACACATTTTATGACTACCAACTCTTCAAATATTGTTGTCTTTTTTCACTTTGGACTCTTGAGGGATATCATCGATACAATGTAGCTCAAACTATTTTGACATGTTTGGATATGAAACAAGACCATGCCTAGCTAAACGTACCCATTTAGACGTATTGGAATTTTTGGTTTCATTGCACGACGAATAGAGAAGAATCTACACACACACCTTCCTCAACTTCTCAAGAGTGGGAAGAATCTCTTGATTGAATACATTATCTATCTCATTCATTTTGGTCAACTTTTTTTTCAAGTGTGTTTAGAATAAAATAACCTCCTTTTCATTGATGATACAATCTTCTTATCTTTTAATTCCTTTTCTAAGTGGTTAATTTTAGTCTTCAGTTGTTTTACTACAATTTCAACACTTCCAACTATTGCTTTTGCATCTAAAATTTGACCATCCACACATTTTTCATCATCTCTACTATTGTTACCTATTAACACCCCATGTTATTCCTTTTCATTATCTTCCAAATTATTTTTCATATCTTTACTTTGAACTTTAGATCAACTTCCCTGTCATCAACACTTAGGACAACATCTTGCATTTTTCCACTTCTCCATTACCATTTTCCTATTCCACATACTACACATGAACCTTCCTTGAAACTTCTTGAGAGCAGGAAGAATCTCTTCATTCAATAAATTTTGTATCTCATTCACTTTTGTTTGCTTCTTTTCAACTGGTTTTAGAGTAGATTTCTTTTTAATTCAAAGACTCTTGACAAGATTGATTTTGATATAAGATATGATATGGATTATGATTAGGTGATGAGATAGAATAAAAGATGATAAATATTGGATATGATATGATAGGATATAGATTGGATAGGAAGATAAGGATGGTCAATGATGAAAGAAATGATGATGGAAATGATAAGATGATAAGGGTAAGATAATGGTTGATTAGGGTTAAATGGTGTAGATTATATTTCCATCATACATCAAAATTTTATTCCATGTCTAATGCATTTGTTTATGCATCATAATTGAATGGCATTGAATCTTGTCTTTGATTGTTCAAATGGAGTATGATAATTGTGTTAGTTTTAATGGCATATATCACAACATCCTACCGATTTTGGATTTTATGTTAAGCATACATCATAACTAGTGTTCATTATGGTTTGCTTAGTGTGTTTATTCATGCATGTTTGATGTAGGAGCATCTAGGGTGTAAGAGAAATCTTGCATCAACCAAAAAGATCTATGTTGTTTCTTTTCAATAAGGGTTGATTTGGCTTGAGTTTTTTGAGTATGGAGTATGCCCACAGTGCCTTGGAATCCACATAAGAGCCCAAAATATTCTACACTGCATTACTACAAAGGTTTAAACTAGTGCTGGTGGTACATAACCAAAAGACCATGGTAGTCCATGAAGGAGTCTATGGTAAGGTGGTATAGAGCCCGCAATCTCGCAACAGTCTGATGAGGGGGGCTACAACATAGTGGTAACCCGCGGAAACCGCAAGGCTTATTTGGATGGACCACGATGGATTGGTATCGTACATTATGATAGTAACTAGCAGGGTGATGAAGGTTAAGCACAACACCGCAACATTTCAAGTTGGTGTCGATGGTATTGCAGTAAAGAAGACGGTTAAGTTATGACATGATTAGATCGATGTTGATAGACGAATGAGTAAGGTGGTGACATGTGGAATGATATTATTTGTTGATTGCACATGATTGTTGTGAATCAATGCAATCATTTTCCAAATTATTTAAAACATGAAGCTAATGGTTGGAAGATGATTTCCTAGTGTGAATGAATAGAATTGAAGTCACTAATAACTAGGTAACTACTTGTAGGATCATGATGTTCATTGGATGACTGTGGTGGTACAAAGACAACATGGGGGAAAATAATTTTGATAAGTTAGGCCGACCTAAAGGAGGAGCATAGATAAAAAGGAAAAGAAAGATAGAGATAGGGAGGAGGTGGTGGAATAGGGTCTACGATATGAGATCACAAAGTTGAGTTTGAAGGTCGATCTACATGTTTTAATAATGCTTTTGTAATCAAATCCCACATTATGGCATGTAATGTTGTAATGTCATTTCAGTAATAAAAGAAATATTTCATCTTCTTTTACATTTTTTTCTAGGAAAACCTGTGTTATTTTGGAGAGTTTTAGTTTCTAAGGGGAGTACCCTTCATCAGTGGTATCAAAGCAGGTTTTCCTGAGTGTGTAAATAGATAGCCAAATGTGAGGTAGTTTGTGGCAGGACCTATGAGTGTGGGTTCAGATCAAAATTCCTCCTAGACTTGCCCAACCTAGTAGAGGTAGAGGTAGAGGTGGTGGAGGAAGAGATCCTCCTAGAGATGAACTTAGAGCCCTTAGAAGGCAATTGGAAACCTTGCAGGAAGAGGTTATGGGAGACAAGTGCATCGAGAAAGAGAGTATAGTGAACATGAAACTGAAGAGGAAATGGAAGAGGAAGAATAGGATCAAATGGATCATGGAGAAATGAGATTGTTGAGAGAAATATCCAGCCTTGGAAAGAAAACTAAAATGGATGTTTCAACTTTCAGTGGAAGTCTGAGTCTTGAAGAGTTGATAGATTGGATCAATGATATGGAGGAATTTTTCAAGTTTGAGGAGGTTGTATACCCTCACCAAGTGAGGTTTGCAAAGAAAAAGTTAAAAGTTCATGTAAGTATATGGTGGAAAGAGATCCAGCTCGAAAGAGGAAGACAAGAGAAAGAGAAAAATTCCAAATGGGATAGAATTATGGCCAATATGAAAAGGAAATTTATTCTTGTAGATTATGAGTTGGAGTTGCTCAAGAAGATACAGAGCCTAAGACAAGGAACGAGGATAGTGAAAGAATACACAGAAGAATTTCGCAAGGTCCTAATTTAGATAGGACATTTTGAAGCAAGCAAGGAGAAATTAGCCTGTTACATTAATGGGTTAAAGCCAAGCATACAAGAGGAGTTGGCATTAGTGAGAATATACACCATTGAGGATGCATATCAGTTTTCATTCAAGGTAGAAGAAAGATTGAAAATAAAATTTGAGAATAAGCAAAAAGGGAAGGGTAGAGATTATGTGTATAAAAGGAGGATGAGCAAAAAATTAGAGACACTAAGGACAACAAGGATGAAGGAGGTGAGAGCTCAAACAAGTCCTGTGAGTAGAATTATAGAAGAAGACGAAGATTGGGTAAAGGATTTGGAAGATGAGGCTTCCATGGAACTTGTTACCAATGTGGAGAAGGACATAGAGCCTTTGAGTGTCCTCAACATCAAGGAAGGAAAAATAGAAGACCAAAAGGTAATGCTCAAGTTGCCCATGTAGATGAAGATGCTCAATCTTCACATTTTGAAGATGTTGAAAGGGGAGAGTCGCTTGTTAGAAGAGCCTTGTTGAATGAGGAGAAGGAACTAGACCAAATAAAGAACTTGTTTCACACTCGATGTAAGTGTGAAGGTAAAGTTTGTAATGTTATCATTGATGGATGTACATCTAATAATCTTATGTCTGAAGAAATGGTGAACAATTTACAACTAGAAAGGAGAAGACACCCACATCCATACAAAATTTCTTGGTTGCAGGATGACCATAAGGTTTTGGTGAATGGACAATGCTTGGTAAGATTTAAGATTGGTGATTATCATGATGAAGTTATGTGTGATGCTATGTCTATGTATGATTCTCATTTGTTATTGGGAAGACCTTGGCAATTTTATAGGAAAGTAGTGCATGATGGGTATGCCAATACCTACTACTTGATGAAAGATGGAGTCAAACACAACTTGAAACCTTTGAATAAAGAAGAAGGAAAGGTATGTAATAACGTTGAAAAATGATTGGGTAATGGAGTTAGACAATTAGTTAAAGAGGATGAGTATGAAGATCATGATTTTCTAATGCAAGTTGTAGCCATGTTGATTGCATTCAAATGGGGTAGAGTGAAAGTCTTGGTGGAGAAAGAAGAGGTAGAATTTGATTTTTGTGAAAACTTTGTTGCCAATTTATGTGAGAATTTTGTTGCCAATTTATGTGAGCATGATGAGATTGCGTAGATGAAGGTATTGCAATAGTGAATGAATTGATGAATGAAGGTACTATAGTTGTAAGGAAGAAGGTGAGAAGGTGCATGTTGAATTTTTTGGTGAGCTTCCAGTTGATGACAATTTATTGCAGGATGGAAGAGAAGAATATTTTGATAGTGCTATTGAAATTGAAATGGATACAAAGGAAAGGGATAGACAGCATGGGAATTTTTATTGTGTTACTAACATTGAATTTGTAGCTGAAAATTACTTTTCAAGAGATATAGGAAGGGAGGAGCACATGGAACGAATAGAGATTGAAAATGAAAAGCTTGTTGCAACAATAATAGGGGAAGAGGTAATGAATGAGTCTCCTTATTTTACTGAAGAACATAAAATTCATAATTATGATTTTCTATCATTTCATAGTGAAAATTGGTGGGAAGTGGAATTTGTGAAAAGAGGAAGGAAGAAAGGAAGAATGAAAGATGGAAGGGACATAAAATTGCAAAGGCAGGTTCAAAAAGATGTTCAGAAAGATAAGGTAAACATATGGATCCAAGATAAGCATAGGATTTACTAATGTTTATGAGTCCAACTCATGAAACATTTTCAAATTACCCTCGATGTCTAATGCAAGAGCATCTAGGGTGTAAGAACAATCTTGCATCAAACAAAAATATATATGTTGTTTCTTTTCAATAAGGGTCGATTTGGCTTGAGTTTTCCAAGTATGGAGTATGCCCTACTACCTTGGAATCCATGTAAGAGTCCAAAAATATTCTACACCGCAGTACCATGGAGGTTTAAACTAGTGTTGGTGATATGGTGGTAGAAAACCACAAGCCCATGATAGTCCATAAAGGAGTTTGTGGTAAGGCAGTACAAAGCTCGCAATCTAGTGGTAACTTGCAGACACCACAAGGTTCATTTGGATGGACCATGATGGAGTGGTATTCTTCTGGTATGGTGGCAACTAGCAGGGTGATGAAGGTTAAGTGCAACACTATGACTATTCAAGTTGGTGTTAGTGGTATTTTGGTAAAGAAGTAGGTTAAGTTATGACATGAGTAGATTGATGGTGATAGATGAATGAGTAAGGTGGTGACATGTGGCATGATGTTTTATGTTGATTGGACATCATTGTTGTGAATCAATGTGATCATTGGCCAAATGATTTCAAACATGAATCCAATGGTTGGAAGATGATTTCCTCGTGCGAACGAATAAAATTGAAGTCACTGATAACTAGGTAACTTCCTATAGGATCATGATTTTCATTGTAAGTCCATGGTGGTACTAAGACAACATGGGGGAAAATAATGTTGATAAGTTAGGATGAAATGAAGGAGGAGCATACATAAAAAAGGAAGACAAAGATAAACAAAGGAAGGTGGTAGAATAGGGTCTGAGATATGAGATCGTGAAGCTGAGTTTGAAGGTTGATCTACATGTTTGACTGATGCTTTTGTAATCAAATCCCATATGATGGCATGTAATGTTGTAATGTCATTTCAGTAATAAAAGAAAGTTTTGCTCTTCTTTTGCATTTTTTCTATGCAAACTTGTGTTGTTGTGGCGAGTTTTAGTTTGTAAGGGGAGTGCCCTTCGTCAATGTTGATTATAAATTTTTGAGTGAAAGTTATAATAACATATATGCCACTAACTTGTATGGATTTGAGTTGATCATTACAAATTATTATGTATGGAAGGTTTTTGAAAGTTTCTTGTTCATGCATTATGGTTGAGTGACATTGATTCTTCTATGTGACTGTATGAAATTTGCATGAAGGAATTAATGATATATCATTTTGTTGTATGTTGGGTTTTGTTCAAAGGTTTCATTACATTTTTATTACTCTTATATATTTGTATTTTAAGATTGCATCAAACTCATATAGCAAGTTTGGTGTGGGTCAAGGTTGATTAACATATATGACAATATCATATGAGTGTTATTGGTCTTGTGTGAAGTGTGCATTATGACTAGTGTGCATCAAGCCCATATGGTATGCCTAGTTCGCTTATTCATGCATTATGGTTAGAAAAATTCATTGTTGTCCATTATGATAATACAAATTACATGTGGAAGGTCAAATAACATGCATGTCATGGAGTTGTATTTGGCTATTTTATTGGTTGTATCCAACTCATATGTTGTGCATATATAGTTTTTGTTCATGCATCATGGTTGAGTGATATATTATTTATTGATCATGATTATTGTATAGGGGGTATGTGCAGAATCATGATGGGCCAAAACATGGCGATATGATGGGTATGTGTAGGGTATGTGGCTGATGACTTTTTTTTACCCATATGTTTATAAATCTGAATAATTTTGGCATTATACAAAAAAGAATTTTTGAAGGTAATAGTATTTAGTTTTTATTGAATTCATAATTTTTATTTTAAAAATTAATGTATATAGTAAAGGGTGGCTGGGAATTTCTCCCTAGCTGAGCCCTCCCCATAAGGGAAGGGTTGCACTATGGGGGACAATGCCCCTCCATAGGCCACAGCCTGTGGAGGAGGCACTGCCCTCCATAGGCAGTGCCTCCCCATATGGGGGGGTACAAGCCCTATTTGGATTGTATGTTGTCTTAAAATTTGGACTTTGATCTTTGAAACAGGTTCAACGCCTGTTGAAATCATACGGTAAATCGAAACAATGTACAATTTCACTATATACACCTATGCTTTATACAAATATATATGTATGTATATATATATTTATATATTCAAACATACAGGAATATTGAGCTGCGAAAATCATTTCTTTACTGAGAAAATTGTTTGTATAAGAGATTCCTGAACTAAATAAATAAATAAATATATATATATAAATACATATAATGTATATATATATCTTAGAAACATAGACTTGGATTAGTTATACCATTGAAAAAGAATAGATAACTGAGTTTAAGTGAAATCACTGTGGTATAGTTTCCTCTGTTCTTCTTGTTCTTTATTTTTACTCTAAAATTTTTATAGGTAAATGTGACCAAATGATTATATATATATATATAGATCCATATGTAAATATACATATATATCTTTATTATATTTGAAATTAAACCAGTTCAACAATATTCTCTATTCTTTAAATTTAATTTATTATTCCTTTTTCATAAATATGTTGACATACTCCTAATAATAGGAAAGTTAATTGTAAGCTAGGTTCTTACCCATACTTATTAGGTTTATTAAAGAATGTTTTCTTTTTCTGAACTTATATGATTTACTTACTTTGATCAAATTATTTAATTAGAAATGAGAACTTATGAGTTTCTAAATATACTCTTTCGAAAAGACCAAATTTAGATTTTTTTGAAATCATAGAAAGTGACTTGCAAAAACCAACTTGTGATCAAGTTTTCACTTAAGATAGAGTGCTAAAGTTAAGTTATTTGTGAACCTTGTGAGTACTTTATAATTATTGGTATTCCTTTGAAGTTGAGATGTCTAAAATTGAATGGAAATTTTAGATGGAAAGTGTTTTATTTATTGTTCATTTGGGAAACTTCTGGGACAGGATGCCGAAGGTGGACCCACAGAGACGGTAGTTTTACCTTTTCTAAAACTATCATTTGTTTTATTTATCCTTGGCTAGGCACATGCACCATTGAAATAGATGGAATTAAAAGCCTAGAAATAAATGTATATAGGTCTCTTCCACCTCCTGTTTGCAAGAAATATGTTATTCTCATGTTAGGAATGCATATAGGAATTAGGCTTGCATCGAGAGTTCCCTCTTGCATTGTTGTTTCAGGTTGCTAGGCTCCTCATGTAGGGCCAGGGATTTCTTCGAGTTAGGAAGAAACCTGGGGAAGTCTTGTACTTTGTGGTTGGGTAGAAAGGTGCCTTAATCACACTCTTAGCCCCAGCTTGCAAGAAGAGAAATGGTGTCAGGTGGTTGAGGTTTAGAGGTTCACATGCTATAAATGTATTCATGTATTATTTTGAATGGCTTGTAAATCCCACTTGTAAATGTAACTTTATTTGGAATTCAATATTGTAACATTGAAATAGATGTATTGATTTTTGAAACATTGTTATTGATTATGTAATTGAATCTTGAATGAATTTATGGAAACTCATTGATATGCAAATGGAATTTATATATGTATCATTGCAAAGATCTTTGTTGTTAATTCAATTTACTTCTTTTGCATACATGGAATGAAATTTATTACTGAATTTTCCTTTTGAGCATTTATGGAAAGATCTTGATATATGCATCCTTTACTTTTATTATACTTGGAATGTAATGAGTTTTGACAACTTATGTGGTTAAATGATCATCACCTCTAGAGCATTACATCTACTTATATCTAAAATCTTATAAAAAAATATTATCATTTTATTATGGTTAGGGTGGTCAGCAGGACACCTACTTCTTATTTTTTCCCTGAAATTTAAGTACTACTGCATTGAAATTTCAAATTTTCACCAAATAGATTTTTCTTTTTAAATAACTTAGTAGTTTAGAAACTACATTCAATTATATAGATTATATTCTTACATATTTTTGAAATAATATAGATAAATTATTCAAATTTTTACGTCAAGTTTCCTAACCCTAATTTTTTTGAATTTTTTTCCACTTAAGGGCATGTTTTTTCCATGATGATCTTGCACATACCCATAGATTTCACATGAACAATCTAATGAACATGTATCTTGTTGAGTTGTAAGGGCTTTGTTTGAAGGTTGCATCAAACCCCTATGGTGTACATAATGTTCTTGTTTATGTATCATGGTTGAAAGATATTGATTCTTATTCATGATGATTTTATACCTTTTACATGAAGGATCTAGTGACATGTTATTAAGCTTGAAGGTATTAATGGAATGAATGTTGAATTGAGGTGTAATGGTTTTGTTTGATGGTTGCATTACTCATATGGTTTGTATAGAGTGTTTAGCACCACTGAGTGACATTGATTTTAATCAAGATGATTATATTACTTTTGAATGAACACTATAGTGACATATATTTCGTTAAGTTGTATGGGATTTGTTTGAAGTTTTGAATCAATCAAAAGAATCAATGCTATAATACTATCATAAGCTATTCTTTTCATTTTTATTGCCTTGTCTATGAGACCACAGTTATTTGAGGTATTTTTTCAAACAATTCTTCTCAAAAAAATTATACAATGCTTCTCAAACCATTTTTCATTAATTTTAGCTTCTTTTGAAAAAAAATCAGCTGCCTACTTCATTATAGGAGTTCAAAAAACAAAATAATGTCAAATGTAAATTCATTCAAGAGAGCTTAAAATCATGTGTATTCTCAAATTGAGTTTTCAACATGCAACATATGGCTCAATAATCAAATATTTGAAAAATCTATTAATCTTCCTCCTTGTTGGTACCCCTATGAAACTTTTCTTGTAGACACATTGGTAGTCTTAGCTCAAGTCATTCATATTATGTTGTTAATATCTAATAGCTTGTTCGAAAGAACCTATTTTAGGCTTCTAGCAATATCAAAAAGGCAATAAACTGTTTGATAAAATTCTTTGGTAGACATGTATGAAAAATGTGGTACAATAGAAAAGGCAGTGAATTGTTTGAAAAAATGCCTCAAAGAAATGTGGTCTCATGGATTGTAATGTATGTAAACCTTAATATGAATGAACTCTAACATAGATGGATTACAAATTGTAATTCATAAGTTCTATTAAAATTCAATTTCGTTAATCTATAACATGTTATTGATCATAACTTTAAACCATTCTAATATAGTTATACATTCCATTTTGAAGATTTAAAGTAGAAAGAGATGCACATGAGGAACAAATTAGATCAAATACCAATTCTTATATATCAAAATGTGGAATAATTATGTCTGTGCATATACAAATTTGGCATATATTCCTACTCAAAATAAGTTTTATAAATTGTGGAATATATACCATCTCAAGATCTATCAAACCCTAAATGTATCAATCTCTATCAAATCCTAATCCTATGCTAGATCATCAAATCGAGCCTCCTTGAAGAACTTAGTGGCTCTGAAGTTTCCCATGTAATAAAAATTCAAACCAAAAATTAGATTAATTATGTGAATGGTTGACAAGATAGACTAGTAAATAGAACCTATATACTATAATTTAGAAATTATCAATTTAACATCAAAATCACTATATTGAACTATATTATATCAAAAATACAATTCTTGTTTACCTCAAGTCTTTCTCTCTTTTCTGCAAGAAGTTTTGCATATGATTGTCCCTTAGGATGACCAAGAGTCCTCATATAATGAAATGGTCCCACATTCATCACATTGTTGAATTGGGCAGAGGACTATAGTAGGTAAAATAAAAATGATAAAAATTAACATATAATTGTTGACAAATATTCATATTTAGTAAACATATATCTACTCTTATCTAAACGTAAATATATGAAATATAAAATAAACACATATCTGCTATGATGCTTGTACACTAGACATGATCATGATGGATGAAGTAGCTAAGATAGTTTCCTATATAAAAAATGACAAGAATGTAACAAAATTTAAATGCACATACACATATAATCATAATGTCAAGAATATAAAGAAACATATATTTGTTGTGCAACTTCTTCCAATGGGTTAGGCTCAATTAACATGGTTGTAAAAGTACCAGGTTTCTATATAAAAAGACAAGATTAGATTATATTATCAATCTATGTACATGTATTTAAACATAATAGATTTAAAAAAATAACATCTAAATAAAAATTTAAATGATATTGTATACTGAGTCTCTAGGCCAAATGAAATGGCCAATTGTGTAGCCTCCTGCACTTGTGAAATTTGGTCCTCTATTAGCAACTGTCAAATATATCATAACATAAACATATATTAGTACTAATATCTCTTATAAAATATGAAAGAATTTAGATAAACCACACTAATAAATTACTTTAAGTCTTATCGATGCTTCCACATCATCTCTTCCACCCAATGTCTCCCCTAGAAATGGTCCACTCCATGCTTTCTCAATTCCTACATCGGACATATCATGGAACTCATAGTTGGATGTGTCTATTGGAGCCTCACCAAACTGTCGAAGAAGACCCAAGCATATATTGTAGCACATGATGTAGTAATGGGGCACACAAATATGTTCCAAAGATGAGGGTGTACCAGTCACAACTGATGCAATAGGTGTATCACCATCATCATGAGATGCACCATCATGTGGTTGTGCAACATGTGAGCTCTACATGATCAAATGATCACTCAATGCATGCATGGTCAAAATTCTCTGACTCCTTACATCTAGAACAATCTCAGGGTAAGGTACTGGATTTGGGGAATCAATAGGCAGAGCAAGAAGAAGTGGGGTGACTTGATGTGCTCTAGGTCTATCCTATGGCATCCCTTTACCCACACCATGGAAATATCACATATCAAAGTAATTGACATGCCTCCCTAGGATAAACTTGGCATATATTTTTTTATAGAAAAATACCCAGGGACATCAAGATTGTTGTTGGGTGGTTCATCAAAAACCATCCACCAATGTTCTTAGAAATTATCTAATATATCTCTATGTGTGCACCATTTAATTGAAAATTTAGGCTTTCACACATCTATGGATTGTCCTATTTTGGGATTGATGAATAGTTGAGCTAATTGGGATTTCTCAATATCAAGTTCCCTCACTTCATCATATGATAAACCATTGGCATAATATTTTTACCACACATCACTGAGAGCCTGGCACCACCAGGAGGGTCATCTGATCAACATTTAATCAAATAATGAAATAATCTGATATTGAGCCAACAAAATAAAAAGGAAATGCAAACAAAAATAATCGGTTTTTTTGATTTTATGCCACAAGAAATGGATATTTGTTTAGTCTATGTTATTTTTTCTTAACTCGTTAGGTCCAAGGACCTAACTTAAATATGGTATGAGCATAAATTTATATGGTCATACATACAACATACAACATATTTAACATATATATAATTATACTACTATTAGCCTATTTTCCACTTTAGTGTAAACAGGCACACCAAGTTGATCGTGAATGTTGATGAGTTGTTTATTCCTAAGGTAGTAAAGCATTTTAAATATTTTTAATCTCTTGCCAAAGATCTCTCCTTGACTTAGTCAAAACCCCACGTTGCATGAGTTTCAAAGGGAGTCTACATTGGAAACTAGTGAGGAAAAATAGGTTTTTCTATTTAGTGTTTTGAAAGGGTCCTTCCATGGTGGCACTGTGAAAGCTCCTTAGCACCCGTAGGTTTCACCACATTGCAGAACAGAGATATGCTTGATCTACCATGATGAAAATGTAGAGGTAGAAGTAATGACACATCTTAGAGTGGGATTTCATGGTTCAACAAATTGGATGAATGTTGTAATTTTACAAGGAGACAAAGATGTAAAGGTAGATGTAGAACCATTTTGCTAAATATACAGCTTTCTCTCCATCTATTGTGAGATTTTCTTTCACTCTTGATTAAAATATTTTAAACTTTTAGCAATCAAAATAACAGAGGCAATATCATTAGCAGTAGTTTTGAGCTCTCCCATAATGAAGCTTTCCCTAAATTAACAAAAGGACAAAATGGATACATCAAAAGCTAAGAAAAATTATATGGAATCACTTATGAATGAAAATTTCAAAAATATTGAGGAAGTTGAACTTGTAGAGGGAGTGCCACTGAAAAATTTTGTGAATACATTAGTAATTTTGGGCATTTAGTTTGATTGGTTGCATTTTGTGGTCTATTATATTTTATCCATAGGAAGAACTTTCTTTTAGTTACAAGTTGGGTTTTATAATAGAATGGTTGATAGATGAAAATTTCTAAGTGTATCTTATCTCAATGCTTTAATTGTTGTGAGATGTGCTACATGAAATGGTCAAGATAGTAAACGTAAAGCCAAATTTAAAGTCTAGATAGCTAGAAACTGATATGTACTCCCCATGAAGCATGACCAATAACTTCTTTTCCGATTCAAAGCCATGTATTTTCAGATTTTGAGGATGGAATTGAACTTGATGCATCGATGGATTCAAATGTTTCAAGTCTAAACTTTACAGATAAAAAATGATCGAGGTATAATTGATATATTGATTTAGATGTTCAATGCTCTAGACTTCAATAAAAAATGAAGGTGTCACAAGTTCATTAGAGAGATTATTTTCTTACATACTCCCCACCATTTCCAATATCATTGTTTCCCTTGTAAAGTGGAAGGAAATCTATTGTGGAGATTGTGAGCAATGAATCAAATTTAATTGTTACTAATCTATATTATCAGGCTCAAAGGATAAAATTCTTTGTGGCTAGAATAGTAGTTGTAGTTGTGAGTAACATGATATGCTTCATAATCATCAAGACATCCATTTGGTGGTTTGGTTATCTGATTGATTTAAAGGAAAGTGTTGGAGATTCCTATTATGAAGAGATCGAGGAATCCAAATGCATTGCTATTTATGTGATATTTTTATGCACTTAAACATCTTGCTATCATGATAGAGTTATTACCAAGCAGTATCCACATATAACACTTCATTGCCACTTAAAATAGTTTCGATGAAATGTATGCATCTTAGGGAAGTCTATGACGTGTTGAGCAGGAATGAAGCCACACTAGTTCTATGGTTGGTGCCTTGCTTGAGAATCTTCAGATCACCAAGTAGAATGAAGATCTATTTATTTTGGTACCAAATTTTAAGATGGCAGAGAGATGGTTAAAAGATAAATGCTTCCTTGTAATTTAAGGTTCTATCAATACGGGAGTACAAAGAGTTTGTGTATTCTAAAATCTTGATGATTGAAGTTTAATGACGATTTGTTGGATTCAAAGTAAAAGTCATTATAAAGTAAATATATGGTACTACCCATCTCGTCTAAGTTTCATATATGTTGAAAAGGCCATTGGTGGTCACTCCTATGGAGAGAACATGAACAACATTATCCTAAAGCTATGAAGCATTTTTCTAAAACCCTAGAAATAAATCATGGTGACTCAAGGGTTTATAGTAACAAAGTAGATTTTTATGCAAAGCTTAGAGCCTTGTTAGAAGGATTTGAAGATGCAAATAAATGTATTGAACTGGATCTAGCACACAAGAGATAGATGCAAAAAAGAAAACACATTCTGATTTCAACCATTTATACATATTTTAGGTTTTATGAAAGGATTATGTTGCAATGGGTCTCTTATTTATTCATCGTGCCAAGATTTCTCTTATTTCATAAGATATACAGTCTGAGAAGAGTTTCAAGCAACTTGGAGATAATCATCAAATAGTGATGACAGTCATTTCAAAGAAAGAAAGGTCAAGCTTGCACTCTGTGAATATCTAGATGGGAGGATATGGTTTGCATGTGTTTCTTTGATAGTTGAACATTTGAATGGCTCCTATAGTATCTTAACTTTGAATCAACCTTGAAGAGTCTAGTCAAATAAATGACAACTCCTAGTAGTTTTCCAGTGAGGATGAACTAAAGAATATTGGCTCCATTGCCCAGGGTGATTTTCTAGATCTATTGAACTACATAGAGCATGTGAAAGGAAGAGACACAAGATCAATTCTCCCATTGTACCAATTTTGACTCCAGGGTTTTTATTAAGATTTCTCTTTTTCTTTAGAAAATTTTGATAAGGATGCGATGATATAAATGATCAGTGGTAAGATTGGCGAGTGAAGATACATCACAAAATGGAATTGTTTGCCCAAATCCATATGAAGTAGAAAGCATTAGTCGAGCTTGCAATTGGTCTTCTAATAAGAGTTGTTAGAGAAATTGCAATGAGGAGAGTCTTGCTGCAGATTCAAAGAAGAAACCAGATTGTCACTTTCACGAAAGAACTCCCAACTCTGATAAGATGAGAATTTTTGATGGACTTGTGGCAAAGACTAAGGAGAATATATTTAGTGCAAAAATAAAACACCGAATGATCATGGAGGAAAAAATGTAGATAACCTTTAAAAATGATAATCCAATTTTTGTTTAAATTCTAAGTGTGGAAGAAGCTCAGAGTTTTGTTGTGACCATAGAAATCAAGAGGGATGTCAAGGGAAAAATGAAAGTTTCAGGATAGTGACAGAGTCAGTAAGGCATGGAGACAAATGATCATGAGGATTGAGACAATATAGATAAATGATGCCAAAAAAGGGGACATTTATAGTACAAGATGGTCATCATAGTTCAGAAATACTTTCTCTTACAATGCTATAGGAGTCTAATAGTGGTTAGCATGACCATCAAAAGGGATAATAACTACTTGAGAATTTTTTGTGCTAAATGAGTATGTAGCAAAGTTAAAATCATGAGCTACATGTTCTAGTGACAAAGAGGCAATAGGTTATCAAATAATGCTTTGAGTAGGATAAGTGTTGTATACGATAGTCAAGGGATTTGCATACATATGTAGGTGACAGTGACTAAATATGATGAGAGATGCCAATGGTTTGGGGTGAAAATAAGTCTCTGAGTGCCAACATTGGCTTCATCCAGGTGAATCCAATTAAGCAACATGTTTTAAAGAGAGCAATAATTGTCACATTAGATAAATAACAAGAGCTTCTAAGGGATAGAATGATAATGGTTAATGATTATCATAGAAATGGAAAAGATGTGAAATGTTCTTGGCCTTATTGTCTTGACCTTGAAGATATTCCATGCATAGGAAGCATTTATTCACCTTCAAATATCTTTTCACATTTGCCTAAAAACATGCAACTCTGTTTTTGACAGTTGTTGAGAAGTTATGAGCAGTTTTGGTGATTGTGTAAAACAAATGGAGAATGTATAGGGCAGTTTGAAGTATTTTGAGGGAATTTAGGTGCTTTTTTAGGTTCTTTGATGATAGAATAGGTCAAGGAAGGAATTTTTCACCACTCAAACAACTTTTTGGAGCATTTTAAGGGGCTGAAAAACATGGATTATTGTTTTGGACGACCAAAGGAGCTTGACCCATCAAAAATGAAGTGAAGACTTATCCTTTTCTCTTCCACACATGTTCATATTCTCTTGTAAGTTATTGAACAACATAAAGGCAAGCCTTAGGAAGATTTTTCACTAGTTCTTTTCTCTCTATGCATTGTATTGTAACTTTTGGAGTACTTTCATGTTGGACAACAGACTGTAACTCATTTTTTAGACTTCTACAACATAGTAAGCACCTTTTATATCAATAAAATTATATTTTTCCTTCTCAATATTTTATTTTATTGTGCGCAATGAATGATTGACATACTATCTTGTGATTTATATTCAAATCCTTTATTGTATGTCTCATATATCAACACCTTCAAACAAAGAAAAACTCATGTTTAGTGAAAGTTATAGGTTGTGTTGCTCGTTTAAACAACCAAGGTCAGTATTTCTTGATTTCAAAAAAAAAGTGGCCACTTAAGCCCTATTTTTGGACCCCCATCTTTTTGCACTTACCTTGTGTTAAAATAGTACTGTAGGCTTTGAAAAAATCATTTGGTGCATCACCTTAGGAAAAAGTAGGTTCATTTTCATGTTCCCTTCTTACTCTTTTCCTCAACAAAGTAGTAGCATAGGTCTAATTAGGTGAAGTTCCAAGGGAACCGGCCATCTCTAGAGGTTCTTTTCTATCACAGGTGACCCACAAACCTAGAAGAGATCCAATGTTTCAATAGTAAGCTAAGTCTCTACAACTTAGCAAGGGTGCATTATTTGGTGACAACAATTTTTGGCACACTTGGTGGGATTGATTGAACCATCTTAGTTCAATATTTGTTCCTTTACTATTGATATTTGGTGTGTGTATCAATATTTTATGCCTTTGTAGGAAATATTTCTCTCACATCTAGCAACTCCAAGATCGATTTACTAGTTTCAGGAAGACTAGTGTTGGTATGTAAGTTTCAAGTTTTACAAAATCAGTCTTCATAATTCTGATTTTCAAAGCATTCTCAAGAAATTTTCTAGCTTTTTCAATGCTTTAACATGTAAAAATTTCATGGCTAATATGTTTTTTCACCTCCATTCCATGAAAATGTTGTTTATATGCATTCCAACCGGCCCTACCAAATAGAACATCTTTCTAGTTTTATTCCAAATAATGATATAACAAGTAATCAACATTCTTATCATGCTTGCCACCCACCCACCCCTACTCAACCTCCACGATAGTCTTCCCATCAATTTGAAGAAGGCATGGCTAAGCTAAACTAGCCTTGTTACCTCCCTAGCCAACCCCATCATACTGATAATATGGAGATTAGTGATATTAAAAACATATTGCTAGATTTCAATAAGAAAATGGATCATATCAAGAGGCAATAGGAGTATATCTTGCAGCAGGAAGAGTTATCTTACCAAGCTTATCAGTACCAAAAAGAGGAGGAGATACAAAGAAAGCAACATGAGGACTATCTTACAAGAGACCTTGCTACAAAAGAGGAACAAATGAGGTTATTGGTTGAATCAATTTCTACAAAGGAAAATCTTCCCAAATATGAAACTCCAAGTTTTAGGAAAGGTAAACCTCCTAAGTTTTCAAATCAACCTTTTAAGCTTGAAATTCCAAGTTTTACAAGCCTTCACCTTTTGCAAGATCTAGAATCTAATTAAGAGTAGCCATCTCCACAGGTTATTCCATCTCAATAAGATCAAAACAATTTCAATAATCAACTTTCTTGTCTTGATACCATTTTTTTTTGGAAAGGTGGACCCATTGTGTATCAGAGTAGCTGGTTTAGTGGGTAGAAAGAGAAGGTTTTTGGGGAAGAACATGAGAGGTATTTTTTTGTTGATATCCTTACACATGAGGTAGATAAGGAAAAAATAGACTTTTTGCATATATTTGAAGAACATGATCAACTAGGACAACAAGTTGAAGAGCATGGTCTTTTGGGGCAGCATGCTTAAGGACAAGCAATAGGTATTAAGAATGAAGCTCTCAATAATTTATTTGATTAACTTCCTTGTCTTGTTGTTGAAGATAAGGAGAATATGCCAATGCCTATGTTGACAAATCAGCTGGGACAATAGGGTGGTAAGGAAGGAAAGAGTGATGTGAATGAAGATTTTATTTTCTTATATGATGGACTTCCTTGTTTTCTTAATGAAGATGAAGAACTTTACAAGCTTCAACATCATCACAAGTGTTAGAGCAGGTGGAAATTAACAATTAACATGAAAAGATGTTGGTTTATGAAGGGACAAATGAAGAAAACTATGTTTTTCAAGATAGAGATGAAGTTGACATGTACAAGGTTGCTGATCAATCTGAATTTGATATCAAAATCATTCCTCTTATACAGAAAATTAAAGAAGACACTAAAGAGGATATTTTTGGGGATGATTTGGAGGTATTTTGTGCAAGCTAAAATGAAAATCCAACACCTATAGAAGAGAAAAATCATCATGAGTAGCAAGTAAAAAGGGTATAAATCTTCATGTCTCCACCAAATCAGTCACAAGAAATAAAGCAATCAAATTAATAGGATGATGAAACAACAAATCCTAAGCAAGAAACCAACAAGGATACCTCAAGGTTTAACCTTTCAATAGGTTGTCCAATAAAACATTTTGCAAGAATGGAGGCCAAGAAAGAATCAAGAGTCATGCTTGAATCCAGGCATGAAGTTGTAGCTAAAGAAGAATGCATTCATCCCACTTATCCACCTCAAAATTGTGGTATGTTTGGTCAACATGACAAGGTAAGTGGATGTGTTTTCTTTCTTCAAGAGTCATTGCAGCAACTAGTTGAACATTTTAATTTTCTTCATTTCCTTTCAGTAGTTCATGATTATGTAATACATTGCAAGTTGATAAGGAAAGGCAGCCATTTCATTGAATTAGTTAATGGTTTCGTTTGAAAAAATCTTGTTGCTGGTTAGTGTAGGTTAGGATAGGTTTCTTTCAAGCTAATAAGTGTTGATGCACATTGTTAGTTGGTTTTTTCCTCCAAGTGTTGAGGCACAATTAGTATAGGTGTTTAGTTAGCTGGTTAAAAGCTGTTAGCAGCTGGTTGTTAAGTTTGAATTTTAGTTTGTCTCAAGTATTTTGACTCCAATTCCCAATGGATATGCAAGGCTACTGGTCTTAGCTACTTAGTAGGCAATCATTTTGCAAAAATCACCAAAAGTGTTAGCCTATTTTGTACTTTAGTCTAAACAAGCACACCAAGTTGCTCATAAATGTTAATGAGTTACTTGTTTATTCTTAAGGTAGTAAAGTATTTTAAAGAGTTTTAATCTCTTGTCAAAGATCTTGCAATTACTTAGTCAAAACCCCACATTGCATGAGTTTTGGAGGGAGTTTGCATTGGAAACTAGTGAGGAAAAATAGGTTTTTTTTTAGTGTTTTGAAAGGGTCCTTCCATGGTGGTGCTGGGAAAGCTCCTTATCACCCGCAGGTTTCACCACATTGTAGAATGGAGATATGCTTGATTTCCCATGATGAAAATGTGGAGGTAGTAGTAATGACACATCTTAGAGTGGGATTTCATGGTTCAACACATTGCATGGATGTTGTAGGTTTGCAAGGAGACAAAGATGTAAAGGAAAATGTAGCACCATGTTGCTAAATATATGGCTTTCTCTCCATCTATTGTAAGGTTTTATTTCACTCTTGATTAAAATATTTTGAACTTTTAACAATTAGAATAATAGAGGCAATATCATTGGAAATAGTTTTGAGCTCTCCCAGAATGAAGCTTTCCTTGAATAAACAAAAGGGAAAAATGGATACATCAGAAGATGAGAAAAATATGGAATCACTTATCAATGAAACTTTAAAAAACCTTGAGAATTTTGAACTTGTAGAGGGAGTGCCATTGAAAATTTGGTGAATACATTTAGTAATTTTGGGCATTTAACTTGATTGGCTTCATTTCATAGTCTATTATATTTTCTCCATGCACAGAACTTTCTTGCAGTTACAAGTTGGGTTTTATAACAAAATGGTTGATAGAGGGAAATTTCTAAGTGTATCTTATCTTAATGTTTTAATTGATGTGATATGTGCTACATGAAATGGTCAAGATAGTAAAGGAAAAACCAAATTTAAATTCTAGATAGCTCTGCACCAATATGTACTCCGCCTCAGGAACAACCAATAACTTCTTATATGATTCAAAGCCATGTATTTTCAGATTTTGAGGATGGATTTGAACTTGAGGCATTGATGGATTCTAATGTTTCTAGTCTAAAATTTATAGATACAAAATTCTTGAGGTATAATTGATATATTGATGGAGATGTTCAATGCTCCAGACTTCAATAGCAAATGAAGGTGTCATAGGTTCATTAGAGAGATTGTTTTCTTACCTAGTCCCCACCATTGCCAATATCATTGTTTACTTGGTAAACCGGAAGGAAATATGTTGTGGAGATTGTGAGAAATGAATCAACATTAATTTTTACTAATCTATATTATCAGGCTCAAAGGATAAAAGTCTATGTGGCTGGAATGGTAGCTGGACTTCTGAGTAACCTATTATGCTTTGTAATCATCAAGACAACCATTTGGTGGTTTGATTATGTGATTGATTTAAAAGAAAGTGTCAGAGGTTCCTATTATGAAGAGATCGAGGCATCCAAATGCATTTCTCTTTATGGGAAATGTTTATGCATTAAACAACTTGCTATTGTGATA
>VDFB02058242.1:142379140-142543015 GCA_007258455.2 Sequoia sempervirens
GAGTGTCACGGTCATCTCCCTTCTAGGAAGATGGAAGGTCAATGTTGCGGAACTCCATCTCTCTATAAGTTTTGTCAACATCGCTCGATGATCTCTCATTGTTGGAAAGTGCAGAAAATGTAATAATCCTACCTACTCCAAGGCATAATGGTCTGCTCCAGTCGTCGCCACCTTGGTCACTACTAACACCTCTAAATCTCGCTCATGTGTCTATAATCAGTCAAAACTCTGCATCCATATTAACCTTACTATTAGTTCACTTTATTCCTGGCCCCGAGACATCATTTATTTTTCCTCTTTTTTTCTTCCTTCGTTTGTTTTCCTCCCCCCTCCCTGCTTCACCCTAGACAGAGGCAAACCCACCCCACAGTGGGGCTGACCCACCCCTAGTTCGGGCAGACCCACCCTATAGTAGGAAAGTCCAACCCTATAGTGGGGCGGACCCACCCCGAGTTGAGGCTGACTCACCCCTCATTGGGGCAGATCCACCCCACAGTAGGGAAGACCTGCCCCGGGCAGGGGTGGACGTGCCCCATCCCATGGGGTAACTTGTCCCAGGTCAAGGCGGACACACCCCACCATGGGGCAGCCCTGCCTCGGGTTGGGGCGGACGTGCGCCTCCTCCCATGGGGCGGACCTGCCCTCGATCGGGGCGGACCTGCCCCACCGTGGGGTGAACTTTCCCTGGGCCAGGGTGAACCTGCCCCACAGCGGCGTGAACCCGCCCCTATCCAAGGTGACACCACTCTGTAGTGAGGCGGACCCACCCCAATCCAAGGTAATGCCATCCCGCAATAGGGCAGACTAGCCCTACTCAAGACTGATGCAACCCCCCCCCCACACCTCCCAAAACCTATTTTTATGATGTACCCCGCTAAAAAATAAAAATTTTGCCCCTACCAATTTTCCTACCCTATCCCAATAACAAAACCCATCCCTTAAAATTTGCATAAAAATTTAACAACGTATTAAAACTACTTAAAAAAATACACAAGAGGGGTTTTGTTGCTAACCTGGTGGGGTACTACATACTCATTGTAGAATCTCCACACAGTCGATGATATCTGAATCGTAATCCTCTGGCATAGTGGCTCCTCCTCTTCTCCTTCTTCTCTTCTCTCTTTCAACTATTACAGTGCAAATGTGGTGAGGTAATTTCTAAAATTACCTTATATTACTTTCCCCCCTTTTTTAAACCTTTTAAAATAAAGGGTATTTTTTACCTTTTATTTAACATTTTTCTCCTCCAACTAATTGCCTAACTTCTTAGGGCTGCCATTCGCAAACCATACGTTCGTTTGACTCCATTGAAAAGGAAAACCTGCTTGATTTTTTGACCTCATTCCAACTGTTCCCTTTGTTTTCTCCTATCGTGAATTCTCCTGGGGCCCCCTTTTCTTCCCCCATCACCCTCTCGGGGGGGCATAACCTACCATTTTCTCCATTTCCTCCATCATGGTCATTCCCTCGCAAGATTGGGGCATCTCCATTCACTTCCACTCTGTTTGGATAGCTCACGCATCTCTCCCCATGCTAGGGCATCATTTTCTGGTTGTTTCCTCTATAGAGTCATTTGCATTTTCTTTTCTTCGAAGCAGTGTTATTCTAACAATATATCGAAGAGGGGAAAATTGTAGACATCTAAATTTGACCACTTCCATATGGTCATATTTGTCTACTCTATTCGTCTGTTTCGTCAATATTAATTGAATAGTTGATTTAATTAATATTTCATTTTCTACCCAAGGTTCCTAGAGTATTTAATTGAAAAAATAAATACTTTACCTTATCCCCTTTGCTTCTCTAAATTAAATAAACATATCAATTTATTTAATTTAGTCATTAGATCTTTTTGAATTAATTTTTGATTTTCTTCTTTTTCTCTCTCCTTGTCACGTCCTCTATAATCCTCCCCTAATCTAGATTAATGTAATTAATTTGTGATTATGATGTGCATACCGTTAATCTAGGATTAATGTCACATCCTCCATATTTTCCCACTTTCCTCTAATCCTTTATTAATTTTCCTAATCATGTATTTGCACAACCATAATCTAATCATCCTGCCACATTTAGCATACACTTTTTATCAACCTCTTACATGTCCCATATTTGGCATTGACCCTCTTTCCCATGTGAATTTTTAATTCACATTTATTCACCCTAGGGTCCTCTCTTCCCCATGTGAATTTTTTAATTCATATTTATCCTTCCAAGGCTTACCTTATCCACATGCAACTTCTAGAACATTTGACTTGTCACATCACTCACATGTGGTAAATTCCCACCTTTTTGGAAACCCTCTCTTATCCACTAGATTCTTCCAATCATGTGAATTTTTAATTCACATTTATTTTCCCAACTACCTTCTCATTTCCCATGGAGATTTTTGAGGAATTCTAAAATTCCTCAAATGTCACTTTCACTCTCACTTGGGAACAAGAAGTTCCTTTTTGAGGAAATCTTCTCATCCCCCAAGGTACTTGTCCTTCCTCCACATCACTTTTCCTTATTCCATCTCACTTACACATTATCACATCCTAGGCCACTTCATCCTCCACATGTCAATATGTGAGGGCTTGTGAGTCCTCAACTCACCATAGACGTTCATCTCGGCCTTGGTGGCTTAATATCAACCGTTGAATTCTATAGAGAAATCAAACTCTTCTATAAATACCCCCTCTTCTAATACATTTGACAACACTTAGCCATTTTCACCCTTATGCTACCAATTTGATCACTCAACTTGCAAGCATTATCTTAGCCATTTATTCAAGCCACTTAGTCACTAGCATTATCATTGATCACATTGTTCATCTTGCATACACCATTTTCACAGCCATCCAAGGAGCATACAAGAATTAAAACATCAAGGGCCAACCAAGGGATTGCAGCACAAAGAAGGTATAATCAGCTTTATCTTCATTTCATTTTCATCTTCTTTCTTTGGGTTATCATTCCTTGGGCTAATCTTTGAAGTGTTCCTTGCATTTTTCTTTATTGCATAATAGTTATTCTTCACCTTTAGGATAGGATAAACACTAGGCATCACATTATCATTCAAGAATTGCTATCAAATATAGGATTTACAAAATGCCGCGTAGGCATACAACAAATGACCCTAATACATAGTCATTTCCCACTAGGGGAAGGAAATAGATCACACATTGTCTTTGCGGTCGGCTCGATGGATTTTTTTATTCATTCTTTTGTATTCTAAACATGCCCACTAGTCCTCCTCTCTTCACACACCTGGAGATACAACTAATAGAATAAGAAGTATATATGTTAATATATAGAAATTGAAAATTGTGGAATGGAATATAACAAAATAATCACAGAAAAATAGTCATCACTCTTTTCAACAATAGTAGCAAGTTGACGATATGGAGTGACAAGCACCTGTAGCAACCATCAAGACAACAATTAAAATACATATAGGTATAATGAAAATCTTCAATAATAGACCATAGAAAAGCAAATATAATGTCAAATTTACTAATCTGTTGCATACCTTTGCCAATGGATCAAAATTGGCTATTGTTGCAAAAAATCCATGGTCCATCATGCCACAAACATAACAATATATACTTAGAATACCAAATCTACATGATCATTAGATTTTTATTACTTTCATTACTTTCTTTGTTTAACTAATGTTACCCCTAATTTATTCCCCCCTTTCAACACCAACTTTTTTTTCCTTGCCTTAGTCAATCATGCACAAATCTCAAAGTTAGGAGGTCTTTTAGTGTATGTTGTGAACCTAGGCGAGGTTTTCATTAGTTTTGTTAACCTCCCACTTTACCACTTACTTATTATTATTTAAGTATAGGCGGTGTTTTATAACTCCATCATAACCTATCACTCTTTAAAACCTTACACATACAATAAGTGGTTTGTGTGTTAAGTTGTCAACTTGTCAAAGGTCACCCGGTAGCTTGTTTCACAAGTTACGCCTTTGGGTGGTACTCCTTAAGATGTTCGAAATGAAAGTGGTGTTTTCCTAAGTTCTACGAACTACCCAACCTACTACCTAGAATCATTTTTCAAGGAAATTAATAGAATAAGAATTAACATAGATTTGGAAAACTAGTGCAATTATATACGAAACTAAACTAATGAAATTCAATTTGATATGAACAAGGATAAGCAAAGCCATGCATACAAAAATAAAGAGATATCAAAATGATATTTTTATTCATATATATGTATGTATATACATTGCATTGGCATTACAAAATTGGTCGATTCAACTACAAAAGTTGATATCTATAACAAATAAAAAAGGTATTCTTGTTTAGACGTAGAGGGAAAACATCAGTGCTTGAATTCCCTCTATCACAATATGAAGTCACTCGATTTGAGTAGGAGACAACATGTTGTTGTGTGACTATAGAAACTGGTCGAAGAGCCCCATGTCATTCCTTACAATTCCTACATGAAAAAGAGTCACCACCTCTTCCACAGCATCATTTTGAAGAGCCGACGTGATGCAAATGGCATCTCCCACCAACCCGCTCCAAGGATAGTGACTGAGCCCAACAATAGCTATATTAACATGGTGATAAAATTATGGCCTCACCAAACACTCAGATGCTCTCATGCCCTAGTTGTGGCGACTAGAGGTCCTGATGAATGTAAACAGAAATTTCTCTAGCATGGTAGTGTTATGCACATGTGTCTAGCTTAGAAATACTTCACCCAGGATACTGTGAAGCACTTCTTCTTCCACCTCACTCTGTATCACAAAGACTTTCTTCAGTTGATTGGATAAATTCTTGAACAATGGACTACATTTGATCTCCTCTAGATCAATGAAATCATTTGTAGATACACCACCACTCTGAGTGCACGCCATATTGGATGCTTCGGGATGGCGAAGTGTGGTGACACTGGTTGAATTTATAGATGGTTGGTTAGAAATTTGGGCTATCTTTCGTAGATTCGATGGGATGAAAACTCGATTGAATTAATGGCTGATTTGAACCAATTTTAAATTATATTTCCAATTGGAAAACATACATGTACTATCATATTGTTCTTTCCTAAAGCTCCATTAATTGCATGGCTGTGGGATAGGTCATTTGATGACCATTGGTGAAAATAAGATTAGTTTTCTTGCTCAATTTATTTTAATTTGTCAATCTAATTATTTTGGACAATCTTATTCTTCTAGCCATTTACAAGAAGACAGTCAAGAGACGAGAGGTATTGCTTAATTTAGTAATGATTTAGGTAACCATTTTGGAGGAATTGGCTGCTATATATAGGATGAAGGAGAATGATACAAGGTCTGATCTCCATAGATACACTTTGTTGTATTTCGAGAAGGAACTTCATTTTTCATATTAATTTATGTTGCAATGATTTGTAATCTTTGAGTTATGAATTTAATATGATGTTTAGCGCATCGATCTTTGTGTCAAGAATGTAATAGAGACATATGTTATGTGAGATATAATTTATTGAATCCAAATATTGCAATATAATCTTTCTTTCTTGGAGTAGTGGTCATAAGTCTTTTCAATTTGTGTGTTGATAGTTTATGGCTTTCTGTTTTACTTCTACGTTAGTATCATTTTTATGAACTAGTGTTTGTCACCTTATTCCTTTATGGTTAAAAGCTATGTTATTGTTAGATACATCACATGAAGAAGTTGTACCTCTTTAAGCATGAATAAAGTTGCAAATATAATTGTGATATTTCCAGAGCTATTAGCAGTTGGCTCCAATGCATTAAGGGAAATTTAGAGTTAAATTTATCCATCTTTTCAAAAGGCCAATTCATTCACTAGCATATTTTTAGTGACTTCACTGGGGAAATTATTGATTGTAATATCTGACAAGTTACCATCGTTGCATGTGGCAAGATGGTACTTCCCCATAATAATATATTTCTTGTATTACAACCTAATTTAGATTAGATGTAGGTAGAACAAGAAGACATCATTTTGCAATTAAATACTCTCCCTTAGAGATACAAAAGGACTATCATAGATTATACATGAGAAAATTTTGTCTTGGAAGAAGAAGAAGAGTGGGCCCAACATCCACCTGTGCCAGTAGTTGAACGTCCTCCAAGATTGGTATTCGTGTTCTATGAAAATCCTCCCCTTCACCCTAATCATCATCCCAATCAGCCTCTCCATCACCCACAGGACCCACTTCCTCCTCAACCTCATAATCCACCTATGGCTCGTCCACCCAAAAATTAATTCAAATATCTCCCCCTCCATATTTACTCCTTAGTGAGTTGGAAACTCTGATTAACCATTTCCTCAAATATTTGGTGCAACCATGTTGGCCCTCTTGCTCTATCATAGTATCATGACTTGCCCAGCAGTTCCCGAAATTTTTTTCCTAAATTCTCTGTCGAAGACACACAAGACCCTGAGGAACACATCCTTGCTATGACTGCAATAAGAAGGCTCTTGGGCATCCAAGATGAAGTTTTTTTGTGATAATATTTGTTAACATCCTAATCAAGAAGGCAGTTGAATGGTTTAGGGCACTTGAAAAATGATGCATCATGGGATGGAACATTTTGAAGGAAAATTTTCTTCAACACTATAAAACTCCAATCAATGTTGCGGCCACCTTGCAACAATTCTTTCAGATTATGAATGGTAAAGTTGAGACAAAGAAGGACTTTGAATAGCACTTTGACCGATTGCTTCAATGGATTCATATTCCGAAAAGACCTAGTAAGGAAATCCAGTTTCACATATTTAATTCTGCTCTTGATCATGATATTCAATTGATCCTAAAAAGGGATAGAGTCCAAGGGATCAAGAGATCCCAATTGGAAGTGATAAGCATTGATGATGATTTTATAGCCATGGGAAAGTGGAGACTTGATAATAGTAAGAAATTTTGAAACTAGTTACCAACTACCTATTAATTCCCTGATCAAATCCCCCGAATCAATGAAGTTTCCTCATCCAATAGTTGAAAATATTAATTTGATGGTCTTTAGTGGCATACAACAGTTTGAGAAGGAAAGAAATAAGCATTGTGATTCTCAAGTTTTCAGTTTGAATGTCTTGATGAAGGTTGAAGATGATCTCAACTCTTCAAGCGATGAAGAAGATAATTCTCCACAAAGAGGGTCTCGTTTTGCATCTCTAGTTTCTTTTTCTTTCCAATCTAAAGACAAGTCTCTCTCTCCTAAAGCCAATATGAATGACCCAATGCTAGATTCTCTCCTCACTCTAGAGTATTAAAGTTTCATTTTTGAAGAGGTTATTGATAAAACTCCCTGCCTTGATATGAAGACAATGAAGACTTCTCTTATGATGCCTCTGAGGAGGGGATAAAGTGGTCAATCAATTCTAATAAGCTTTTTTTCCTTGATGAATTTGAAATATATAGTAATCCTCTATTTATTAATTCAGCTACTAATCAACCTATATTAGAAGTAGGAGGAGAATGTTGTTCATTGATTAATGAGGAGGTTTCTATTACTACTATGGAAAAACAAAACAATGGTGCAGAGTTGATGGTCTAGGAATTTGGGGAACATAATGTTAGAAATGTTAGTGTAATTAATATTTAATTACACTTGCATAACTTTACTTAGGTAATATTTTAATTCCTAGGTTAATTATTCTCATTGTTATCTTGTTGAGCTATCTTCTTGCTCAAGATAAGATTAGGGTTATGCATATCTTTTCTTTTATAAAGCAAATCATCTCATGTAATTAAAAATTCCTGAATAATATTATTTTGCACATTTGCTTGGAATAGCTCTGCTTTTTTCTATTTTTCTCTTATGTGGAAGGTTATTTTCTAATTTTCATTTCAGATCTTGGTTTCTAACATGGTATCAAAGCCTTGATTTATAGCCTCTTCTCAGATTTTTTGAGAAAATCATTGCAGAGTTTGTTCGGGATTCCTCAAGGGTATCATTCCTTGAGTTCATCTATGTAGCATTTTGGATCAGATTGGGCTTCACCATTGGATTCAAAGCACTGGAAAACATCAAGATTTCCTTTTATTTTGTAGATTTTGGCCATTGTTTTCCAGATCCATGAGGGTTTCAAGCTGAGATATTTTTTGCAAGCTCTAGAGGTTGCTAAATTTTCAGAGTAGTTTGAGCACAAACAAAGGTCACCATTGCTTTCATGGCCAAAAACCCTAAGAATGCCCTTTGTTTTGTCAATTTATAAGTAGTTGGTTGGGGTGGCAAAAATGTTTTCCCAGGGAGGTCGTATGACCTCCCTAGCATGCGTTATGAGGCACATTTTTTTAAAAAAAATTCAAAAAAAATTTAAAAATTAATTTTTTTAAAAAACTTTCTGCACTCCCCACACAGAACAGGGGCGCCTTCACTGCACCACCCAGCGGCCACCAGGCAGCGCCACCTCCTCCACCATCGGTGCTCAGTGCTCAACCCTCGCAGGCCAATAACACCAGGTCACAGTCCTATTGGGGACCAAGGGCCCGTGCTAGCCCTCGGGCTCCTCTTGAAGAACCCACCAGTCATATGTATGACCAAGGGCTCTTCCCCAGCCCCTAGTCTACTAGACCTTGGGCGCGCACAGGACTAGGGGCTTATTTTTTTAAGCCCCCTCAGCTTCCTATAGGCCTTATTGGGCCTTTTGGAGCAACTTTCACTAAATCAGGTGTATTTTTTGCATATGGTGTCCATTTTTCGCAAACGAGATATCGTTGGAAAGCTGATTCTAACACCAATCTAGTGGTGAAGGTGGTTTTACTATATTTTTCTCCAGATTTATTTTGAAGGTCCTTGAACTTAGATGAATTTTTTTTTACTTCGGAGGGCATATCTTTTGACTTGGTGATCCTTTTTTCGTCATTCTTGCGGTGTTGGAAAGCTGGTTTAGTCCTCTACACAAATCTAAGGTCTATTTTTTTATGTATGTTTTCATTATATTATTTTACAATCATTGGGATATTGTAATAAATGAACTGAGATAAATTTCCATCAAGGGGGTTTCTTGCATAATAATCTGATTAGAGTGTGCATGCATTTTGATATTCATCTTGTTTTGATGGCAACTCGCATGGGTTATATCTAGTTTCTTAGTTTCTTTTGGCTACATCTTGTCTTAGCTTGACACATATCAAATTCACATTGGTTCACACTTTATATTGGGAGTTTATGGTTATTGATCTGTGTTGGTTCAAATCCTTCTCAGTTTGAGGGCCATATTTTTATGGTTAATGTTCCAGAGTCTTTATGGTACTTGTTCCCATGGAAGATTTTTACTATCAGTTTGGCATCGACATTGAGATACACGATTTCAAGATTTTGTCATCATTTCATCTATTGTTGCTTCACAGATTCCAGGGTTGTTCCAGTTTGTGAGTTTTCCAGAGTTTCGTGGCATTGGGTCTATTGTCACATTATTATGATTCCATATGCGTTCTTCAGTGACTCTTATTTGGTTTATTGTAGACAGAAGTATCTTTCCTTGCTTGTTAGATTTTGGTTCCAATGTTACTCCATAGTGTTCTTCCAGTGCTTCTTTGCAGCAGTCATCTCATTGTAGGGGCATTTTGTCCCACAAGGTTTTCCTTCTCTACCTCATTATTGCATTTGTACATGGGTACCTGATCAGGCCTTGTTGTCGGGACCCATTCATGCTTTCTTTCATTCATCATAGTTTTAGATGCATGCTCTTTTAGTCTCTCTAAGTTGCACTTATGGGGGGGTGTTAGTGTAATTAATATTTAATTACACTTGCATAACTTTACTTAGGTAATATTTTAATTCCTAGGTTAATTATTCTCATCCTTATCTTGTTGAGCTATCTTCTTGCTCAAGATAAGATTAGGGTTATGCATATATTTTCTTTTATAAAGAAAATCATCTCATGTAATTAAGAATTCCTGAATAATATTATTTTGCACATCTTCTTGCAATAACTCTACTTTTTTTTGTTTTTCTCTTCTATGGAAGGTTATTTTCTGGTTTGCATTTCAAATCTTGGTTTCTAACAAGAAAAGAAGTTGGAACATGTGATTCTTCACTAGAGTTGAAGACACAAAGATCGATGAACATTAATAAGGAGAAGTTGTTAATCAAGGATGGTATAGCACTAGTTTTCTAGTAGTAGGATGAAATTTATAATGATAAATGGCTTTTCAGAGGTTTGTTGGGTAGCAGTTGCAATGTTTCCTACATTTGTGTTTGTTTGATTATATTCTCAACTTTCTTCAAAAGCTCTGTACAAAGGTCGGCCTTTTCAGAGATGGGTCATTCTTCTCTCATCCTATTAATGGGTTTGTGTATGGTTTTCTTCTTCCCCCATTTCTAAAAGGTTCCCCTTTCCTTATAAATAGTTGCATTTTTGGTTTGTTGTTTTGGGTTTTGGTGTCCTCATTTTGACTTTGTGCCTAATGGAAAGGTTGGATTGCATCTTCTGGGTTCTCCTCATCCTTTGCAGCTTTGGTCTCCATTCAGAGCCATTGTTACCCCTAATTTAGTCCCCCCTTTCAACACCACCTTGTTTTTCCTTGCCTTAGTTGTTAGTGTGGGTTTTTATTTTCCTACAAACATTATTAAGCTTGCTTAGGTTATATTAGAATGGTTGGGATGAGGAAATGTGGCGTAAATGAATCATTCACATGTGTCACTCACACCCACTTTTTGGTAGTTGAGTCTCACACCCTCTTTTGGATTCTTATGCCACCTCTCATAACCATTTCTTGTCTTTACCTGAGTAGGAATAACCATACAATTTGGCATTTACCAAGTAGGTAAAACTACCACCTATTATTGGAACTTGGAACTTATTATTCCTCTTGGAATTATCTACCATTATTTTTCTATATAAACAACACTCACCCCTCCCCTTGGCTAGTTTGGTGGAATGCTAGTTTAGTGCTAAGGGAGTGTTGATTTTATCCATCTCTTTTCTTTCCTTCCTTCAATCATTCTAATCTAGGGTGGTTTCACAACCAAATCTAAAATTAGTCAATTATGCACATTTCAAAGTCAGGTGGTGTTTTACTATATGTTGCGAAACCTAGGAGGGGTTTTCATTAGTTTTGCTAACATCCCACATTACCACTTCCTTGTTATTCTTTAAGTATAGGTAGTGTTTTATAACTCCATCATAACCTACCACTCTTTAAAACCTTATACATACCATAGGTGGTTTTTGCGTTAAGTTGTCAACTTGTCAAAGGTCACCTGGTAGCTTATTTCACAAGTTAAGCCTTTGGGTGATACTCCTTAAGATGTTTGAAATGAAAGTGGTGTTTTCCTAAGTTCTATGAACTACCCACCCTAACACTTGGAAGCATTTTTCAAGGAAAATAATGGAATAAAAATGAACCTAAATTTGCAAAACTAGTGCAATTATATAGGAAAAGAAACTAATTTCATTCAATTTGATATGAACAAGGATAAAGAAAGTCACACATACAAAAACATAAAGATATCAAATCATATTTTTATTCATATATATGTATGTATATACATCGCATTAGAATTACAAAATTGGTCAATTCAACTACAAAATTTGATATCGATAACAAAAAACAAAAAGGGTATTCTTGTTCAAACATAGAGGGAAAACATCAGCACTCAAATGCCCTCTATCACAATATGAGGGCACTCAATTTGAGTAGGAGACAATAGTTTTTCATGTTACTATAAAAATTGGACGAAGAGCCACATGTCATTCCTTACAATTCCTACATGAAGAAGAGTCACTGCCTCTTCCAAAGCATCATTCTGAAGAGTCGACGTGTTGTAGATGGAATCTCCCACCAACCTGCTCTAAAGAGAGTGACTGGTCCTAATTATAGATACATTAACATGGTGATGAAATTCAGGCCTCACCAAATGCTCAGATGCTCTCATGCCCCATTCACAGTAACTAGAGGTCCTGATGACTATATACAAAAAATGCTCCAGCATGGTAGGATTATGATCATGCATTTGGCTAAGAAATGCTTTTCTCAGGATATTGTGAAGCACTTCTTCTTCCACCTCGCTTTGTATCACAAAGAATTCCTTTAGTTGATTGGATAAATTCCTGAACAATGGACTACATTTGATCTCCTCCAAAATAATGAAATCATTTGTAGATACACCATCACTCTGAGCATTCACCATATTGGATGCTTCTGGATGGAAAAGTGTGGTGAGACTGGTTGAATTTATAGATGGTTGGTTAGACATTTGGGATATCTTTCTTAGATTTGATGGGACAAAAACTTAGTTGAATTAATGTCTGATTTAAACTAGTTTTAAATTACATTCCTAGGTGGACAACATAGATGTGTGATACACAAGAAGGCATCCAAGACACACAATACCCTGAAAAACATGTCCTTGTTATGAATAGAGTAAGTGGGGTCTTGGCCATCCAAGATGAAGATTTTTTGTGAAATATTTATTGATAGCCTAATCAAGAAGGCGGGTGAATGATTCAAAGGACTTGAAAAAGGATGCATCATGGGATGGAACATTTTGAAGGAAAAAATTCTTCAACACTATAAAACTCTAGTCAATGTTGTGGCTACCTTGTGATAATTCTTTCAGATTATAAAAGATAAAGTTGAGACAATGAGGTACTTTGTATACTGCTTCGATAGATTTCTTAAATGGATTCCTATTCTGGAAAGGCCCAGTAAGGAAATTCAATTTCACATATTTAATTCTATTCTTGATCCTAATATTCAATTGATCCTAAAAAGAGATAGAGTCCAAAGGATTAAGAGAGCCAAATTGGAATAAATAAGCATTGAGGATTATTTTATAGCTATGGGAAAGTGGAGACATGATAATAGTAAGAAGTTTGAAACTATTTATCGACTACCTATTAATTCCCTAATCAAATTCCCTAAAGCAATGAATCTTCCTCATCCAATAGCTGAAAATATTAATTTGATGGTCTTTAGTGGCATGCAACAGTTTGAGAAGGAAAGAAATAAGCACTATGATGCTCAAGTTTTCAATTTGAAAGTCTTGATGGAGGCTGAAGATGATCTCAGCTCTTCAAGTGATGAAGAAGATAATTCTCCACAAAGAGGGTCTCTTTTTGCATCTCCAATTTCTTTTCCTTTCCAATTTAAAGACAAGTCTCTCTCTCCTGAAGCTAGTATGAAAAGACCCAATACCAGATTCTATCCTCACTCTAGAGTATGAAAGTTTCATTTTTGAAGAGGTTATTGATAAAACTCCCTACCTTGATATGGAAGACAATGAGGAATTCTCTTATGATGCCTCTCAAGAGGGGATAAAGTGGTCAATCAATTCTAATTCCCTTTTTGTCCTTGTTGAGTTTGAAATATATAGTAATACTTTGTTTGTTAATTAGCTACTAATCAACCTATGTTATAATCAAGAAGAGAATGTTGTTCATTGATCAATGAGGAGGTTTCTATTACTACTGTAGAAAAACAATGCAATGGTGCAGATTTTTTGGTCTACGAATTTGGGGAGCATAATGTTGGAAAAGAAGTTGGAACATGTGATTCTTCACTAGAGCTGAAGAAACAAAGATCAAAGAACCTTAATAAGGAGAAGTGGTTAATCAAGGATTGTCTAGCACTATTTTTCTAGTAGCATGATGAAATTTATGATGAGAAATGGATTTTCAGAGGATTTTTGGGCAGGAGTTGCAATGTTTCCTACATTTTTGTTTGGATGATCATACTTCTCAACTTTCTTTGAAATCTCTATACAAAGGTGGTTTTCAAAGATGGGTCATTCTTCTCTCAGCTTGATAATAGGTTTGTGTAATATTTTCTTCTTCCTCCATTTCTAGCAAGTTCCCCCTGCCTTATAAATAGTTGCATGTATGTCATTTTGTCTAATCATATACGTTCACAACCAAGTTTCAGCAACAAAAACTAAACCTATAGGATACGTGAACCCATCATCATCTGTCATCAATTGTGTTAGCTTCTTCTTTCCTTATACACATCATTCCAACCAATAGTTTGATCACTCTTCACTCCCTTGTGGTGCTACTACTGCATAGACATGCCTTGGCTATACAAGATCTAAAATATGGTCATAGTCAAGTGAAATTTCCATTTCATCTTCTAAAGAGAAATTTTCTATAGATAAATGGGTTATGTACTACATGGAATCCATGTATCTACCCACTCACTTGACTCACATTGATCCCAATCACATTGAATACAATTCGGACAAAAACAAGCCAACTCTCGTGTGCATATGGTCCATGCACCTACATCTGAGATTTGAAATGAATGCATATTTGAAGATTCTCTAATTGTTTGACATTCCAATTAATCTCCCATTGTGACCTCCTCAACCAACCAAAAGAACCTGCACACTTGTGAATCAAGTGTCCATCCTTGTGTTAATGCATAAGTACACCAAGAAACAATAGAACATGCATCATTGAATGTTGCATCACCTCTGATCCATTGTAAGTATGAAGGTTTTTTCATTGATTTCAATAGGATTCCTATAGGTTGGTGTTATCATTGATGTCAACTATATGTCGAGGACATTGAGAAAATTGTGAAAACGAGGAAAAAAAGATTGTTGCAAGTTGTGCATGTGTAGTTGAGATATTGAGGAAGTGTTGTGAGTACATGGGGCTATCATTCTATTACAGTGTCTAAAGATGAGTTGGAATAAAGTAATGAGCTGAGATGATGTCTCTGGTACTTGGTTTGCAAGTTCTTTTGAGAAATATTGATAAACAGAGAAAAAAGTGTTGTGCAAGTGTTCAGAATGTGCTCTGAGATGTACTATGTATTTCTTTTGTGTTGATTCTATGCATGTGCAGATCTAATATTTTGTTCAAGGTTTTTGAAGGTTTGTATATTTAGAATTTGGGTTTTTTGATTGTTTTACATAGAGATATTTTCACTGGTGTGTGAACCAATTTTTCAGTAGTATTTTGTGTCCTAAGGGTAATGTATTTTATTTCTGTTTCTCCACTATTTGGCTTCAGGTTGTTCAAATTTGGGATGTTGATAATAATTATTATATATTTTAGTATTCAAGGTGTCACTTGATTTGGTATTGTACAATATGATTTTCATGCGTTAGTGTGTGAATAAGGTTTACTCAATGTTCTAGGTTGAATTATTTCTATGTTGCGAGTCTGGATGAAGTATTTGTTGGATCTTAGGTGGTTTGAGGCTTATTCTAGATTATGTTCAAGAGAATTTTGTTGTTAGAAAGTTTCAAATTCATTTAAGGAAGCGTGTACTTAAATCTTTTGGTGTTTAGCATGAGTATTGGCCGACCTTGTGTTAGCACTACATGAAAAGTTTATGGAAGTGTGTTGAAGTTTGTTAGGATCTATTTTGGGTCATAATTAAGGAGTTATTTAGGTCACCTTCATTCTTAATCCACCATGGGAATGTTTAGGTGTTGACCTAATTTGAATTTGAAAGTGTGACAGATAGTTTTTGACCTTGGAGAAGTTTTTTAATTTTTGACCTTGGAGAAGTTTTTTAAGGATGAGATTGATATAAATAAAAGTAATGTTGTTGTGAGTTGCAATACAAAAGCAATATAGATGCAAGATCAATGTGAGTGATTTGTGTGATGTGAATTTGGGTAGAGCAGTGTGAATTTCAAGTATTGGGATTCCTGAAGGAAATGAGTTGAAGGTGTCTGAAATCTTTCATACAAGGCTACGAAAGTGTTGGAGCATTTGTGGTGGATTCCTTATTGCATTGAGAAGTTATTCTCTATGTAACATTTCTCTTCTATCTTCTTGTAATTCTTTCTAAGGCAGTGAGCCCTAGTTGTGAGCCCTTTTAGATAGTGTGTCATATTCTGGCAATGATCCCTTGTACCGGTTTTCTATTACTTATATTGTGATCTCATCCTCACCATGGTTTTTCTCTCATTGGGTTTTCCACATAAATCTAGTGTTCTCTAGTGTGTGGTGTTATTATTTTAGTTTTTGTTATTTTCATTTCATGTTCAATCACTTTCATAGAATAAGGGATTATTGAATGCATGTGGATCTGATTGCTATTGAGGCTTTTGATGTTTTAATTTACTACAACTAATTCACCCCACCTATTAATTGTCTTTTTCATTCAACAATTGCTATCAGAGAAAGGTTCCTTGGAGAAGAGCTTAATCGCTTAAGGTAGATCCAAGATGGCGAAGCAAATTGATTTCCCTAGATTTGATGGAACAAACTATGCATTCTAAAAGATAAAGATGGAAGGATATTTGGAAGGTCATGGATTTGAAATTAATAAGGCTTATAAGAATCCATATACTCAAATGCTAAGGAAAAAATTATTTTGACAAGTAGTCTTTCAAATTTTGAATTGGTTAAAGTTATGAATCTTAATACTGCTAGAGAAGTTTGGGATAAGCTTGAAAGTATTTATCAAGGATATGGCAAGGTTAAATAGGCAAAGTTGTAGAATCTGAAGGCACAATTTGAGACTATGTGAAGGTTAGAAGATGAAACAATTTCAACCTACATGTAGAGAGTTGATGAAATAGTAAGTGCTATGAGAGGTCTTGGTACACAAGTTAAAGAACCTAGGGTGGTAAAGAAAGTTCTCAGAATTCTTCCTAATTCATACAGTGAAAAGGTATCTGCTATTAAGGAAGTTGCAAATTTTAATACTTATTCTAGAGATCAGTTGATTGGTACACTAACTTCATTTGAAATGAGAAATCTTGGTTTGAAAAATGGTACAAAAGTGGATACTAATTTTAAGGCTAGAAAATAAGAAAAGATTGAATATTCAGTTGGAGATGATCTTGATGATGTGGAAGCTAAATTTGTAAGAAGGATGAAAAAGGGTGCCAGTAAGTACAAAGGTAAACTACCTTTCAATTTTTTTAGTTGTGGTGAAATAGGTCATTATGCTTCTGGATGTCCAAAAAGAGTTGTAAACAATAAGAATAAGGAGAACAAAGGAAAGATGGTTAAAAGATCTTACTATGTCAAAGAGGATGCTGGTATTTTTTATGATGAATCTGATTATGGAGATTTTGATGATAATGAATGCTTTTTCATGGATATAAATGAAGAATCTAGTTCTACAAACTCTGAGATTTGTGTGAAGGAAAGTGTTCCGGAGAAGAAGGATAAGATTGAAGGTACTTTGGTATTTGTTATTCATGTTAAATAAGATAAGAATGAAACATGTGAGATCAAGAAAAGGTCCATAATTGTGATTGTTGATGGTAAGAGGACTAATGGAAACATCTATCAGCTTAAGGGTGTTCATGGTCATTGCTTTATGTCTTAGATTAATGACAGTTGGTTATGGCACCAGAGGATGTGTCACATGAATTTTAATAATTTGGTGAGAATCATTTCAATTCAAGTAGTGAGAGATTTACTAAGAATCACAAAGCCTGTCAATGTTGTTTGCAAGAATTGTCAATTTGGAAAGAAAGTAAGGATTAGTTTCAAGGGAAAGGAACAATTTTCTATCAGACTACTGGAATTAATACATACAAATCTTTGTGGTCCTACAAGGGTGAAAAGTCTTCAAGGTGATAGGTATTTCATGCTTTTGATTGATGATTATTCTAGGATGACATGGGTTACTTTTCTTAGAGAGAAATCTGATGCATTAGATAAATTCAAGGAATTTAAAGCTATGGTTGAGAATGAAATGGATTTGAAAATTAAATGGTTGAGTTATGACATATGTGGAGAATACACCTCTAATGAGTTTAACATGTTTTTTGAAATTCGTGGAATAAAGAGGCATTTGTCTGCCCCTAGAACTCCTTAGCAGAATGGAGTTGTTGAAAGGAAAAACCATACTATTCAAGAAGCTACTAGGACTATGTTGAAAGAAGCATATCTACCAGAATTCTATTGGAGAGAAGCAATTCATATTGCTATTTACATACTTAATAAAGTACAAGTCAAAGAAAACAACACAAAGACTCCATGTAAGTTATGGTATGGAAAAATTCCTATTGTAAAGTACTTTAGAGTATTTGAAAGCAAATGCTATATCAAGAGAGATGAAGAAAACTTGGGAAATTTTGATGCAAGGTCTGATGTTCAGGTATCTTCCTTGGTTATCCTACTGAAAGTAAAGCTTACAAATTTTACAACAAGAGGCTAAGAAGGATTGTTTAAAGTGAAAATGCTAAAGTTGATGAAAATTTGTAAAATTCAATTACAATAGATGGATATGTGTCAGATGAACCTAATTGCAAAGAAGAAGAAGAAAGATCTGATGAAAAAGAAATACAGTTCTAATGAAGGGGAAATTTTTTTGAAGAAGATTCCTAAGTAGGTGAAAAATAATCATTTTGAAGATCAAACCATTGGAGATAAGAGGAAAGGAGTATTGACAATAAATAGAGATGTTGAAGCTAAGGTAAATCTATGTTTACTTTCTAAATTTGAACCTAAAACAGTGAGTGAGGCATGAAAAGATGAACATTGGATGAAGGTAATGGAAGAACTTATGTAAATTGAGAAGAATCAGACTTGGGAATTGGTTCCGAGAATGGAAAACAAGAACATAATTGGAACTAAGTGGAGATTCAGAAAAAAACTGAATGAGAATGGAGAAGTGGTAAGAAATAAAGAAAGAATTGTGTGTAAGGGTTACTCACAAGTGGAAGGAATAGAATTTGAGGAAAAAATTTCCCTTATGGCTAGGATGGAAGCTATTAGAATTTTTTTGGCATTTTCATCACATAAGGACTTTAAATTTTATTAGATAGATGTGGTCTTCTTTTTTGAATGGTGAATTTGAAGAAGAGGTTTACATGGAACAACTAGAAGGATTTTAGTTGTTAGAGCAATCGGATATGGTGTGTAAATTGAAGAAGGAATTATATGGATTGAAGCAAGCTCCCAGAGCTTGGCATGCAAGATTGGATAGATATTTGATACAACAAGGATTCAATAAAGGCACCATAGATAGTAATCTTTACTTAAAAATTGAGTAAGACAAAATATTGATAGTGGTTGTGTATGTGGATGATATCTTTGGTGGAAATGAAGCTATGTGTAAGAAATTTTCTAAAGAGATGTAGAAATATTTTGAGATGTCAATGTTTGGGGAGATGAATTTCCTCCTTGGGCTACAAATCAATCAAACAGATAAAGGTATTTTCATTTAGCAGTATAAGTCAAAGAGATTTTGAAGAAGTTTGGAATGGAAGACTCCAAATAGGCATGCACTCCTATGGTGACTGGTTATAAATTGAGAAAAGATGATGATTCACCTAAGGATGATTAGAGTAAATACAAATCTATGATTGGTGGAATACTATATCTAACTGTTATTAGACTAGATATCGTGCATGTAATTTGTCTTATTGCTAGATTTCAAAAATAACCTAAGGAAACACATGTTGCAGTCGTGAAAAGGATTTTTGAGATATTTAAGAGGAACTCTAGATTAAGGTTTGTGGTATCCTAAGGATATTGATTTCACATTAAGTGTTTATACAAATGTAGATTAGGTTGGTTGTGGTGATGACAAGAAAATTACAAGTGGTGGAGCATTCTTTCTTAGATGTAGATTGGTTCCATGGTTGAGTAAGAAGCAAGATTTAGTTTCTTTATCCACTATAGAGGCTAAGTATATTGCAGCAATATCTTGTTGCACACAAGTTTTCTGGATCAGATAGAAATTGAAAGATATAAGAGTAGTGTTTGATGAGCCTATATATCTTTTGTGATAATATAGGTATAATTAACATTTCAAATAATCTTGTGATGCACTCAAGGACAAAGCATATATCTATCAGGTACCACTTTTTGTGAGAAAAGGTTATGGAGAATGAGGTAAAGCTTGAGTATGTACCTACAAAGGATTAGATTGTTGACACATTTACTAAGTCTCTTCCTAAGGATACTTTTGAGTATCTTCAAGAGAAGTTGGGGGTTATTTCCACTCCTTCATTAAACTAGATATATATGGAGATGCATCAGTCCAGTGGATCTTTGGATTGATCTCTTTTATGGACTGATGTTGGTGGCTACCTCTCAAGGGGAGTAGGTAGTGTCATGTGTTGTCAATTTTGTAGAGTTTTTGATTTGGTCGGATGTGCTCCTAAGGGAGAGTATTCAAAACAAGTATCGTAGTTCAATGTCGAAGGGGGAAAACAATGCAAACATTTTAGCCTTTGCCATTAATGTCAAAGGGGGAGAGAGAATCATGTGAAAAAATGAAAAGTATTAGAGGGAGAAATTTTTGTATATTTTCTAATCATTATTGCCAAAGGGAGAGAGAATCTTGTAAGGGAAAGAGAGTGTAGGAATGTTGTGTAGGCTATCTAATCTGAAAAAAGAGAGAGGAGAGTGTGTATGTTGTCTTTGATGGTTTTTCATATCTTGTGTTTCCATCAATGAAAAAGGGGGAAATTGTTGCAAGTATGGAGGTGTTGTCATTGATTTCAATAGGATGCCTACAGGGAAGTGCTTTCATTGATGTCAACTATATGTCGAGGGCATTGAGAAAATTGTGAAAAAGTGGAAAATAGGAGTGTTTCAATTTATGCATGTGTAGTTGAGATATTGAGGAAGTGTTGTGAGTACATGGAGCTATATTTTTTTTGCAATGTTTGAAGATGAGTTGGAATGAATTAATGAGCTGAGATGATGTCTCTAGTACTTGGTTTCCAAGAAATTTTGCAAAAAATGATAAATAGAGAAAATAGTGTTGTGCAAGTGTTCAAAATGTGCTCCACGATGTGCTCCACATTTCTTCTATGTTGATGGTATGCCTATGCATATTTGATATGTTGTTCAAGGTTGTTGAATGTTAGTATATTTAGAATTTGGATTTCTGGATTGTTGTAAAGAGAGATATTTTCACTAGTGAGTGAACCAACTTTTCAGTGATATTTTATCTAGCCTAGGAGAAATGTATTTACTCTATTCTCCACTATTTGGATTTAGGTTGTGCGGATTTAGGAAGTTGATCATAATTCTTGTATCTTTTAGTATTCAAGGTTTCACTTGATTTCGTACTATACAGTTTGAGTTTCATGTGTTAGTGTGTGAATAAGGTTTACCAGATGTTCTTAGTTGAAATATTTCTATGTTGCAGATTTGGATGAAGTCTTTTCTGGATCTCAGGTGGTTCAAGGTTTATTCTAGATCGTGTTCTAGTGAATTTTGTTTTTTGAACGTTTTAGATTGATTTAAGGAATCATGTACTTAATGTTTATGGTGTTTATCACAGGTATTGGTCGACCTTGTGTTAGCACTACATGTGAAGATTATGGAAGCATGTTGAGGTGTGTTAGGATCTATTTTGGGTCCTAATTAAGGATTTATTTGGGTCACCTTCATTCCTAATCTACCATGGGAATTTTTAGGTGTTGATCTAATTTGAATTTGAAAGTGTAACAAATAGTTTCCAACCTTGGAGAAGGTTTTCAAGGCTGAGATTGATATAAACAAGATTATTTTTGTTGTGAGTTGCAAGAGATAAGAAACATAGATTTTATATCGATGCGAGTGATGTGTGTGATGTGAATTTGGGCAGAGGAGTGCAAATTTCAAGTGTTGGGATTCCTGAAGGCAGTGAGTTGAAGGTGTTTGAAATATTTCATGCAAGGCTATGAAAGTGTTGAGGCATTTGTGATGGACTCCTTGTTTCATTGAGAATTTTTTCTCTATGTAACATTTCTCTTCTATCTTCTTGTAATTCTTTATGTAGTAGTGAGCCCTTGAACTGGTTTTGCTATTACTTATATTGTGAACTAATCCTCACTGTGGTTTTTCCCTTGTTGGGTTTTCCACATAAATCTGGTGTTCTCTTGTGTGTGGTTTTATTATTTCACTTTTTATTATTTGAATTTCATGTTCAATCACTTTAACAAAATAAGAGTTTATTGGTCCAGGAGCATCAAATTCATGTTTTGTAAAGACTGGTTCAATTAGGGCTTAAGTTGGTATTTTAATGTTTTGTGTTTATAATACTTTGAATAAGGTCATATAGACCATTTTATGATGTAATGATTCCATTTAGAGGTCTTTAGGTGGTAGTGGATTTCAATTTTCAAAATTGGCAAATATTGCAAAAAGTTGTCAAAAATGTAAACTTGCTAAAAATGCAAAAATAGCAAGATTGTGGAAGACCAAGAGTCATGTAATTGAAAAGATAGTTGGGGTTGGTTTTCTTGGAGATTTTGAGATGTTTCAAGTTTAAATTTATGATGTATGGTTTAATAGAGTTTTTGTTGTTCAGATTTGAAGAAGAAATCAATATAAACTTTCTCTTTTTTGTGCAAATTTTTTGAAAATTGCTGCTCCTAGCCATTGTACGGTTTTGTACAGAAATTTTAAGTGCTGAAATATTTTGAAATTGTTAAATATATGTGTTAGCTCAAATTTTATTTGGAGTGAAGTGATTTCATTTCATTTTAATAATTTGATTGCATGTTACTAGAGGTGGCTCTATTCAGCCAGCCAAGGGTTTGAAGGCATAAAATGAGTTAAATGACTCATTCCACCTATTGTTTCTATTGTGTCCCTTTGGAATGAGTCCAAACATGTTAGGATTAGATGTAGATTTAGGATTTTGAGCATGGAATAATTTTTGATGAGGTTTTGATTGCTGCCCCCACTGATTTTTCTAAGTTTTTGCTATGAAAGTAATGGCTCCAAGTTAAAATTCATTTTAAATGCACTCAAGAACGTTGGAGATCAGTTTGAAAAGTGTGTGAAAACCTTTTACGAGGTGTTTGAAACTTTGTAAGAGTGGGGGAGGTGAAGTTGATTTTTTGGGCATGATGCCATAATTGACAATATTATGCATTTAAGTGAAATTTGGTGGTTAATGTTAGGTAAGTGAAGTGAAACCTTCGGGCAGAAAAATCTAAAGGTTGTTAAAGCATGTGCAGGAAATTTTAAGCATGTTTGATGCTTTTTCAAGGCATGATAAGTTGTGGAGGTAAGATATTCAATAAACCCTCCTTAAACTTGCTAAGTTATGAGGGTTTTGTGAAAAGTGCACTCTATGAGTAGTTATTTGGCTAAAGGTTGTAGATTTGGTGGTTTTAGAGGCTGTTTAATGACTATCCACAAGAATTTGGGGTTGGTAAGTTGTTTAGAGAGGTGATGCTTTGTTAAATTGGCCTATTTGTCCTAGTTGGGACATCGTAGAAGCATGAGTTTGAGAGATTTTTCCAAAAGAGTTATATGAAATGTTGAGATATATTTGTGTATGTCTTAAAGGGTATCTAATAAAGATATTCGGTTAGTGGGTTCAATGAGTATTTGGGTAGATTTGGTCAAGAAACTAGGTTAGTAGACCTACAAGTGAAATTGGGTGAATTTGTGAACAATTGTTGAGATAAGTTTTTAAAAGGTTGCAAAATTATTTCAAAGGTCTTAAATTGTGATTGTAGGTTGAATTCTCCTTGCTCTACATCAATTGTTATCAAATATCAGAAGGTATGGGCAAGAGAGTTTGGTGTTTGTGTTTATGCAGGTTGAAGAGAGAACCTGGTTGCCAAAATACTAGGTAGAGGAAAAGAGAAGAGACTTAAGTGAGGTAAAGTCAAGAGGAAGCAAGGTTAAAGGGAATTTCTTGAAGAGATGATGGATTTTTTGAGAAGGTACTAGTAGGTTGAGGGTTCACAAAAGAAGTAGCAAGAAGAAAAAGAGAGGAAGAGGAAAGAGGAAAAGATGAGACTAATAGAGGTTGAGAAATAGATAAGAGAAATAAGGAAAGCTATGGAAGAAATGAGAAGAATTCATTAAGATGAGATGGAGCAGTTGCTCAAAAGAGCACTTATTTGGCACTTGACAGTGAAGAAGAATGTTGTATGGCCTATTCAAAGGTCGATGCAAAAGAGAAGAAAAATGAAAGCATTAGAACCAAATGTGAAGACAAAAGAACCTTTGATGGAAAAAGGTAATGAACAAGCAAAGGAAGATGAAGAAGAAGATATGGACAATGCATCCATTCCTAAACAAGATGATGCTGTGACAACAGAGTGGAAGGGTGAATTCCTTATGAAGACTCAAGGATGAAGAGATCACTATTACATTGCAAGGGGAAAAAGCTAAGGAAATCATCTATCACTTCCTTGTTGTGATAGAAATTCTAATGGGAAACAAAAAAAAGTTGAAAATGAAAGGAGGACAAGGTGCTAAGGTAGAAATTGGGATATATCAAAGCATGGAGGATCTGATTCTAGGTGACAAGACAGGTAGGAGACTAGTTTGCTTTGACAAGTTGAAACCAAAAATGAAAATGAAGATAAATTGGATTTGTTTCAAAGAGAACAAGAGGAAAATCATAGAGGACATCAAGGATGAGAATTCAAAGGATGAATACCTATTACTACCCTTAATCCAAGAGGACTTGGGATTTATTTTGGCCGGGAGTTTGGTGTAGGAGAACCAAATTCATGTTTTGTAAAGATTGGTTCAATAAGTGCTTAAGTTGGTATTTTAATGATTTTTGTTTATAATACTTTGAATAAGGTCATATAGACCATTTTATGATGTAATGAGTCTTTTTAGAGGCCTTTAGGTGGTAGTGGAGTTCAATTTTCAAAATTTGCAAATATTGCAAAAAGTTGTCAAAAATGTACACTTGCTAAAAATGCAAAAATAGCAAGATTGTGGAAGACCAAGAGTCATGTAACTGAAAAGATAGTTGGGGTTGGATTTCTTGGAGAGTTTGAGGTGTTTCAATTTTAAATTTATGATGTATGGTTGAATAGATTTGTTGTTGTTCAGATTTGAAGAAGAAATCAATAAAAACTCTCTTTTTGTGCATTTTTTTAAAAATTGTTGCTCCCAGCCATTGTACAGTTCTGTAAAAAAAAATTAAGTGCTAAAAGATTTTGAAATGGTTATATATTTTTTTTTTCCCCAATTTTTCTTTGGAGTGAAGTGATTTCATTACATTTTAATAATTTTATTGCATTTTTATTGGAGGTTGGTTTGTTCAGCCAACTAAGGGTTTGAAGGCATAAAATGAATTAAATGACACATTCCACCTATTGTTTCTACTATGCTTTAGTGTAATGAGTCCAAAAATGTTAGGATTATATGTAAATGTAGGATTTTGAGCAAGGAATAAGTTTTTATGAGGTTTTGATTGCTACCCCCATTGATTTTTTTGAGTTTTTGCTATGAAAGTAATGGCTCCAAGTTAAAATTTGTCTTAAATGCACTCAAGAAGGTTGGAGATCAGTTCAAAAAGTGTGTGAAGACCTTTTACAAGGTTTTTGAAGGTTTGGAAGAGGAGGGGAGCTGAATTTGAGTGTTTGGGCATGATGCCCTAGTTGACAATATTATGCATTTGAGTGAAATTTGGTGGTTAATAGTCGGTAAGTGAAGTGAAACCTTGGGGTAGTAAAATATGAAGGTTGTTAAAGCATGTGCAGGTCATTTTAAGCATTTTTTATGCTTTGGCAAGGCATGATAAGTTGTGGAGGTAATATTTTCAATAAACCCTTCATAAACTTGCTAAAATATGAGATTTTTGTAAAAAGTGCACTCTATGAGCGGTTATTGGACTAAATCTTGTAGATTTGGTGGTTTTAGATGTTGGTTAATGACTTTCCATAGGATTTTAGAGTTGGTAAGTTTTTAAGAGAGGTGATGCTTGGTTAAATTGGAAATTTTGGCCTAGCTGGAATAGCGTAGAAGCATGATTTTGAGAGATTTCTTCCAAAAGAGTTATATGAACCATTGAGATATATTTGTGTATGCCTTAAAGGGTATCTAAAAAGCTATTTGGTTAGTGGGTTCATTAATTATTTGGGTAGATTTGGTCAAGAAACTAGGTCAGCAGACCTACAAGTGAAATTGGGTGAATTTATGAAGAATTGTTGAGATAAGTTTTTAAAGGGTTGCAAATTTGTTTCAAAGGTCTTAAATTGTGATTGTAGGTTGAATTCCTCCCTTCTCTGCATCAATTAGTTGTTTCAAAGGTCTTAAATTGTGATTGTAGGTTGAATGCCTCCCTGCTCTACATCAATTGGTATCGATGCAGAGCAGGGAGGCATTCAACCTACTTTCACAATTTAAGATCTTTGAAACAACTTTGCAACCCTTTAAAAACTTATCTCAACAATTCTTCACAAATTCACCCAATTTCACTTGTAGGTCCGTTGACCTAGTTTCTTAACCAAATCTACCCAAATACACACTGAACCCACTAACCAAATAGCTTTTTAGATACCCTTTTAGGCATACACAAACATATCTCAACAGTTCATATAACTCTTTTGGAAGAAATCTCTCAAACTCATGCTTCTACATTGTCCCAACTAGGCCAAATAGGCCAATTTAACAAAGTATCACCTCTCTAAAAAACTTACCAACCCAAAAATTCCTATGGACAGTCATTAACCATCCTCTAAAACCACCAAATCTACAACCTTTAGCCAAAGAACCACTCATAGAGTGCACTTTTCACAAAACCCTCATATTTTAGCAAGTTTATGGAGGGTTTGTTGAAAATATTACCTCCAAAACTTATCACGCCTTCCAAAGCATCAAACATGCTTAAAATGACCTGCACATGCTTTAACAACCTTTAGATTTTTTTTCCCCAAGGTTTCACTTCACTTAGCTACCATTAACCACCAAATTTCACTCAAATGCATAATATTGTCAACTAGGGCATCATGCCCAAACACTCAACTTCACCTCCCCTTCTCTTACAAAGCTTCAAACACCTTGTAAGAGGTTTGCACACACTTTTTGAACTGATCTCCAACCTTCTTGAGTGCATTTAAAATTATTTCAACTTGGAGCCATTACTTTCTTAGCAAAAATTCAGAAAATTCAATGGGGCAGCAATCAAAACCTCATCAAAAATTATTCCTTGCTCAAACTCCTACATCTACATCTAATCCTAACATGTTTGGACTCATTCCAGTGAGCCACAATAGAAACAATAGGTGGAATGAGTCATTTAACTCATTTTATGCCTTCAAACCCTTGGCTGGCTAAACAAACACGCCTCCATTAAAAATGCAATAAAATTCTTAATTTGCAATGAAATCACTTCACTCCAAAGCCAAATTGGAGCTAACACATAGATATAAAAATTTCAAAATCTTTCAGCACTTAAAACTTCTGTATAGAACCATACAATGGATGGGAGCAAAATTTTTATGAAAATTTACACAAAAAGAGAGTTTTATTGATTCCTTCTTCAAATATGAACAACAACTCTATTCGGCCATACATCATAAATTTAAACTTGACACACCTCAAGCTCTCCAAGAAAATTGACCCCAAGTTTCTTTTCAATTACATGACCTAAAGACCTCCAAGAACTCCACTGCCACCTAAACACCTCTAAAAAGACTCATTACATCATTAAATGGTCTATATGACCTTATTCAAAGTCTTATAAACACAAAACATTAAAATACCAACTTAAGCCCCTATTGAACCAATCTTTACAAAACATGAATATGGTGCTCCTGCACCATTTATTGAATTTATGTGGATATGATTACTATTGAGGGATTTGATGTTTTTATTTTCTACAACTGATTCACACCCCCCTCTTAGTTGTCTAATTCATTCAACATGATTTTCATTTGTTCCTTAACCTGAGCTCTCTTCATGCATGCACCTACACCATCATGCTCACCTTTTTCGTACCCATCTTCAAAAAAACTCTAAATCTGTGGTACACCCCTCTCTACATGCATCTTGCTCAACCAATAAAACATGAGAGAATTCTAGAATTTCCATGTGCGGTTATTTGACCAAATGAGATGTCGACCCATTGCAATACGCTTTTCCTACAAAAATTCAAAAAAAAATTCAAAAAATATTGCACAAGCTCAGATGAATGCGATCTATCATGACTCATGTAAAAATGGTAATCCTTGATTATCTTTTGGTCCTCTTTTGTACTATCAAGGGCATGTCTATATGTTATATGTACAAAAATAGCAATTTGAATAGAATTGTAATATTGTGATTGTACCTCATTTTGTGGTTGCCATGTGTAATTTTTGGCAAAATCAACCACGAATATAATAGTTCCAATTGAGAAAGAGTCCTTACACATCTTGAATTTTCAATCCAACCACTAGAACCTATGGCTATGCCTTACATACTTGTAGAAAATAGTTTTCTTAAAATCAGTAATAAAATCAGCAATACTTACCTTTCTTGTAACCAACTCACATCTAGAATCTTCATCTCCACTCTTCAATGTGTATTTTATTGTCTTAAACATTTTTTTCTCAGCAATCTTGTTAGTGATGCAAAGCACAAAAGAAGAAATCAACTAACTTTAACTTCCCTTCTTTTGACACACTTATTCAACTATATGTCCATCAAACAAAGATCACCTTCTTTCACTATATACCATGGAATTTTTTCTACAAGCATTAAATTTTGATCCCAAGACACATATAATTCCTTCAACATGTGTAAAAACTTCAAAATACCTAATTCAATATGTAAAAACTCTTTCCAAACCCCGAGAACTTAGTTAGGGTGTGATTCATTCATTATTCTGCCCCTTTCCTAGTAGGTATGCCATAGGTCTATCAGATATCTTCTTCAAACACATACCCTTATCACCAACTATAAAAAAAAATTAGGTTACCCCTCAATGTGCTTTAGAACATATCAAAATTAGAACATATGTTGTTTTGAAGAAAATTGCTCAATCTAGGACTGATCGCTGCCAGCATAGGCCTAATTAGGTCTCAAGTTCAAGAGGGATTATTGTATGTAAAGGTTCCAACCATGTTTTCCCTTGAAAAATGGCTCAAACATGTTTATTTTGACTAACTCAAGCTTAAATAATCATTATATGGCTACTTTTTTGAGGATTTTGTAAAACCCTAGAATGTGTTCCTTGAAATGCTCTATTTCAAACTGTGAGCTCAAGAAAAACTAGTCAAACTTTAATCCTCCACGCCTCAAATATTCTAGCCTTAATTTAAAACCACTTGAATGTGAAAGCATATACATAGAATAATGTTATCACAAAGAAAACCAAATGATTTCATCCACAAATAAATGAGAAACATAAATTTTTAAACCTGTTGTTAACCTAATGAGGGTTTCTAACTGTTATGAGAGAAACAATTATTTCTAACTCAAATGATCACCAAAATGCATGAAACCAATTCCATTGGGAAGTTTATTGAAGGCCACAGCACTTACAACCAATTTTTCACATTTTCATAGTCCGTATAACTCGTACAGTGCCTAAAAACATAGATTTTCTGTAGAAAAAGCTTGAAAACATAGTTTTTCATTAAACTACTTTTATTCAATCACCCTCAAAGTTTCAAAAGATACAAAATCATTTTTAAAGTAAATTCAACTAACTTTAATCCCTCTAACTACCTCATAACGCCTAAAACCACTTATGACCCTTCAACAACTTTTACATAATTATGCAATTTTTCAATAATTGTTGACAACCTTACATCGTGTTTACATTATTGCATTTTTTGGACTTAGTAATCTTTATAATAACCTAAAGAGATACAAAATTAATCCTTTCCATCCTATTAAAAATAAAAGATTCCAAATTAATCAAAATGGAGACATAATGTTGCAAGGGTGCCCCTACACCAAACTCCCGACCAAGAAAAAGTATCCAAGTCCACTTGGATTGTTGTTGTCAACAGGTCTTCAACTCTTTGAATCCTCTACCACCTTAAATTTCCTCTTATCACCTTCATCTTCCCCTTGGGTTTAAAATTTTCCATGCAAATTAGTCATTTGGCATGCTTCTCCTCTAAAATCATATTCTTCACTCCTTTATACACCTCAAAATCATGCTTCTCCCTTTTTCCTTTAACCTACAAATTATTATTTTTCCAAATCATTAGTAACACAATGAAATGAAAAAAACTTTTTACCATAATACCTCCATCACTTTTCAATTCCTTGCAAACCTCTATGACCAATTCATCCATGACCATCAACTCAATTTCTTCAAGTACTAAAATCAGGTTCTCTATCATATCCTCATGCTTGGAAACATCTGGAGCAACTTTGCTTTCTTCATCAATGAATTCTTTATGTGCATCTTCATATGCTTCTTCTTCCTCTTTCATATTCTTGTGTCTTCTTCTTTCCAAATTCTTCTTTATAGGCCAAACCATCTTCCTTTTCAATGTCAAATGCCAACTTGTCTCTTGTTTCATCATTTGTTCTATCTTCATCATGGATTCTTGGAACTCTTTTTCCAATCTACTTAACTCTTGCTTCAACTCAGTAATTTCTCTATCCATCTTTTCTTGTCTCTTTCTCCTCTTTCTCTCTTCCTCTACCTGCAAATGTCTTCTCAAGTTCTCCATCTTTACAACTCTCTGCCTCACCTAGGTCCTTTCCACTCTCCTAGTCTCTTAGAATTTCTCACTGCATCAACCTACAAACAACCAATAAACCACACAACTCACAAATCAACTTATCAGCCCAAATCTTTCTCGAGCTCTGATACCAAACTGCTGTAGAGAACAAAGGAAGAAATCAACTAACTTGAACTTCCCTTCTTTTAACACACTTATTCAACTATATGTCCATAAAACAAAGATCACCTTCTTTCACTATATACCATGGCATTTTTGCTACAAGCATTAAATTTTGATCCCAAGACACATATAATTCCTTCAACATGTGGAACAACTTCAAATACCTAATTCAATATGTACAAACTCTTTCCAAACCCCAATAACTTAGGGTGTGATTCATTCATTATTCTGCCCTTTTCCTAGTAGGTTTTCCATAAGTCTGTTAGATATTTTCTTCAAACACATACCCTTATCACCGATTGTAAACAAATTTTAGGTTACCCCTCAATGTGATTTAGAACATATCAAAATTAGAACATATGTCTTTTTGAAGAAAATTGCTCAATCTAGGACTGATCGCTACCAGCATAGGCCTAATTAGGTCTCAAGTTCAAGAAGGCTTATTGTATGTAAAGGTTCCAATCATTTTTTCCCTTGAAAAATGGTTCAAACATGTTTATTTTGAATTAATCAAGCTTAAATAATCATTATATCGCCACTTCTTTGAGGATTTTGTAAAACCCTAGATTGTGTTCCTTGAAATGCTTTGTTTCAGACTGTGAACTCAGGAAAAACCAGTCAAACTTTAATCCTCCACACCTCAAATCTTATAGCCCTAATTAAAAACCACTTGAATGTGAAAAAATATACATAGAATAATGTTATCACAAAGAAAACCAGATGATTTCATCCACAAATAAATGAGAAACATAAATTTTTAAACATGTTACCCTAATGAGGGTTTCTGGCTGTTATGAGAGATATGATTATTTCTAAATCAAATAATCACCAAAGTGCATGAAACCAAGTCCATTGTGAAGGTTATTGGAGGCCACAACACTTACAACCAATTTTGCATGTTTTCACAGTTCGTACAGTGCCTGAAAACACAGATTTTCTATAGAACAAGCTTGAAAACAAAGTTTTCCATTAAACTAATCCTTTTATTCAATCATCCTCAAAGTTTCAAAAGATACAAGGGCCTTTTTAAAGGAAATGAAACTAAATTTAAGCCTTCTAACTACCTCCTAACACCTAAAACCACCTATGACCCTTCAACAACTTTTACATAATTATGCAACTTTGCCAATAATTTTTTACAACCTTACATCTTGTTTACATTTTTGCATTTTTTGGACTTAGTAATCTTTATAATAACCTAAAGAGATACACAATGACTCGCTTCCATCTTATTACAAATAAAATATTCCAAATTAAGTAAAATGGAGACATAATATTGCAAGGGTGCCCCTCTACCAATTAGCAAAATCATGTGCACTTCCCTCATGAAAACACGTTACAAACTTCGATAAACAATCACATTGCAAACACAATTCATTTAAACAATCATTTGTATAAAATAAGAAACCATCACCTCTAACACATAAAAATTAATCTAACAAGTCCCTAGTTGACTTGGGAAGTTGCATTGCATGAGACTTTTGCAACATTTTGATAGTATGTATAGTAGAATGAATATACCATAATAATTCATGATACATTGTAAACTCAACGTGGTATTTACATGTATTATGAATTTTAATAGGTACACAATAAAATTTTAACGCCCCACCAGAGAACCCGGAGAACAACACATAAAGTAACAAAATAACAAAATAATTTATTTTTAAACATTTGATTATAATAAGATTACAAGAACATATACACAAATGTTCTCAAGATTCCATGACAATGCTACTTAAAAAAAAATCTCAAGAAAGAATATCGCATCCTTATACCAAAGACATAATACATAAGGATAGAAAAATGCAACAATGTATGATCCAATTAAATATTCAAAATGAAGTTTAATTACATATTCAAGATACATCAAGTGAGGTTTTGATAAATCTTGAAACATCAAAATAATAATACAATAAAGCCAAATAAAACTATCAAGATAGTATACAATATCAATGATGATCATATACAACCGTCAATCTCATTCATGAGCACACTCAGTGTCCAACTCCATGAACAAAGTGAATCCAGGAACCTGTCATGAAAAATATTGTCTCAAGTTGCATAACCTACAAGGGGACCAAATAGAGGATCGAGCACATTCCTCCCAACCACGTGGTACTTGAAATTCCACTCCCCCATGCTAGGAGATAATATCAAGTCCACAAATCAATCAAACATACAAGAGAATAGTACATAAAATCACATGGCTGACAATCACATAATGACATGACAGTATCTAAATCACAAGATCACAAAAAATCTCTCAAAGGCAACAAAAAAATCAAAGGTGACTCTACACAAGAGACCACAAAACATCTATAAGGATAAGAGTGTCATCACATAGTTGTTCTAGGTTACCCTAGTGAATCTTCCTAGATTACCGGCCCTCGTCTTGAGTTACCCTAGAAATATCTACTAATTCCCAGACCCTAAACAAACTCATGTGGAACTGAAACACTTTTTGGGAGGACAAAGAGAACGACTATGCCATTCCAGGCCATCTCAACCTACCCTTTATCTATACAAGCATTAAGGCACTAGGAAAGGCATTCCAATTATCTGAATTAATTAATGAATACCACCCACCCCCAAATATATTTATAATGGTTTTCACTAAATTATAAACTTCTGATAGGTTACCCTGGCTACCACTAAAGTGCATAAAACATCATACTCTCATTCACTACATAGGTATCATAAAAAAAGTGCATGACTTGACTTCAACAAATCCTATACAAGAATTGTGAAACTCAAATAACTCAAACAATAATTTAAAGAACATACAAGTCTTAGGAAGACATATGCAATAAAATACATAACATTCCTTCACAATTAAATCATTTCCAAATACATTCACCATTCACTTCAAAACCCATTTAAATAACATATTTAAAAGACATTTATTTACATATCGAATGTAATCTTAACTTTTTACAAATCAAATAATTATAATAATAGAGAATCAAAACTATAATTATAATTATTTTCAATCATAGCTTAAACAATCTTTCTACATAGAATCATACATATATATTTTCACAATGCTAACATTTCTTTTAAATTCAAACTTGTTAAAATAGATATTATTTAACAAATTCCAACTTCTAATAAGTAACTTTAGTATTAAAACTTCAACTTAAAATGGAATAAAAATCTCAATTGAATAATTTAAATATACTTTCAAATCTTAATCAAGAAGTTACTATAAATAGAAATTTCAATTAAATTTAAACACAACATATATCTATAAATATAAATAGATATTTATCTTTATTATTTATATCGATTGACAAATAATAATAAAATAACCCGTTGCATAATTGAAAGTTTAAAGTAAAGTATCTGAACTACTACTTCACTAGAGAAATAAACAAGGCTAAAACTAAAAGGAAGATTACGCACCATGCAAGACAGTTATCTAGATAAGCATGCAAAATACAGGTTAAGAGGGTGAGGGTTGTGTATACAATAGTAACACAAATTGTATTTCACACGTAGTTGATCAATAGGTACACATGGTTGACCCGCATGCCCGAGATGACTCTCACAGGAACACCCAATATCTTATTTTAGATATGCAAGTTACCCCTGTGATACCTATGAATCGAATAAGAATAGAGGCCAAATATTTCCCAGCTACACAGCTTCTATTGGACTTAAAGAGGCTGTGATTTATGCTCATTTAGATGAAACACTATACAAAGTTACACGTAGGCAAAAGGAAACAACTAAATGTAAAGAATTCATCTCCAATATGGTTGCAAAGGAAATTGTTCTGAGATATATGAACCATTTCCATTGTTTACAGAAAAGAGGCAATATCTAATGGAGAGTAAAGGCAATACTAAATGAAACAATCTAAAAATTTGGTATGCATTCCATGTCAACCTTGGGCACTCTTAGGGGAAGCTTCCAACACACAAAGTGGAGAATAATTGTGATGCTAAATAAAACAATCTAAAAATTAGGCATACGCTATATATATGTGGCCAACAAGATGGAGGGAAATCAGATGTACGGATGTTCCTTTAGATCCAAGGAATCAAATCTCATTAACCATGTGGTACAAATGATTTGAAGTAAAAGAATGGGTATGTAAGCAAAGAGAGCTATGTAGGTGACTCAAGGAAAAACTCTAGTTTTCGAATACAAGTCATTTAGGTTCATGAAAAGCATAGGTATATTACTCACCACTTCATGCATAAAGGCACATAAGACGTTAGGGAGGTATTCGACTTCTGCACAAGGCTGAATTAATTGGTATTCAAGTCATTTCCCAAAAAAAATTCAACACATCCACACTAAGGGACCTCCTGGATGCATGATCTAAAGATTCAAAATTCTCATTGATAAAATAAAATGCCATTATCATGAGCTTGCACACAATTAAAGAGAAGAAGGATAGAGAAGGAGTTTCAAACAAATCCAATGGAATTCAAGAACAATCAACATTCAAACACAATAATGGAAAAGTTTTGTTTCTTTAAAAATAAAATATAGATTGAAAATTTAAGAACCTGTTATTCCCGCTTGATGAATTCAAAGATTCGAAGTAGAATAATTCAAAAAATTGCAACCAATACTTTTCCCAAAAACCAAAATACTGCCAAGAAGCTTTTTCTAGAAAACTGCCATGCAAAACTCTTTCCAAAACAACTGTCGTGAATGAATATGATTTTCACACACACAAAATATTTTTAATTTCCTTTTTTTATTAACAAACTTAACTCAAAGTTAGCATGCAAACAAATTAATCATTCAACTCAAACTAAATAAAAACTCAAGATAATATCTTCTAACTTGAAGTCACGTTTAAAGATATTTTAACATCTTCTATTGAAAACAACTATTCAATAATATCTTCTTTTACAAACATTTTAAACTTGCACAATAAATAAATAAATATCTATTATGCAAAATTAACAATCACTTTTAACTAAATGTATCTTGTTTGATTAATTAAATTAATCAAACCTTTCACAATAACAATAAAATTCAATTATTAAATTATCTACACATGAATATTTTAATTTAACATTTTGATAACATCAATTAAATGAAATATCTTATAAATAACCATTTAACTAATTAATCAATCAATTTCCATTCATGACGAAAACAAGAATGACATGATGGAACAAAATGACAAAATGACAAAATGACAACAATGGGTGACAAACGAATACTCGTTCAATGAAGAAATGATGGATATAGATGAACCTGACACTATAAACAACATATTTCCATTGGGTTAGGGCACACTCAAACCCGACAAAGTAGGTGAAGCCGATACCCAATCCCTGCAAACTGCATCAAACAACACTATTAAACACATCTACATAAACCATCAAGCACATCGTGAAAGAGAATCGCAACGTAGTAGGGTACTCACGAGTGTGTAATGCTACACTATCTCCTTAACCAAGACTAACAAATAGTATTGCATCATAAATAACATCAAGTACATCATCATAAACAACTATTAACAAAACAAAAACAATTTGAAACAAAGTGCAACATCTGGAGGGACACTACATCCTCCTCCCCTAATCTTTGAATTACTCCTAGAAGTCGCAAGATAAGGTACAATTATACACAATATCATATAACCATCAATAATTAGAAGCATAGTGACCATAAACATAAGTCACATGTTACACAGAGTCAAATTTATCCAAACACACTACTAAACTCCATAAATCCATGTAACATAACCTTTAGATCATAATCATCCAAGTCAAATACTATCATCCAACTAATCAAGATAGTGTTATAAGCACCATCAGGGTCAATGAATTCTTAATCTCTCATAGTGAACATTAATCCAAAGAAAGCAATACAATAACTAACGTCATTACTTACAAGGAAGTCATAACTACCTATGATAATTTTCAACCCAAAAGTGATTAAGAATCGCTATCACTATCGGGGGTAGGTTCCTCCTGGTCACTAAATTCAAAGGGAATGAGCCTATAACTAGTAGTTGGTACGCGAACTTTCTTAGGAATTACCGGTTCACTCTTGATACACACAAAAATTCCCAAGCAAGTTGTGTTCCTCCTCTGATAGGTGATCCAAATTTTATTTTCCTTTACTGCCCATGGGTTACCCACCTGACTAGGTTCTAGGCGGGTGGGTGGCTCCCTGAGCATGGGATATAACTACACACCCTCAAATCTCAGCTATTTAGGGTTTCGACCTTCGCTTCCTGGGTTGTCCTGTGAACCTAGTTGTTCCTCATGTTCAAGCTTGTGGGAACTTGGAGACAAAGTACTCTGGTGATCAGCCCCTCAACCACAACCACGTCGGCCTCAACCATGACCCCCACCTCAATTTCTAGGCATGGTCCTACACAAAACCAAGGAAAAATATCAATTACAAGACATAGAGGACAATAGGAAAACACAAACTAGAGAGTCTAACATCTAGAACAACCTAACGGGCTCAAAAATATCCATAGTACCTAGTGTTAGAACCTTGTGCTTTGATACCAGCTGTAACGCCCCGCCAGAGAACCTAGAGAACAACACATAAAGTAACAAAATAACCAAAAAAAAATTTAAAAAACATTCAATTATGTAACGCCCCGCCGTGTGAACCCCAAAGGACAACTAAACAATAATTACAGCACAATTTTTTTTTAAAGTAAACATAGCATACATGTAATACACATTAAATCATGACATGAATTTCATTTAAGTAGATTCAATAACACATACATCCCTTGGGGTACATGAGGAGTCATTACGAGACTGAGATCCACACGACAATAAAGAATAAAATCCAAAGATATAATCCATAACAAAATAAACATTAACAAATATAACACATACATGATAATCATTGATAAGAAACCATCTGAGTACATAAATACAACATATGCATGATTAACTTAACACAATGAATAACAACTGTCATGGCCAATAATCACACCGAGTTTAACATTACATTACAGTACAATGTTCTAGAGATATAATGATACAAAAGTGTTTCCAACCATAAATGGAAACCATACATAAGATAACATGATACAAATAAACAGATGAAAACTGGCTCCAAGACGGATACAACTCGGGAGTCGCTACAACAACACCAATCCGCACCTCTTGATCCTCGACTAGGGACCCAATGGGGTGCTTAGCACGTTCCACCTGACCATGTGAGTCCGAAGACCCACCCCCTGTGCTAGGAGCTAACAAGAAAGAGACCACAACCAAGAACATCCAAATAGGGAACCACAAGACTCAACGCCATACAAAAGTATCATAAAACTCAAGAATTACAAAGACATAACCGACAACATCCAAGAGTCAACATAATAACTTAAAATCATAAATCGCATCACATAAATCAAAGCAATGACCAATAAACAAGTAACCAAAGGATGATCATGAACACTTCCAAATCAACTGAATTAATTAACATAATACAATTCCAAATTGCAATTAAACAATACAATAACATCATAACACAGTACCATAAGAGTACAATGTCATAAGTCAAATATCAATGAGATCATACAAAACCACAAAGTACACCAAAGATGTATCCAAGCAACAATCCATAATCAATATAAGTCCATTCAACAACAATCTAAACCAACTCCCATGATATACTTCCAGAGGAACACAATAAAGAAAACACATGGGCAACTAGGGGAGAGTGTCATCGCATAGTCCTACATGGGCTGTCATGTGCTCTTCCTCCCAACTGGAGGCATCGGTCCCATCTATGGCTGTCTTGTTCCCTTCCTCCCAACTGGAGGCGCCAGTCCATAGGGTGACTCATGCGGAGCCGTAGACCTCTCGTGAAGATGAGGTCACGACCTTGCCAACCATGGCCTTCTCAGCCTTCCATTAGTCTGCGAAAGCACTAATGAAGATGAGGCATCCATTTTTTAAATCTTATAATGATATTACTACCCAACCCTCCTAAGTTAATTATTAGGTTTTCACTTGATTACTAACTCACTCGTGGGTTATCCTGTTCCCTTCCCCTTAAACAGGGCGCCAGCCCCCACGAGGAGCCACTCTCCCTAGAGACCCAACAATATCAAACCAAAAACCAAGAAACCAAGGGTTGTACAACATAACAAGAACATTAGATCACAACCGAGGAGCATGCGAGGCATTACCCATCTCGCCATAAATACACAATCAAAGTCTCAACAATTCCCGTACAACCCTTTTAAAATCATGAAACCAAAACACTTGCCACATCAAGGGCACATAAAGAGAGAGAACATCAATTATCAATCATCTCAAGCCTCTGGAAGCCAAAAGAATGAAAACCCACAAATGAGGGTAAAGTGAAGCATCAAGAGTATTTCTCCAATAATTCCAACACAAGGATAAAGTTTCATCAATTATGAGAGTAAATTAGAAAAGCCATAAAAAGGAAAGGTTCATCAAGACCCATCCACAAATCAACAATGGTGTCACCTCAAATAGGAAAACGCAAAATAAAATCAATCTTTAATTCAACGAAATCACTTAATAAAACCAAAAGCCACCAACTAGGCATTCCATGGGAGACCTCAATTTCCTCCTCACAAGATACCCATACAGTTGGTATACAAAAAACCTTTGACAAAATCAACAAGCATGACAACAAGATTTCCCTCGCCTCTGGAAGCCCAAAAATAAATCAAATACTCAAGGGACTCATCAACAAGGGTAGACAAAGCAGTAAGAGTTTCCAATCAACTATCAACACAAATTTAAGAAATAGAAATCCTCTCAAAACCCGAAAGTAGCTCAAGAGAAATTCACACCGAGACAACACCATCAAAATTATCCTATACTCACCAACACTTCCAAGGCACCAAATTAAATAACACCTTAAATACTCAACCACTCATCACTCCACCAAACACTCGCATAATAAACAACAACCAAAAATTCAAACAAAAACAATATTTAATAACCAATCAATTAACAACCAGAACTAAATAACTTTACAACTTACTCATCTAAATTACCCAATTAACTAAAACAATTTATGATAACCATCACAAGTATTCTAAAAGACTTATCCATAAACAGAACTTACAAACCAACCATTAAATGAATATAAAGGAAGTCAATTTTCAAAAGATTAAAATCCCATTTCACCAATAAACTATCCAATTCAAGAATACCCTAATCAATCACTAATCATGCCCATACATTTAAATTTCCCCTTTCATTTATCAACAGAATTGAAAGCTACTTAATAATTGGGTAGTTAACTCATTATCATTTCATAACTACTTATGTTCAAAACATTATCTTCTTTCACCATACTAACTTACACTCACTTCCAATATTTAAATTAATTGTGAAAACCACTTAAGACCAATTGTTTATACTTTAAAATGGCAATAATAACAATACTCTAAATACTTAAACTACGTATTAGGACTTACCACCTTAAGATCTTAAATCTATCTAAATAAATTCCCACACATAAATACCTTTTAAAACCACTACATCTTTATATATTTTAATTTATTTTTTGAGGAGGGAATGTAAAAAGAGAATAGATCGGTTCTAAGAATCCAACAAGCCTACAAAATTCAACTTCATAAAAAAAAGGATAACTTATTTAATTCCAAAATAAATTCCATAATAAATTCTATTCCCAAAATATTCACACTAAAACAAGAATTAAATAAACAATGTTGTCATATATTCATAAATTGATTTTTCTACTAAATTATCCTCTCAAAGTTTGTAATTTAACAAATCAATAATAATGATAAACAAAAGATTTCTTTCTATTTTATTATTTCCACTATAACTAAATTCTGTTTTATTTTAACCAGAAAAAGAACCAGAATATTTACTAAATTAAATGGTTACAGCAACAGTTAAATCAGTGCAATCTGAATAGATGAATTAAAAATATATATATATACAAATATAAATAAATAAATATATATATATAGATATATATATATATATACGTACATATATTTATATATATATACACATATATATATTTATAAAAGTAAATTTCGCACAGTGAATATAATTAAAATTCGCGTATTAAAAGAAATTTAAATACATACAATTAAAATGGGAAATTTTAATCCCAACAAAAAAAGGGCACGGGGAAATACGCCCGGTCGTGGGCAGTCTAGTGGACAGTCCGCAGACTGTCACGATACTGGTCGGCGGTGTGGTGGGTACGGCTGAGGCCGAAACGCCACACAGCCCAATATATATATAACACCAAAACATGTGAACAGTGCCGACGGAATTAAATTAACGGGTTTCAATAAATTTTGATTTTCATTCAATATTTTACATAAGTATATATATATGTGTATATATATATATTTAATATCTATATATATATATATTTAATATATATATATATATACAGGAATCTGAACATTTCAAAATCAGGGGAAAATAATCACTGTTCTCTGAACAGGAGAAATATTTTATGACATACATGCATAACAAAATTATCATAATCCCAGAAATTCATTGAAAGGAATTTTTTCTTTAAATATATATATATATATATATATTTAAAAATGAACAACAGAAATATTGTTCATTTCCAGATTTCAAACAAAAACCCCTTTTCAATAAACAACAGCCCAGAACCCCACAGAATTCTATTTTGACAATTAACAATCCCAATCCCTGATTAAATTTTTATTGATTAAACACTAATCCAACAGATTTCCTTTCACAAACGTTTGATTTCCAACCCTATGAAAATTTCATACACATAGAAAACCATTTCTATTTTATTTGATACTACAGAAAATAATTAATTCAGAAGAAAAGAGCCTGGCGTCCTGTGTTTGAAGAAGATTTGTAGAAGCTTAATCCCTCTCACAGAACCAATTTCTCGCTGCCGATTGTTCCCAGCAACAGATCCCCCAAATTCTCCTTCAAATCCCACCTTCTTTTAAGATTTTTCCAGAAAATAGAACAAGAATACAGTGTTGAAAATAATTTTCCTCCAGAATTCCAACAACCCCCTCAAACAAAGAAAACCCCTTATTAAAATCCATGCCCAGGAAACCCTTTCAATTTCCTCTTCCCGTGAATACCAGAGGTCACATTTCAAGAAATAAATCAAAAATAATTATTAATCCTTAATTCCTTTTGTTGCCATTTTCATGAATTTATATTTCATTTTCTTTTATCATGCATTTGATTAAAAATTAAATAAACTTAAATCCACAAAATTGAACTTTTAATTGAATATATATTCATTATCTCCACAATACATAATTAATTACTTCCACATTAAAATAATTAAAATCAACCATTTGCAAGATTCAAAATAAATGTGATATTTTTACCACTACTACTAATATTTATCTATTGCTTTATTTATTTATTTTTCATATTCCCCAGTTCTCTTCGACTTCCAAATGCTCTATAGGTGAAGTTTCATTTCTTGCTTTAAAACACTTCAGCTTCCTATCTCCTTATCCATTTAAATTTCTTATTATAATAATTATCTTTTCAAGATTATTTTGTTCATAATTATTATTAACTTCAACAATTTAAATCAATTTATCTAATAATATCACTTTTACTTTTAACAAATTAGTTTAATTTGATCATTTGTTCTAAATCATTTGATTTAATTTAATTGATTATTATTTTAATTTCTAATCATATTTTAAATAACCTTGCAAATCACTTATGATTTGATTAATTATTTAAACATGACTACTAACATATGATATTTTTCACACAATCAAATAACACAGTAATCAATGAAGCACACACAAAAACTGACACACAAGTTCAGAACAACCGACACAGAGGGGCATTACAAATTATAATAAGAGTACAAGAACATATACACAAACGTTCTCAAGATTCCATGAAAACGCTACTTAAAAAAAAATCTCAAGAAATAATATCACATCCTTATACCAAAGACATAATACATAAGGATAGAACAATACAACAATGTATGATCCAAATAAATATTTAAAATGAAGTTTAATAACATATTCAAGATACATCAAGTGAGGTTTTGATAAATCTCAAAACATCAAAATCATAATACAATAAAGCCTCATAAAACTATCAAGATAGTATACAATATGAATGACAATCATATATAATCGTCAATCTCATTCACAAGCATGCTCAACATCCAACTTCATGAACAAAGTGAATCCAGGAACCTGTCAAGAACAATCTTGTATCAAGCTGCATAACCTGCAAGGGAACCCAATGGAGGATAGAGAATGTTACTCCCAACCATGTGGTACTCGAAAGTCCACTCCCTCATGCTAGGAGATAATATCAGGTCCACAAATCAATCAAACATACAAAGAATAGTGCATAACATCACATAACGATATGACAGTATCTAAATCACAAGATCACAAAAAATCTCTCAAAGGCAACAAAAAAATCAAAGGTGACTCTACACAAGAGACCACAAAACATCTATAAGGATAAGAGTGTCATCACATAGTTGTTCTAGGTTACCCTAGTGAATCTTCCTAGATTACCGACCCTCGTCCTAAGTTAACCTCACAATCTCTACCAATTCTTGGCCCCTATACAAACTCATGCAAAACCGAAACACTTTTCGAGAGGATAAAGTGAACGACTATGCCATTATAAGCCATCTCAACCTACCCTTTATCTATACAAGCATTAAGGCACTAGGTGAGGCATTCCAATTATTTGAATTAATTAATGAATACCACCCAACCCCAAATATATTTATTATGGTTTTCACTTAATTATAAACTTTCGATAGGTTACCCTGGCTACCACTTAGGTTCTGGCCCCTATCGAAAGCCACTCTTCCTTTTGAAAAATCATAACATATAGGATAGCCAACATGCACAAATCAAAATAGGGTATGATCTCATTTCATCCATGACATAAAACATCATGCTCTCATTCACCACATAAGTATCATAAACAACATGCATTACCTAACTTCAACAAATCCTATACAAGAATTGTGAAACTCAACTAATTCAAACAATTCTTTAAAGAACATACAAGTCTTAGGAAGACATATGCACGAAAATACACAATGTTCCTTCACAATTAAATCATTGCCAAATGCATTCACCATTCACTTAAAAAAACATTTAAATAACATATTTAAAAGACATTTATTTACATATCGAATGTAATCTTAATTTTTTACAAATCAAATAATTATAATAATAGAGAATCAAAACTATAATTATAATTATTTTCAATCATAGCTTAAACACTCTTTCTATGCAGAATCATGCATATATATTTTCGCAATGCTAACATTTCTTTTAAATTCAAACTTGTTAAAATAGATATTATTTAATGAATTCCAACTTCTAATAAGTAACTTTAGTATTAAAACTTCAACTTAAAATTTAATAAAAATCTTAATTGAATAATTTAAATATACTTTCAAATCTTAATCAAGAAATTACTATAAATAGAAATTTCAATTAATTTTAAACACAACATTTATCTATAAATATAAATAGATATTTATCTTTATTATTTATATCGATTGACAAATAATAATAAAATAACTCATTGCATAATTGAGAATTTAAAGTAAAGTATCTGAATTGTTACTTCACTAGAGAAATAAACAAGGCTAAAACTAAAAGGAAGATTACGCACCATGCAAGACAGTTATCTGGATAAGCATGCAAAATGCAAGTTAAGAGGGTGAGGGATGCATATACAACAGTAACACAAATTGCATTACACAAGGAGTTAATCAATAGGTACACATGTTTGACCCACATGCCCGAGCTGACTCTCACGGGAACACCCAATATCTTATTTCAAATATGCAAGCTACCCATGTGATACCTATGAATCAAATAAGAATATAGGGTGAGTATTTCCCAACTACATGGCTTTTGTTGGACCTAAAGAGGCTGTGATTTATGCTCATTTAGATGAAACACTATACAAATTTACACGTAGGTGAAAGGAAACAACTAAATGTAATTAATTCATCTCCAATATGGTTGCAAAAGAAATTGTTTTGAGATATGTGAACCAGTTCCATTGTTTATAGAACAGGGGCACTGTCTAATGGAGATTAAATATGATATTGAATGAAACAATATAAAAATTTGGTATGCATTCCATGTCAACCTTTCACACTCTTAGGGGAAGCTTCCAGCACACAAAGTGGAGAATATTGGTGATGCTAAATAAAACAATCTGAAAATTAGGCATACACTATATATATGTGGCCAACAAGATGGAGGGAAATTGGATGTAAGGAAGTTCCTTTCGATCCAAGGAATAAAATCTCATTAACCATGTGGTACAAATGATTAATTCCCACAAACGATTTGGAGCAAAGAAGGGATCTTTAAGCAGAGAGAGCTACGCAGGTGACTCAGGGAAAAACTCTAGTTTTCGAATACAAGCCATTTAGGCGCATGAAAAGCATAGGTATATTATTCACCACTTCATGCACAGAGGCACATAAGACGTTGGGGAGATATTCAATTTCTGCACAGGGCTAAATTAATTGGTATTCAAGTCATTTCCCAAAGAGATTTCAACACATCCACACTAAGGGACCTCCTAGATGTAGGATCTAAAGATTCATAATTCTCATTGCTAAAAGAAAATGCCATTATCATGAGCTTGCATGCAATTAAAGAGAAGAAGGACAAAGACGGAGTTTCAAATGAATCCCATGGAATTCAAGAACAATCAACATTCAAACACAATAATGGAAAAGTTTCATTTCTTTAAAAATAAAATACAGATTGAAAATTGAAGAGCTTGTTATTTCTGCTTGATGAATTCAACAAATTGGAACCAAAACTTTTTCCAAAAACCAAAATACTGCCAAGAAGCTTTTTCCAGAAAACTATCATGCAAAACTATTTCCAAAACAATTGTCGTGAATGAATATGATTTTCACACACACAAAAGCTTTTTAATTTCCTTTTTTTATTAACTCCCAATTAACAAACTTAACTCGAAGTCAGCATGCAAAAAAATTAATCATTCAATTCAAACTAAATAAACACTCAAGATAATATCTTATGACTTGAAGTCACGTTTAAAGATATTTTAACATCTTCTGTTGAAAACAACTACTCAATAATATCTACTTTTTCAAACATTTTAGACTTGCACAATAAATAAATAAATATCTATTATGCAAAATTAGCAATCACTTTTAAATAAATATATCTTGTTTGATTAATTAAATTAATCAAACCTTTCACAACAACAATACAATTCAATTATTAAATTATCTACACATGAATATTTTAATTTAACATTTTGATAACATCAATTAATTCAAATATCTTATAAATAACCATTTAACTAATTAATCAATCAATTTCCATTCATGATGACAACAAGAACGACATGACGGAACAAAACGACAAAACAACAACGATGTGTAACAAATAGATACTCATTCAATGAAGAAACAATGTCTAAAGATGGACCTAACACTATCTATGAAACAACATATTTCCATTTGGATAGGACACGCTCAGACCCGACAAAGCAAGTGAAGTCAATACCGATACCTATAAATTGCATCAAACAACACTATTAAACACATCTGCATAAACCATCAAGCACACCATGAAAGAGAATCGCAGCATAGCAGGGTACTCGTGAGTGAGTAATGCTACATTGTCTCCTTCACCAAGAATAACAAACAATACTGCATCATAAATAACATCAAGTACATCGTCATAAACAACTACCAACATAATAGAAACAATCTGAAACAAAGTTAAGCATCTGGAGGGACACTACAAAAATGGCTTGCAAGACTCAAAAGCCCTTTGTGATATTTGCAAATTTGGATGTGCTTCACAAAATTCTTTGTAAAATATTGTTTGGCTACATTCCAATAAATGTTTAAGATGTGGTGTGCGATCTCAATTACCAATTATTAACTTTAAAACATCCTTTACATTCGGTGATACTCTATAGTGAAAGTTCCAAAATTGTTCAATTTGCATCTTTACATTATCTTTTAGCTTCTTATCAACACATGAAAGCATCCCACTAAAAGCCCACATATCATTTTGAAGAGGACTATCAATTCTTCCTCTTCTTCAGAGTGTTCTATTCAATGTTTTATGATTTAGATTTAAATCAATATGTTGAAAGTTTGTCTCATTAAACGAGCCTTTCTCAAATGATGACTTACTAGTTAGGTTGTGAACACTCTACGAGCAGGTCTTTTATCTTTTCTCTTACTAGTTGTTCCAATAGAAGTTAGAGCATTAAAAGTATTTTTTACAATAATACTATTTTTTCTGACTTTTTGGTGACACGAATCTTCAATTTTCTTAATAGTGGTCTCATTTTGTAAGACTTTAGAAATTGCAAAAAAAAATTGGCATTGTTCGGTTAATGTCTTATCGGAAAAGTATTGATTGAACATATTGGTAGGCCATAACTAAATCGTTCGTGATGACCTTTTTCCATTAATATTATCTATTATGTTCTCATCTATTTAAAGTAACCATTCATGGGTTCTCATGTAATTAGGTGATGCATAAGGTTCATTTTCAACATTTTCAATGTTATTAACATTTTTATTTTCAATATTTTGAATGCTATCAACATTTTCAATAACAATTTCAACATTTTCAGTTTCAATTTCAACATTTTTAATATTATGAACATTTTCATTTTCAATGTTATTGGCATTTTCATTTTCAATACCAATTTCAATATCTTCTATATCAATTCCAACATTTTCATTTTCAATTTCAAAATGATGTTCAATAGTTTCAAATTCTATTTCATCTTCACTTGAATTAACATTTAACGATAGAGAAGAAGCCTCAACTTGAGTATTTTCCCTACCATGTCTTCTTTTCCTATGGCTTTCTCTATCTTTTTCTCTATATTCTTCAATTTGATCTGTTGTTAGTTTTCTCTTCCCTTTTCTCTTATGGTGACTACTACTCCCCATTGTACAAACAAAAAAGAGCACACAAATGATTTTAAAGGTTAAAAATGTGTAAAACAATCTCCCAAAACCTGAAATTTGTTTGATACTGACAAAAATCACGAGATTTCAAATGACAAAGAGAATGTGGGGATCGTTGGAATGCTCAAACCGAACCCCTTTTTGTTTTTTTTTATATAATTCACTAAATGAGTATCCGTTTCAAATGGATATCCTTTTTTAATGGATATCCATTTGAAACGGATATATGTTTTGTTTTGAACAATTTAAACCCTAAACCTTTAAGAAACAAAATGGATATATGTTTTGTTTTTATTTAAGAAACTAAACTTCATGAAACGTTTTATGAATTATGAATAGCATAATATTATTAATATATTATGTTATGATATATTTTATATTATATATTATATATATTATATACTATGATATATATAATTATTATATATTTATATATATATATATATAATATAATATATATTAATATTGTTATTAAGGTATATATTATATAGTATATAATTTATATTATATATATATATATATATATATATATATCTCCCCCTCCCCCCACTCTCTCTCTGAAGTCTCTTTCTCTCTCAAGTCTCTCTCTCTCCCTCCCTCTATCTCTCACACCCCCTCTGTCTATATCACTATATATATATATATAATAAAGTATAATATACAATACATAATATGTAATATATAATAAATATAATATATTATTATATTTGTATATTAATATATATTAATATATTAAATATTATGTATTATAAATAATAGAGGTAACAGATATGTGTTTCGTTTATAATGGATATCCATTTTTTTTTATGAAATTAGTAAGCATAGGATTTTCTTCGAGATTGCTAAACCTAGAAAGTCAACTAAAAAAGTGTTTACAAAATTTCCTTAGTTTTTCAATTTTTTTCCTTGTGGCTGACGACCTTTTTTTATCTAAATTTAATGAGACAAAAAGGATTTATTGAAAAAATCGTCAACTTGGGTTGGGGCCCTAGCTCGATTGGCTAAATCTTTCCTGTTGTAGGAGGTTGGTCATGAGGTCTAGTCTCCCTCACCCCCATGGTACCAGAGGGCGTGTCATGCCAACGTCGCCGGTCATGTTAAAAAGTTTACTAGGCGCACTGCAATTTATAGGGGGTCGTGCTACCTAATTCTTGCAGTCTTAAAAAAAAAGGGTCAACTTTCCACCAATATAAGATATACCTTATTTTGAATTTAATAGATAATTATTATTAATTTTCTACATACATTACGACTAAAATACTAATTGATAGGTTGATTGAAAAACTTCTATAAGTTTCAAACTATTTCACATTTTGCAAATCTAAAAGATGAATCACATTCTATGCTTCGCATTCTATAGGACAAAAAAATTTGAATTTCATAATTTTTTGGACCAAGTTGTGGTGGTCAAACAAACCCATTTTAATAATTTTGAAATATTCTAATAAAAAAATCATAACTAATTACTTACATGCAAAACAATTACAAAAAAAAATTGGCACATCCGGGCATGTGTCTACATATATTGAAATTTTTAGAAAAAATATTTTTTTCTTGTACTTAGGGTGGTCAGACATACACTTGCTTCTTATCTTTTTCTTGAAAATTTAGTACTATTGCATTGAAATTTCAATTTTTTACAAAATAGATTTAATTTTTTTCTAAAAAAGGACTAATAGCCTAGAAACTACATTCAATTTGCTACAAATTTTGTTCTTACATATTTTTCAAATTATGTTAATAACCTATTCAAATTTTTATGTCAAGTTGCCTAACTCTTTTTGTTTTGAATTTTCATTGCCACTTAGGGGCTTAGTTTGGACCCCCATGATCCTGCATTGAACCACATCATTCCCAAAAACATAAACTCATGTAGCAATCACAAGTAGCATGGGACAACCATCAACGACAAGAACCATAGAGAATCCATCCACTTCCTTGCCAACTCCAAAAATCTAGCCATTAGGAAGCGCCAATTGCAAACCATCCATCTCAACCACATAATTTGCAACACCCATGCCCTTTGTAACAAGGGAAATTCCATGTTAGAAAACAAACCACTACAACCGAGAAGTGGAAAATACTGTAGCCAAACTCTCACAAGGTACCCCATTTAGCAGAAGAAAAGTCTTTGCTCCCCATTGCAAATAGTCAAAGTGGAAAGCACATGAACCTTCCACAAGCAAGAAAGAGGACAACCATCCATAATAGCACCCAAAGAGATGCCCTCTGCATCCTTACTAACTCCAATAAGCCAATCATCAGGAGGAACCAACTGCAACCCAACCATCTCTACCTTAGAATTAGCATCTCCCTCACCCTCAACAATAGGGGAATTAAAAATCCTACCCCCACTTCATTTCTTGTTGCTCGCCATCAACTCCCCTAAAATGTATCCATCAGCGATAGCACCCAAAGGGATACCCTCTGATTCCTTTCCAACTCCAATAAGTTAACCATTAGGAATCATTATCTGCAACCCATCTGCCTCATCCTCTGAATTTGCATCTCCCTCACCCTCTGCAATAGGGGAATTCAAAATCCCACCACCCCTCTATTTCTCATCACTCACCATAAATTCTATGGTGTGATTATTGAGTTGACAAGGTAAATTTTTTATTTATTTTTATCTATAAGGCACTCCATGTGAACCCCACAAGTTAGCCCACTTCACTATGGGGTTTTAACTATACTATTAATGCTTATCTATTATATTATGTTAATTTATTTTGTTCTATAAGATGTAAACATTGTAGCTAGTGTATTGCAAGTGCATATATGGGGTTTTTAGTTCTATTGTTAATTCATATATATTTTATATTGTTAACACATATTTGCCATATAAGATGTAAATTATATTATACCCATTGTACTGTAAGTGCATATATGGTGTTTCTAGTTTTATTGTTGATGTTTATTTATTCTATATTGTTAAGTTATATGTGCTATTTACAATATAAATGTTGTAGCCATTGTATTATAGGCATATATGAGGTTTTTAGTTATATTGTTAATGCCTACTTGTTTTAAATTGCTAATTCTCATCTATTATATAGAATGTAAATGTTATACCCAATGTAAATTATAAGTGCATATATGAGGTTTTCAGTTATACTATTAATGTCAATATGTTCTATATGATGTAAATGTTGTAGCTAGTTTATTATAAATGCCTTTTTATTTTGAGTTACATTATAATTGCCTATTTGTTCTATAGGATGTAAATACTCTAGCCACTGTACTATAAATCATCTTTTTAGTTACACTATAAATGACTTTTTGTTCTATATGATGTAAATACTCTAGCCATTGTATTCTAAATTTTTATATATTTTTAGTTATTTCCTTCTCATAACATCAAACAGTAAAACTATGAAAATCAAAGTAGGAATATGTACAAAGAAAACTATAAATATTTTATACAATACAAGATATCAAACTATACACATTAATTCCAAAACTAGAATTTTATTCAAGCATCATTGTGAGCTAGCAAACTTAAATTACAAACTAAAGTTACAGACAATAATTTCCCATTGGTTATGAAATGGTATACCATAAGTTTTATTGTTTTCCAAATATACTGAAATTTTGATTCTATTTCCCAATATAGTATAGTCATTATACTATAAGTGCATATATGGGGGTTTTAGTTATTTTCAATGTCTATCTATTCTAAATTTTTAATGCCCATCTATTCTATAATAATTTCAAGTTGAATTTTTGAGGCTTTTTGTTTCCTTGAATTTCTACAAAAATATTCAAAAGATTCCAAATTTTAAAACTATTGTTCAAGGGTGTTTGTTGATGGAAAAACAAGGACAAACAACTAAGAGGGGGGGTGAATCAGTTGTCACATAATATTTAAACTTTTCAAGATTAACTTAACTTAATCTCAGATCTGATGAATGAACAATAAACCATAAACAATCAGCACATCAGAAACATAGAGAGTAAAGACCCAATTAATCCTAACCAAAAACACCACTATTTTTTTTTTTTGTGTTCAAATATTCATTCACAAGTATACTCAAGAACTTCTATCCATATAGAATAGGTATATCATATGTTCATACAGAAGGGGAATTCACTTCATCTATTCATGAGAATAGGGATACATCTATTAATATAATCAGAATAGGCATCTACCTAAACGAGGCAGGCATCTATCATACGATAGGTATGTGCTCTGTCCAGAATCTTCGACTCCTCGGGATCATCTAACCCTAAGTCGCTTCCCTAATGACCACACTCCCTTATGAATTGTATCGAGGTTTTCATCCTTAGGGGTATGTAAGTTATAATTATGGGCTTGAAATCCGCCTCAGAATTTGGCCCAAGGGCCTCAGGGAATCAAGCAATCCATGTGGGATTCTTCCAAGTATAGTTGTATATATTTTAGTTGATTATCTCTTATAACTACTTATGTGATCTCTCTAACCCTAAAATCTATTCCCAAACGCTTGAGTAGTAGGAGCATCCTTTGTTTCCCAAACTGCCTACATAGCTTGCTTCCAAATGGGATCAAGGCGTAAAATATGTAGTTTTTTTTTTGTTATTAAAATTTTGAGTACACAACCTTTTATAGGGTTCTTATTTCCCCCAGATAGTTCCTCTATGATTTCCACCCACAAAGAGAAGCATAAATAACAAATGGTTTAGCGTGACCATCATTTGTTTACCTAATCACATTCATCTACCTTATTTTCTATTAATATTCATCACCCTTGACCCGTTTAGCAATTCCATAATTGATATACCTCGTCATAAGAATAATTTCAATTCCATTGTACCAGAGTAAATTCCTACTTTGCTTTCTAGGTTGTCACTAGCGGATTTGATTCATTATTTTCTTTTATCTTTTTTATATTATCGTTCCAAAGGAGATTTCCCTCCCTTTGGATTTAATCAACCAATGTCCCTTATTTCTCCCCGGTGATTTATAGGGACAATGCCATAGACACCGTTATTGCATCTATGTTAGGCGATAGGTGCAGTAGCTCAAGTGTGACAACATTACCTGTAAATGTGAACCAGAGGCACCGTGAATACTGAACACTGCTAGTTTTTTTTTCCTTTCTTTGATTAGGTTTTCAAGCTATATCTAGCATAATTAAATATTTATTAAGGAAAAGCTCATAAAATTTGGAATACATAACGACGTTTGTAAAATTCATTATAGCACAATTCCCCAGATATGATTTGTTCAAGAGTAAATTTCAACTCTAAGAATAGTTTAAGTGTCATTGATAGTAAAATAAACATTCTATATTAACCTTTAATTGAATAAAATCTCAACAATATCCATACATATCAATTATTACCAAACAACCTATCTAAAGCGAGTATTTAAAACCTAGTTACACACCTATTCCTCTTGATCATCATGTAGGGAGTAAGTGAAAAACAATAAATAAAACAAATTCAAGCAAGCTAATTACTCTTAATTAAGTAATATGGTATTGATCTAATGAATGATTCACATTTATCAATTTCTATACTCATAAAAGAGATATCCACAATTTGATACAATCTCAGAGATGGAAACTTAATTAAGAACATGCTATAATCATATAGTGATATCAACAATACACATAACTTACATAGATTCTTTGATCAAGACTTATATTTTGTAGGATAATTACTCATAACTAATCTCTTTTAAGAGTAAATTGTTAACTAAGAAAAATAATATTCCTTTGATGATTTGAATTAAGAGGTATTTGGTGATAGTTACGCTTAACCAACTTTTCATGAGGCAATACCGTTAACAGTCTAATAATAGTCACCACTCAACATTTTATTTTATTTTATTTTATTTTATTCCTCTTGAATGATATTATTGAGGAGGTCAAATGGATTAGGTATAAGGGATTCATTTTGAATTATAACCTTTCATGCCATACTCAATATACTTTTAACAAGAACAAGTTTTAATTTTGTAATTAAGAAATTACATACACTTCAATATATTACTAACTTGTACATTAAATTTTAGAGTACATTTGATCTAGAGTATAAATACATTCTTGCTACAATTAAACCCATTAAAAATTTGATTCCAATGTACCCTATGATTGATTATTAGTGATGTAGTTCAATACTCAAAACATACTTTAAAATTTCCCCTACCTTTTGTCAAGATCTTATTTCTTATATTTTTGTCCTTAATTAATTTATAAAATATGTATGATAATGGGAGAATTAAAAAATTGTTGCAAACTTGGTGCTTTTACATGCATCAAAGATCTTATCGAGCCCATAGAGTTTAAATATATAATTTAGCACATCAATGTTTCTTCAATCTTTTAGAGAAAGTAGAGTGACATTAAACAAGAACTAAATCACCAAATTCTTCAACAACTTTGACTAAATAAAACACTTTCCTTAGCTTTATAAGCATATGCACAATTGGATAATGAATATATAATGTAGGCATTAGTCATAGAGTTGTAAGGTGCATTGATTTGCAGCCATGAGTTGAGGAGAAAAATCATCTAATAGGTTAGAGTAACCTGTATGAATAAATGATGACAAAATTCCTAAAGGGAATCTGAAGGTTTATTACGATTGCAGACTAGGCATAAGAAGATTTTGGTGTATCATTTTTTTATTTTTTTGGAGATTCTATAGCATCAATAGCCCAATCCCATGTTTAGAACAACAATTTATTATAAATCAAATTTGTACATTTTAATTGAATAATCTTTTAATGGTTATCAACACATTATCACGTCAACTATAAATCTAAAAATGGTATGATGGATAGAGTGGAGCAGTTTTACTATTTATTCATGTGTATGTAAATTTATCAGAGGATATTGTTGCCATAGTTTAGTAGAATTGTGTGAAAGTATTGACAACCTAGTGATGGCATGTAGATTCTTTGTTAGCATGCCTCAAGAATGTGGTCTCATGTATTTGCACGAATAACAAATATTCTTAGAAAATTTCAAGCACTTACAAACTAGTAAGCATATGAATTATTCCTCCATCTCTGTAGATATTGTGATATGACTGCCTAATTTCAGTATGGGACGTTACTTTGGGGATTGAAACATTAAGAGGTAACACCGTTTATTGGGATTATTGGGTATGCTAGGAAAACGTATAACAGATTACCTCAATTCCCATAGTTGGGTTACAAGTGAAGACTCTTGTGTTCCCACAGTTGGATTACAAGTGAAGACTCCTACATCTGGGTTCATGTTATAATATTCTCAAGAAGCATGAAAGAAATTTGATATTGCTATTATATTTCCCTTGAGAAATGCAATCTATTTAGCCGTAACACCATCTATTGAAAAAAATTCAGAATGAAATCTCCACTCCACAGTAATATTATGTGAATATATCTCATTGGATGATAGATACTTACTTGACTACGCACAATCCTACCTGAGATATGAGTTGAAGGAAATTCCCAAGCTGCCACATCTCTTCCCTACACAATTTGCAATGAACACTCTTCTAGAACCAAAGAAAAACATAGAACATATAATTTGAATGCCCGAACTTAGACTAGTTCATTTGATTTATAGTTGAAGATGCATTAAATTTATTACAACTGTAGTGTGTGAGTTAGATTTGAAATTTATTTTAGGCAATTGAGTTAAAATCCAACGTGAGTAATATGGAGGTGAAAAAAAGTTGATTTTGGGTGGCCATGGATGGTGCAATGTGACCTTGCCAGTGGATCTATGTGGACAGAAATTTAATTCATATGTCTTCACATTTAATCCCATAGTTGGTGAAAGATCTTTATCATATTTCTTTCCTATCAATAATTAATGGTTGGATCCATCTCGTAGAGATTTTAGGAAACGTGGGGTTAATATCATTTCATGAATATCAAAACATGATAATTTATTTACCTTTAGTATTAAATTCTACCAAAACATGCAGCTAGGAGGAGAGGGGTCATGACATAGAGAACACTAATATTTTTTACATGGAAACCCTATTAGGGGAAAAACCACAGTGGATGTCAGTCCACAATATTATACCCTGTTAAAAGTATAAAGAAGAATAATGGGAATGCACATGCATTTAGGCACACTTCCAAGAGCTCACTGCTCAAATACAAGAGGGCTCACTACCCAAAGAAAACACACTGTCTTACAAAAATGTGGATTAGATCTGTAGCATATGAACTAAGAAAATAGCATCTACAAAAGCCTGATTACAATTCCGGTTAAGCACAGAAACACTCCTTCACAATTCGCTCAGAATTCTTCACACTCTGCTCTATAATTGAATGATTACAACACTATTTGCACATCTGCACTTTCTTTGGCATACATTCACTCTTATGCACACTTCACTTTTCTCAAACAATCGCAATTATATATCCACAACATGGATTTACATCAACAACTCCGTCAGCCAAAAGAAATATGAAAATATAAAACATATATGTAATGTCGGCCCAAAACAATAGATAATTTTAATGTGAATCAACCAAGGTTGGCCACAACATATTAAAAACCCAAATCAATAGCTCCAACACAAGAACACTTCAATTAATTCCTCCTCGAAGATCCACAACACGCTTCAACACCTAGTCGGCCATGAACATGAAAAACATGAACATGCAAGAGAAAATCTTGGATCACAAGAAAAACAATCAATGTGGACATGCAGCATAGATAGAGCACGAACTAGAACATCCAAAAACACCATGAAACACTAGAGAAGCATTCACAGTAACTGAATTTATAGAAATCACATGAACTTCAATAAGGAACACTAACTAAAGTAACAAAAAACTGTCAAAATACAAATCTTCATAACTTGACCAAATCTTCACGTGGATCTCTGAAACTTGACATAGATAAAATAGTTACACTCAGCAAAAAACCCTTTAAACCACAACCTCAAATCAGCAACATACTAATCACACCGACAAACTAAACTTCACTTCTCCACTGACAACCTGTAGCACTTCTTATTACAATTTTCTCAATATCCTCAACATATACAACTTACAATACACCAATGCTAAAAGTGTTGACATCAATGACAACCACATATTAGGAACAAAACCACATCATCCAACAATCTCCCTCTTTCACATTGATGGCAACACACAATGTGAAAAATACCATCAACACAACACTTACTCCTCCTTAGGTTTTGACTCTTCTCCTCAACTCTTCTCTTCCAGAAAGATTTTTCACATTGCACTTCTCCCCTTTTGACATCAAAGTCAAATATATCTTCTATGCAAGCTCTGAAACACATATCTACACATCTAACTACTCCCCATGAGTAGCAGGCACCACAACATCAATTTGAATCAAAATATGATCATGAAGTGCATGGATTGATGCAAACCAATGCATCTCTAGTTCATATCAGGTGGGGTAATCACCCCTAGCATCCCTCTAAGATACTAAAAAGTATCCTTTGGAAATGACTTGGTGAAAATGTCTGCAATTTTTTCTTTGGTAGGCACATACTCCAATCTAACTTCGTTCTCACTCACTTTCTCCCTCAGGAAGTGAATATTGATTGATATATGCTTGGTCTTAGGGTGTAGCACCGGATTCTTCGATATGTTTATTGCACTTGAGTTGTCACATTGTATGAAAATAGGCTCATCATATATTACTCTAAAATATTTCAGCATCTGTTTCATCCACAACACTTGAGTACAATTATTTGTAGTAGCAATATACTCTACCTCAACAGTAGATAGGGAAATGGAATTCTTCTTTTTACTCGACCAAGACACCAACTTCTTCCCTAGGAAGAAGGCACCACCACTAGTGCTTTTCTTGTCATCTACATCTCCTGCCCAATCCACATTAGTATAGGCACTCAAGGTAAGATCATCATCTTTCAGATACCAAAGCCCAAAATCAACTATTCCTTTCAGATACTTGAAAATTCTCTTTACAACATGCACATGAGATTATTTTGGATCAACCTGATATCTAGCAACCATGCATACATCATTCATGATGTTTGGTCTGGTTTGAGTTAAGTAGAGAAATCTTCCAATCATTGACTTGTATCTATTTTTATTTTCCTTAGGAGAATCATCATTCTATGTTAACTTGCATCCGGTTACCATGGGTGTACCAACAAGTTTTGAGTCTTCCATTCCAAACTTTTTTAACATCTCTCTCACATATTTGGACTGAGATATGAAAATCCCATTGTCTAACTAAGTGACTTGTAATCTCATAAAAAGCTTCATCTCTCCAATCATACTCATTTCAAATTCACTTTTCATTTCATTAGTAAAATTCATACATATATCATCATCTCCTCCAAAAATAATGTCATCAACAAAGACTTCAATAATTAATTTTTTATCATGATCCATCTTAAAATACAAGTTGTTGTCAGCAGTACCTTTATTGAATCCAAGCTTTAGTAAGTATTTATCCAATCTAGCATACCAGGTTATGGGAACTTGCTTGAGTCCATACAAATCTTTCTTCAATCGAAAAACCATGTCTTCCTTATCAGTTAGTTGAAATCTATCTGGCTGTTCAACATATACCTCTTCTTCTAACTCACCATTCAAAAAGGCTGACTTCACATCCATTTGATAGAATTTATAGTTCTTATATGTGGCATAAGCAATAAATAATTTTACAGCTTCAATTCTGGCAACAGGGGCAAAGGTTTCTTCAAAATCAATACCTTCCATTTGTGAATACCCTTTGCATACCAGTCTTGCTTTATTCTTAACCACTTCACCTTGTTCATTCAGTTTATTCTGAAAGACCCATTTAGTACCAATCACATTTTTATCTTTAGGTCTAGGAACAAGAATCCATGTATTATTCTTTTCAATCTATATTAGTTCTTCCTTCATGGCTTCCATCTAGTGTTCATCATTACAAGCTTCATTGACATTGTTAGGCTCAATCTTGGAAATGAGACAATACTCTTCTACAATCTTTCTTCTAGTCTGCACACCTTTATTCTTATCTCCTATAATTTTATTTTTAGAATGATTTAGCCTTACATACCTCAGAATTTTAGGATTCTCTCACACTTCTAGTTCTTCTATTCTTTCTTTTGTACTTCCACTTGTCTCTCCTTCCTAACTTTCTTGATTTACCAGAACAATTTGAACTTGATTCTATGTTTGAGTATTCTTCCCTTTGTTTGTACTATCTTGCTAGTCATATGAATCATATCCATAGTATCTGGATGATCTAGCAGAGTCCTCATCAACTCTGACATTTGCACTTTCAACCATTTTTCTCAATCTTCTATTATAGCACCGGTAGGCCTTGCTTTTAGTAGAGTAGCCTAGAAAGATTCCTTCATCACTCCTTGCATAAAGTTCAAAATGTACCTTTCTCCTTGTAGACTTCTGATTCTGGAGGGACCGCATAGATCAGTATGCACCTGCTCCAATACTCCATTAGAATGATGTTTTCTTCGAAAAGAAACTCTAGTTTGTTTTCCCATCTGGCATTCCTTGCATATTGTGTTAGTAGGCTTCACTAGCTTAGGTAGATCTCTTATTGCTTGAGTGGAGCTTACCTTGACAATGTTACCAAATTTCACATGACACAGCCTCCTATGCCATAAAAATATTTCATCTACTTGAGAAATTAAGCAACTTTCATTAGTAGCACTCAGGTGAAAAATATTACCTCTTGTCTTTGTACTTGAAGCAATTAAATTCCCAGAGCAACCATGAATTCTGCATCTTCCATCTTTGAACTGAAGATCGTAACCCTTGTCCACCATTTGTCCAACACTCAATAGGTTATGCTTCAAGCCTTCAACATAAAGGACATCATCAATGTTATGTTTACCACCAAGACAAATAGATTATCTGCCATGAATCACACCAGAATTGTTATCTCCAAATCTTACAACCCCACCGTCATATTTCTCTAGACTTACAAATTTTATTTTGTCACCAGTCATATGATGTGAGCATCTGTTGTCAATAACTCACTCATCCTTTTCTTCTATTTGGTCTGCAAGAGCTTTCTCAACTTTAGCAGATTCAGTAGCCATCAGACCATTTTCCTTGATAGCAATGAAAGCCCATTCATCTTCATTTGCATTTTCTTTATCAGATTCTTCATCAGTCACACCTTCTTCAACATAATAGTATTTCTTTTGAAATCTAGGTTTGTAAGGATTAGACCCAAGAACTCTTTTAGGACACCTTGATGCAAAATGACCTATTTTATTGTAAGAAAATCATTTAATAGGAAACTTTCCTTTATACTTACCTTGTCCTTTTCCTTCTTTCTTCACAATCAATTCTTCCAGCTCTTCTACCTCTCTTCATCTTCAAGTTGTTTCATCTCCTCTTCATACTTGAATGTATTTCTAGAAATTTCTCTCAGATCATATCTTTAATTGTTTCTTCCAGATACAGACACCTTAAATGCAAATTCAGTCTTGGGGGAAGAATCACCAAATTCACTTAATTCAAATGCAACAAGCTTACCAATCAACATATCTCTTCTCACATTTGTTACTATTCTGAGCTCTTTAATAGCATGATTCTTTGATTTGTAGGAGGGAGGCAATGATCTGAGCACTTTAGCTACAATTTCTTGTTCATCCAGGGTAGCACCGACACATCTAATACCCATCACAAGTTCATTTAATTTTTGCATAAAAGAAGAAATATTTTCATCTTCACTCATCTTCAAAGTTTCGTACTTGCCTTTCAAACTTGTTAGTTTAGCGACCTTCACAAGTGCATCTCCTTCATACAAAGTCTCTAGCTTCTTCCAGATATCATGAGTTTTATTTAGATCTATCACATTTGTCATTTCTGAATCTATCAAAGCACTCAGCAAAGCTTCAATAGCCCTGATATTAGTCTCAACCTCTTTAACCTCATCAGGAGTGGAAGGACCATTCTAAGGAATAAAATATCTATTCTTTGTAATCTTCCAGAAGGGTTCACCAATACACCTCAAATGACACTCCATTCTTGCTTTCCATAGAGAGTAGTTTGTTCCAGCGAATCTAGGACTATCCTTCTTGTATGATTCCATCTCAGATCACCTCAAGCTTTTAAAATTCTTCAGAGGAACCTACTCTGATACCAATCGTTGGAAAAACAAGGAAAAACAATTGAGAGGGGGGAGGTGAATCAGTTGTCACAAAATATTTAAAATTTTCAAACTTAACTTAATCTCATATCTGATGAATGAATAATAAACCATAAACAATCAACACATCAGAAACACAGAGAACACCAAGATTTTTTACGTGGAAACCCTGCTAGGGGAAAAACCATGATGGATGTTAGTCCACAATATTATACCCTGTTAAAAGTATAAAGAAGAATAATGGGAATGCACATGCATTTAGGCACACTTCCTAGAGCTCACTACTCAAATACAAGAGGGATCATTTCCCAAAGAAGACACACTATCTTACAGAAATTTGGATTAGATCCGCAAGGTATGAACTGAGAAAATAGCTTCTACAAAATCCTGATTACATTTTCGGCTAAGCACAGAAACACTCCTTCACACTTCGCTCAAACTTCTTCACACTTTTCTCTAAAATTGAATAATTAGAACACTATTCACACATTTGCACTTTCTCTGGCATACATTCGCTCTTATGCACACTTCACTTCACTCAAACAATCACTCTTATATATCTGCAACATGAATTTACATCAACAACTCTGTCGACCAAAAGAAATATGAAAATATAAAACATATATGCAATGTCGGCCCAAAACAATAGATAATTTTAATGTGAATCAACCAAGGTTAGCCACAACATATTGAAGACCCAAATCAACAACTCCAACACAAGAACACTTCAATTATTTTTTCCTCGAAGATCCACAACACACTTCAACACCTAGTCAGCCATGAACATGAAAAACATGAACACACAAGAGAAAATCTTGGATTATGAGCACAACAATCAATGCGGACATGCAGCACAAATAGAGCATGAACTAGAAACATCCACAAACTCTGAAGAAGCATCTGCAACAACTAAACTTAGAGAAATCACATGAACTTCAATCAAGAACACTAACTAAAGTAACAGAAAAATTGTCAAAATACAAATCTTCATAACTTGACCAAATCTTCACACAGATCTCTGAAACTTAACGTGGATAAACTAGTTACACTTAGAAAGAAACCCTTTAAACCACAACCTCAAATTAGCAATGTACTGATCACACCGATAAACTGAACTTCACTTCTCCACTGACAACCTGTAGCACTTCTTATTACAATTTTCTCAATATCCTCAACATATACAACTTGCAATACACCAATGCTAACAGTGTTGACATCAATGACAACTGCATATGAGCAACACAACCACATCATCCAACATTTTTTTCAATTGGTGAATATTGTATTACTTTTCTAATAATTTACCAATTGTATATTTTTTTAGATGAAGAACAAAAATCAAATGAGGGCCCATCTTGGCACAAGAATACTAAAGATGGCCATGCCTCTAGATATTTAACAAGTGTTAGATTCTCAACAAATCAAAAAGTTTGCATTCATACTAAGAGGACTCCACGACCAATTTAGGTAGTTGTTCCTAGGTGAGTGCAGCTACAAGAACCAAGAATAAAACATTGCTAGAATGGGAGTGAATGAAAGAGTACATGGATGTAGCTCTTTAATACATTGATGGTAATGGGATGTCCATAAGGAGTTTATCAAAGAAATATAGAATCCTAACAACCACTCTCACCAATTGATTGGTTAGAATAACATCAATATCCAAGAAAGGTCCTCCAATTGTATTGATAGAAAATAAAGATTCTTTGATTGTAGAACGATGCAAAGAGATGGCTACAGTGGGGCATGACCTTGAGATTATCAATCTCAAGGTAGGTGTTGCTTAAAAATGCCAAACTAGACCATACTCATTTAAGGATGGGATTTCTAGTAAGTCTCAATGAGCTAGGTTTAAAATGTGGCATCTTGAACTCACCTTGAGGATAGTAGAAGGCCTTGACAAAGATAGGGCACTCAATCTTAGGCATGTTGTCTTTTTTTTCTGCATGACATTGTCAAAAGCATGCAATGAAAATCCATATGGAGCTCAAAAAATATGGAACCATGATGAAACTAGTATTTAGGTAGGGAGAAATGGTGCCCTAAGAGTGTTGGTGAAAAGAGGTAGGGGTAAAATTACAAAGCTATTTCCACGTTTATAAAGGAAACAAACAACGTTGATCCAACTTCTAAACTTTTTTTTTAGACTACAGGAATCAGGTAGCCCCCCTATAAATTGCAATGCACCTACTAATTTTTTTTCACATGACCAGTGACACTAGTGCAACATGCTCTCTAATACCACGAGGACAGGGGGAGACTAGACCTCATGACCTTTTTCTTGCAATAGGATGCTTTAGCAAATCAAGCTAGACCTCCCGCCTCAATCCAAATTTTAAATTTGAATCGCTAAAAAGTGGCATATATTTTTTGAATTTTGAAATGATGTAACTAATTAAATGTGTATTTTTTAGTATATTTCATGTTTTTATTTTAATTTTAAATTAAAAATTATTTCAATATGGATTTTTATAAACTGACACTATAATTTAATTGTTGCTAAAATGTTGAAAATGTAGTTATATGAGATGTCAATCTTTATATACTAGCTTTTTTTCTTTCAATTTTTTGTGTATGCATAATTTGAAACTTTAGTGTATGGATATTTTTTTCCAATTTTGATAAATATGTCTATTAAAATGTGTGTATTAAAATACAATTATTTCCATTCGGTGCCAACTTTCATGTATTAAATATTTATTTAAAATAAAAATATATGTTTTACCATCTTGATATAGATTCTTTTATCTAGTGCATCATATTTTTTTCATTCTTTAAATAAGTTTTAGTTATTTTTGACATGGTAATCAACCTAATCTTTTTTATGTTGATAACCTATTATTAGTAAAAATAAATATATATATATATATATATATATATATAATAATAATAAAATTTTAAAATTCATATATTTCTGAAAACTACACGTATGGATCTACAAAAGGGTACTTTTATATTTAAAAAAGTGTTATTTGCATGAGTACCTGAGTTATTAAAACATCAAGTTTTTCAAATAATTTTTATTTTTGGCAAATTGGCCTCAAAGTGGTGCTATATATGAATTTAGCCAACAATTTCATTTAAATTTTTTTTGGACATATCTAACTTAGCTAGAATGAATCTTACTAGATCATATGTTTGACCAAAATTGATTTTTAGTTAGAAATACTTAAATTCACTTGTGTTTATAAGTTGGTCAAAAGTGTAACATGACTTTATACTTTTACCCATAGAAGAAGTGTGTCTTACATCATTCCCAGGAGTCGAGAATGGATAACCATTCTATGGTGTGTTAATATTCTTGGATAGAGCATATACCAAGGTTTTATTTGTTTAAGAGTAAAAAAAACTTTAAAATTGCATTGTTTTCTATGAACCGAGTGCTTGCATGACAAACCAACCACACACATGGATGACTTTTTTTATGAATTGGTTGCACCACTTTGCATGGAAATCTCCAAGTGGTGTGTCACCCACAAATAGGCACTTGTTGGGTTTTTATGGGCATAGAATCTATGCCATCATTAAACAACTATCTAAGATCCTAGTATGTTGGGGATTTATTCGCTTACATTGTTGACACACATATAACATAAATTATATGTCCTCAATGTGAGTTTATTTTGGAATTTAAATCATACTTCAAATTTGAATGAGAAATGTGGCTAGAAAGATTTCCAAATTAAAATAAGAGGGAAAACTCAAAAAAACTAGACAATGTCATTGAAAAAGTATTGACAGTGGCTAACATCATAGAAAGATTCAAGAGGATATGTATATGGACCCTTAATTCAAATGCACTTGTGGACGAAATTCATCCTAGTGACACATTTCAATTCAAGATACAAGATGATGCTTCTATAATACAAAACATCTTTAGTCTATCCGAGAGTGATGTTACACTAGTAGAAGTGGTCAACACATTGTTTTCCAATGTTGCAAATGTTGAATTGTAGTGTGCAATAGTAGAACCATTGGTAGAGGAAGTTATGTACATGATTCACCTAAAATTACTCACAATGATTCAGTTGTACCAATGGTGAGTGATCAAGTCTATGATGATATGGCATAAAATCAACATGATGAAATATAAGATATACTTAGTCTTCCATTGTAGCCAAGACAAATGTTATGGTTAGTGGAGGGACCTATGGATTTAGGTATTGATTTACATTTCCATGAAGAACAAACACTTTTTCCTTCTTATCTCCACCATCCACATTGAGTGTACCTAAAATAGTACATCACTATGCTAATTATGGAGGTTCAAATAGTGGAGGTAATGTAAAGTTCAACCAAGATATTGAGGTAATTTGTAATGAAGGTGAACAAAAATTGATGGAAAATTAAATCAAATATTTTCATCTCAAATCAACTCAACCATCAATAAATTCTTGAAGTTTCTTGTGCACATTATCACTAAAAGAACCAAGAATGCAAATGATACTAGAATTTGATTTATTCGATAGTATTAACTATTAAAAATGGATTACTATATGAGTATTTTAATGCATCAAGATGACATAAATAAAGAAGTAGAGGAGTTTAAATTCTAAAAGAGACAACAAATTGAGGACAAAAAGGTATCACATGTTGAGGCAAAGGAACTAAAGGAGCAAGCTAAACTAGGTAGGGAAATACAATGTTAATCAGGAGAGCAGAAGAAATTATTACAAAGTGATGAAAAGGAGAAGAAAAAGGAGAAAGATAGGATTCATAGGGAGAAATATAGAAAGGAAAAAGATATTTAGGTGGTAAGGAGGGGTTTAAAAAGATAAAGGTGTTTAAGTAATCCACTATACCCTTTATTAGAAAATCATGCTGCATTATTTAGATGAACTTTAATGTCCCTCAGTATTCTCTTGCTATGAATTATTAAGGTCTAATCCAAAATCACATATAAGAATCACTCAATTTCCAATTATAACACCTACTCGTGTAACTACCACTATAATTCCATCAAAAAGGGGCAAGAACATCATTGGGATAACAAGCTCAAGCTGCTAGGAAAAAACAACCTCTATCACATTATCTTTGTAGTATTTTATTGCATGGTTTGAGTGAGGTCGGGAGAAAACAACCATTATACATAAATACCATTGGAATTATAGCCTAGAGAGACATCTTTTTGTTTTTGTATGTTCAAGGTTTCAAATTTTTGTTATAAATATAATTTTATAGTGCTTTAAATTTTTAATGGGAGGGGATTTTACATTTATGTTTTCCATATGGTAATGACATGCATGTATTTTGATTCACCCCCCACTATTTATAATTCAATAGAGTGCTAGAGTTGTACTCATCCCCTACCTAGTTAACGAATTCCAGGGAAATCCTCCTAAAAAGGAATGATCCAAGTGCTTTTGGTCACCCAACATTTCATAAAGCACAAGGGAATAGCATATAACCATTGGATTTCTTGGGAAGAAACAATAAAAAGATAAGATACCAACTTAATAATTTTATCTCCAAGATCACCCAAAGGTTCAAGGAGAGAGAAAACACTTAAGTAAGAATCACATGCATGGCATACAAGTTAATTTCCCCTTAAAACTGAAGTGTGCCTAGATTAGTGATAAAAATATATGCCTTTGAGAAGTGATTGCTACAGTAAAATTATTATTAGTTTAAATATGATGTCTTGGACATGCAATTTCTTAAACAAGAAAATATTAGATCAAAAGGCACACAAAAAATGATTAGTGTAGGGGGTTAGCAAGATTCAAAACCCAAGAAAATGATTAAACTCTACTACAAAAGAAAAGGTGCTAAAACAAAGAGTGGAGGTGAAAAAATTAAAATTTATTGCTTTATGTGTAGGGGTGCTAAAATACAAAGGTGCCACTTTATGTGAAAATACACCACTTCATTTATAAAGGTTTCACTTTATTTATAGAGGTGACACTTTATGATTAGGCTTAAAAATAGACATATACCTACAAAAATTAAGGTAAAACCTATAAAATAGCTTGGGGAATGATTATATGGACATTAAGACACCTTAAATGATATAAAATTTATAAAATAAGGATTAAAATGTATGTAAAGTGATTAAAGTTATCTTGGATGTTTAGGAAAGTAGAGGTGTCACTTTATAGAGTAGAGGCATCAAATCGTGATTGGGCTAAGAAAATAGATATGTAACTATAAAAGTGAACCTAAACCTATTAAATAACTTGCGATAATGATTATATGGACATTAAGACATCTTAGATGACTGATATACACCAAAAAATAGAGGTTTAAAGGTGTGGAAAATGATGAAAATAATTTTATAAGTTTGGGAAAGAACATGTGGTACTTTATAGAGAGAACATGTCAAATCATGATTAGGGATAAAAAATCTTGATGAAAACCTACAAAAATGAAGGTTGGGGAGCCATACAAATGGGTTAGGGTGATATGTAATCCATTAGGGTGATATGTAATCCATTAGGATGATATTACCTAAAAAAACATGAAATTAGAGGCCTAAAAATCCTAATTAAATGATTAAAATAAATATTGCATGTGTGAGAAAGTAGAGGTGCCAAATTGGAACTTGCAACATAAAAACTCACAAAAAATTGAAAATGGATTAGATTTTGGGATAGTGGATCCCATTGGGTGTGCCAAACTGTATAAAATATAAAATAAAGGGGAAAACAAAGAACCACATGAAATTGAATTAATCTTATAGCTTTCTCTCCATCATACTTGTCTTTGAGCTAAAAGAGGATGAATGTGCACCCAATAAGCTTGAGAATCCTTCAATGGCCTCCAAGGATTCTCTTGATGTGTTATTTGTGTTGATGTATTGATGGTGGAATGTGGATGATTTTAAAATTGGAAACGTAAATTTGCAATGTAGAGTATTCTTTCTTAGAGCTTGGAGATGATTGGGTTTATGGATTTCTTAGATAGGAGATGGATGGTTGATATTTAATTTGAATAAAATTTGTAGAAGATTCATGAGAGGTTAGATTTGACAAGTGGATGCTAAGTGTTATCAAGAGATTGATGCACTTGGGAGAGATGAGGATTGAGGAAAAATTAAGGGTTATGATTGGCTTGACTAAATTCAATGGTGGAGGATGAGTCCTCTCAAACATAGGGAAAAGAGACTAAGGAAAAGTGTTTCTCATATATGTGTGAGGACACCTTGGGAAGACAATTTTGGACAAGTATCATCTCACACATGTATAAGGATGCATTGGGAAGAGAAAAGGAGACATGTGACTCCTCTCACATGTGTGAGAGATCATATGTGGATAAGAGATGGAAACATGTGACTTCTTACACATGTACAAGAATCACATGGGCTAAATGGAGGGTTAGGATATTCTTGATCAAATGGATGATCAAGGTTTCATTGTATCTTTTTTAGGATAAGTGGGATTAGGAATGTGATTAATTAAATTAATCATACTTAGGTATGCGTAAGGTATTAGATTGATTATTAAAAAAAAATAACTAACTAACTAGATTTGAGGTGGAAAAGGGGAATTAAACAAATACATTTGCTTAATTCTTGTGGGATAGGATTATAAGGTTGAATTTAATTAAATAATTATAAATTTATTAAAGTAAAGATGAAGACGATGGATAATGAATGGATTACTTAATTAAATAATTTATTTAATTAATGCTTGGGATAAGGTGGATTTTGGCATGGTTAGGTGTGGAAAACTTTAGGTGTCTAAAAAAATATTTAAATTATTTGTATCAAATTATCTAAAATATAATTAGATACATATCAACTCACGGGAAGCTTCCTCAAAGCCCACTCTCTCTTCTCACTCCTCACATTGGCCATAGACCTAGAACTTGTGGGTGACCATGCCTCTTTTATCTTATCCTCAACCTATACTTGACCATGATGACCATCACACCTCAGGGTAAGTGCATGGATTTGTAACACAATTTTGGCTCTTAAGATGCCACTTTTTTTTTAAATCAGAAAAAATTGATTTGCACGAGAAAATGAAGATAGTTACGCTCAAAATTTCAAGATGCAGCAAGAACAAAAGTTGAAGTGCTCCGAGTCTAGCTTCTAAGATATTATTTTTTAAAAAAATTAATGAAGACTAAGGGTCTCAAAATGGGGGGGGGGGGGAACAGGTCATGTTTTTATATAAAAAAATAGCATAGCGTTTGAGGTCCCCCTTTTTGATAAATATTTTTAGAATTTCAAAAATTCAAAGGGCAGAAATTAGCTAACACCATGTAGTTTATCCTCATTCTTTTGGATATTTTTTTTAATGAATATATAATATTTTATGAATTTTCAAAGTGGACACATCTTGAAAAACTAAAATTTGAGCGTGCTCCCTAATTTTTTGAAAACTAATTGATTTTTTTTTCATCATGTGTAGAATGGAGTCTAGTTTTAAAAAAATGTAATTTGTTTCATTTTTTGGTGAATGAGTAAAAATCTATCCTAAAACTAGCACATGTTGGTTTTTTACCAAAAACAAAGACATTTACAATAGAAGTTATGGATCAAAACCTTAACTGAATCAAAACAAAAAAATAATTATATATTTAGATAGCTAAGAGAGAGGTTAACGTCATCATGATTTTTTTATAAACTTGCATTGAAAGATGTGCAAACGCGATAGTGAGCACAGATGAAAATATGAGGAAATTTGGAAAATCCTGTCTATTCACTCATCCAAAGTAGGTCATTTGGCGAGCACCAAATTTGTCACTCGCCAAATGGCCTACTTTGAACAAAATTTAACTTTCCCCTCTCTTTTCTTGACCACTTTGATAATGTTGAGAGTGTGTAGTTTATGATTGTAGATGGATAGTTGATGTTTTAACTTTCATACACTCTCTACCTCCTTATCCTAACTAGATAACTCTATCCCTCTGAAATCTTTCTCTCTCTTAGGTCTCACTCCCTCCCACACTACCTAGACCACTCTCTCTCACTCCAATACCCTCTCTCACACTCCCTCTCTCTCAAGTCTCATTGCCTCCCACCCTACATGATAAATCTATCTCACTCCAACCCCCTTTCTCACACTCCCTCTCTCTCTTTTCCTCTGGTCTTTTTGTCTCTCTCAATCCATCTCCCTCTTAGGTCATTATATTTATATCTCTCTCTCTCTCTCTCTCTCTTCCTCCCACCCTCTCCCTCTCCCTCCCTCCTCTCTCTTTAAATTATCTCACCCCTCTCCCTCTCTCTCTCACCCTTTATCTCTCTCCCACTCTGTCTCTCTTGCCCTCTCTCTCAAGTCTCTCCCTACCACCCCTCTCCCTCTCTCTCACTCCTCTCCATTCTCTCACTCTCTCACTCCCTCTATCTCTCTCCCACTTTGTCTCTCTCAGCATCTCTCTCAAGTCTCTCCCTCCCACCCCCTCTCCCTCTCTCTCTCTCTCAAGTATCTCCATCCTACTCCCTCTCCCTCTATATCTCCCCCATTCCCTCCCTCTCTCACTCCCTCTATCTCTCTCCCTCTCTCACTCTCTCACTCTCTCTCAAGTATCTTAGATGAATTCAAGTGACTTGACATAGTTGTTAATGCAATTTTCCATTCATTCATACCATTTACCTTTCTAACAAATAAAAAAGGGAAAATTTTGTGCAAATGAAAATGCTTTTTGTCATTCTAAGTTACCTCATTACCAAAGAAATAGTAATAATTCCAAGATATAGCATCATAAGCACTTCTTTGAATTCATGTTCTTTATGGCTTGGTTGTGTTTTTCATCATTCTCTATGATAAATCAAGGAGCTTTTAAGGACAATCACAATGTGGTTTTGACAACAATAAGCACAAGATTCTCTAGTTTCCAAAGTTGGCAGCAACTTATACCCTAGGTTTGATACTTCTTTGCTCCTAAGCACTTTTCTACACTCCAAATACTCCCCTCAAACCCTTCTTAACAATGATCAATGCTTACATGAAGAAATTTTGTACAATCCCTCAAAGTACTAGGTTTTAAACAGTATAGTTGTAAAAAGAAACAAACTATCCTCAATAACTTACATAAAATGATGATTTAGCAACTGTTACCTAATTTTTAGCTTTCAGCTGAAATTAGGTAACTTAGTGTTTGTTTTTTTCATGTTTTTCAAACATTTAAAAGATAAACCGTAAAATTGCTTGTTTCAATATGCATGAAAGAGAGATTTTCAAATGAATAGATTACATTTTGTCATTTCAATGCTGCAATTACAGCAAATGAGGAAGAGAATCATAGATATACAAATGTAATCTTTTATTGATAATCCTGAAGTGTACATGTCCCTCACAAGCCAAGGGACTAACTCTCTTATTCAATGAAAATATGAAGCAATTCATACATGAATAAGTAAAGTAAGCAAACAATGTGCATATAAGCATGGAACCATTCATTGCCTAAGAATGACTGGTTACAAGTTGCCTGACTGCTCTGCTACTACTGCCCCAAGTTGCTTGTGTCCTCCCCAACTCTATAGTGCTCCTAGCCCCTACATCTAAAAAAACAATGATATTAGAGTAAGGCTCTAAGGAATGAAAGATTCAATCCTTACATACACACCTACCTATGCATGTATAAATTGATCAATAAGTGCATTAAATAAGCATACAAACCTTGGATGTCCCAGAAAATAGTGAAGCTATCAAAAACCTCCAAAATGTGCATCTATTTTCTAACTTGTTTGCTTCATGTGAAAATTTAGGGCAGGTTGGTTACTATTCTGATTTAGTTAAATACAACATGCGGGGTAAATGTGGCTCCCACAAGGGTAGAGCTCAACATGCTTTGAAAGGAAAAGTAAATTGAGCAACTTGATCAAAGATTTATCTATTATTAATGCATTAAATCAATATGGAATCACACTTGTTGATCAACTTTCATTATCAGATTCAAAAGATGCTTGAAGTTCAATTATGCATCTCTTAAATAATGAGAGAGAAATCTAGAGTATTGTCATGGTCCCTCTCACCTTGACCCTATTGGACAGCCACACATCACATAGGATGGTGAGCTTTTAGTTCACCGACATAGGGGACATGTGTCTTCCCACTAGGATCAAAGTGGGAATGTAGTTATGTATCACACCTGATCAAAACAAAGCAAGTGTGGTTGAATCTGGCAACAGATTCATGTAGGACAACAAGCATCATAATGGTACAAGTGCATATGAACAACAATAAAAAAATGCATGCTACATCTCATGTAACAAGGTAACAACAACCTACAGCAAGAATCTATGAGTAGTAATAACCTTGTGTGCCAAGAGCCAATGACAAGGAGTAGTGAAAGAACATGGTGAAAGACACAACCAATCTAGATGAGCCAAAAGAAGTATATACTACCCTTGAAACATATACAATCATGCTACGGGACAGCAAGGTCCAAAAAGGAAATGTATTTCAGAATGCAACACTAATGGAGCTTACAAAGCTCAAACAACATTATCAGCCTTTCACCTTCGATGGAAACCAAAGCAAAGGAGGAGAGGGGCTGAGATGTATGAGTGTGCAATGGTCATGAAAATCCCGCAGCCATCAAAATCAAATTAAGGATACTCATCTCATGTTAAGGGCAGTACTATGAAGCATAAAGAATAGTTAGGCCTTGAGGGTTCATGATCCTTGAAGAGTAGTGACAGTGATAGAGACAATAGATAGAAAAGAAATCATCAGTTTGAAGGGGTAAGTCCAATTATATGTTCATTGTCTTGTGTTTGCATTTGTTGTCCATACCAAGGAAGGTTTCAAGCATACTTCTACTAAACCTGTAATAGTATTTGCATATTTAAAGACTATGATGACTTTGCACAGTGCATAACATGTGATGTGATAGTCATGAATGATGCAAATGATAGTACAATTCATAGTTTTGAGGAGTCAAAGGGGTGACATTGGAAGTTGAGGTATGGAACACCATTTCCATTTTCATGAATAAAGACAGTGATCATGCAAAAACTAGGAAAGATAGTCTTATTAATGAGCAGTGAGTTATTGTTGAGTAATACACCTCACAATAGTCTACAGCGCATGATAATCACAGTTAGTGGTAGCATACTCATGGGGAAGCAGATTTCATGCACAATGGTTGTAAAGGACATCATTGAGTTATATATGATAGTATGTTGTGAGCAAATCAACCCATACCCAGTTTCTCTAGAGATCTTTATTAATCACCTAGTATCATCTTAGTCTTCTTATAAAGAATGTGGTATTGCATTTATTCTTTACAAGGAAGAAATTTTGTGGAAAACACTATGTAAGACACAACAGAACATGTCTCTAACAAAAGGTGTTGTTATGGAGTTGGAGAAATGCATTGAACTCTTACAATCTTACTATGTGTTGCATTATGAAGACATTGAATCAATAGCAACATTTATGACTACATAATGAAAGTATTTATGATAGTGCCATCAAAAGGATGCTATTATGACAATGTCTCTGCATGAAAATTCAAGAATTGGCAGTAAAAATAGGGACATGCTTCACTAACAGCCATATCATGAGAGGGCAGCAGGTTCATGCCAATTAGAGTTGCATAATGGTGCCTTCTTAATGGTCATGCTTTTCACAGTAATGTTTTCTTCAAAAGTTTTGATGAAGATAATGATTCAAAATGTTCAATATTCTGAAGAAGATCTTCAAGGGACAATTGACCAGCTTGAGCTTGTGAATATGGAACTGCAAGCAGATATTTAGAAATTGAAAGAGGAACAACGTTCTAATAAGTCTAACATGGAGGAATTGGAATTTTAATTATCTTTACTCATAGATGAAGCTTAGTCTTTGAGATCCTCAAAGTGTGAGTTGGAGATGCAAGTTTCAAATTCACAAATAGAGGCTAATATGGTGAACATCCTATAGGAGTCAAGAAAAAATGAAAGCCATTTCATGCATTATGACAGGTCGTGACTAACTAGACCTTTTTTTTTCTACAAAATATGGAACATCCACCTGGGGTTTTTAAATGAAATGCAACATTGCTATAGATTGAAGAAAAGGAGTTGTAGATTCAGAAATGTATATGCTACAAAAACCCACTTAGGGGTTTTGCAATTGTATTGCAAAATGGAACATAAAAATGCAGATATAGAGATATTCAAAAAGATAAAATGAAGTTTTGTTCTACAAAAGTAGAAGATACCAAATCAAAACCTTTCCAGTTTCTTGGTCGTGGCCAAAAGAAAATATTTATCTCACAGAAGCAACGAAAGGATTGAGGTTTCTTCATTTGACTCCAAATGCAAAAAGAAAGTAAACATTTTTTGCTGCATTTTCAAGATTGGAGGCTCCAAGGAACTCTTTTTCCAAAAACCAGAATAATGTGGGTTCGACTGGATGCTTACCTGAGTTGTGTTGCTCATTTTTTGTGTTTATACAAGCTTTTGTTGCATAAAGAGAACCTTTTTTTCGAGCTTCAGAGACCCCATGGCGGCTGTGAGGAGGAATAAACAAAAAAGAAAAATGAGACAAAGTTCGTTAGGAAATGCTATAGGTTGCGGCCAAAATCACATCAAATGGATTTCAAATGACGACAAAAGATATAGATTCTTGCTCAAAAATTCAATTACCTGTTGTTTCCAATGTGGAAATCTCAATTTTCATCCAAAAATCGGCCAAGAAAAACCATTTTTTGTGCAGGTTTGAAACCCTCATGGCGGCTAGAGGTGGAGCTCCAAATGCTTGATGGAGAAATGAAAGTTTTTTTGTAAATTCTTTTGTTTTGTTTTAGGGTTTGACCCTTCCTTGATGCTGGCAGAATTTTTATCCCATGTTTTAAAAATAAAGCTCATGTTAATGCATAGTGGGGGCCAAGGCATTTATTTTTCCTTGGGCATTTGTTTTTCCTTAAGCATGTGTTTTGATTTAGGAATTTATTATGCCTTGTGAAATATTGCTAGGTTCTTCAAAACTTGAAACTAAGTGTGCCAAATCCCTTATAATTTGCCTTTGACCTTTTGGTCATGAATGCATCATGTGCCTTGGAGACTTGGAATATGATTTCCAAGAAGTGTGGAGGTCAGCTATATTGGCCAAGTTGTTTGGGGCTCTTTTCCTCTTTGCAAAACATAATGCCTTTAAGACCATGTGCATTAGTTTTTCTTGCCTCCTTAAAATTGCAAGTCCTTGAAATACTTAGTGTTTCATCTTTCAAACTCTCCACTTTGCTTAGGAGTCTTCCAAGACTTAGGGTTTTGCTTCCTAATTTCCATATAGGTTGAATTATGGCCTTTTTATTTTTGCATATGCTATAAATGTAAAACATTTAGCTAAGTGAGGTGATTATAAATCACTTAGTTTAATTGTTATTTGAATGCAAAATAGAAAGAGTTGGTTTTCAAAGGGAGGTATGTTTGAATAACTTGCAAACATTTAAGGGTGATGGAGGAATGATTATTTTGAATTTATTACGAAAAATGTAAAGCATTTAACTTAAGTGATAATTTATAAATCACTTACGTTTAAATTTTATTTTTTAATGCAAAGTATAAAAAACATGTGTTGAAGTTATAAAGTGTAGTTGGAGACATGTTTGCACACCAAATGTGTGTGTTAGAATAGCTTAAGCAACATGTGACAGATTTGGTGATGACTTGTCAACATGGGGAATGTGTGGGAGGATGTATTTGACTGTTTTGGAGGAAGGAGGGGCATTTTGGAGGTTTTTTGTCATGCTTTTATGGTGGGTCAAGTCATGGCTTGACTTTTCTGCATTTAAAGGACCTTTTGGAGAGGTTTTGGAAGCTTCTATTTTGTCTGGTGTGCTTCATCTAACTTAGGGTTTCTAGAGGCACTTGTGTGGGAAGTTGCTTGGAGAATGGCTTAAGTATCTTCAAACTTAAGTTTTAGGGAGTTCTTTTCTTTTCTTCAGGAAGGCATTGTAGCTTTTGGGAGCTCTTTTCCAACAAAGGACAGTATTGTAACTCATATTTGCATACTTATGCAATAGTGAAACCTTTTTGATGAATAAGTTAATATATTTTACCTCCTCATTATGTTGTTTATTGTGAAAGCTTTATAAATGGTTGATGAAATCTTATGGCAGAATTTTTTTCCCTTTGATTTTGTCCTATTTTTCTTTTCCTTTATGTAGATAGTATGAATTTGCAGTTCATAACATGTGTTTAGTTAGTTTAGGATAAAGGTCTAAGTTGTGAGGATGCAATTTTCTTCCTTCTAGATGTTGTCCATGACATTTTAGCCTGGTTATGAAACACTGACGCAAAGGAATATGGAGTTTTGAATTGTGTAAACCACTATTAAGTTATTGACCATTCTTGTGTGTAGAAATAGTTGTATGGGTCTGAGAAGTATCATTAGGCGCATCACCATAGGGGTTAGGTTTTTCTTTTCATGCTTCTTTTTCCCCTTTTCCCAGCAAGGAATAGTTTAGGTGACACCATCAAAAGGGGAAGCTGACCCATAATCTGGAGGTCTGCTTTCAAATAGGTTACCCACAACCTGAAAGCAGTCCCATGTTAGTCCAAATTTGCTAAGTTCAAAAAAGGCCTAGAAAATAGGGTGTAGATTTGGGTAACTAACAACAACCCTCCTTTTGTCAGCACATGCATATATTCCTACAAAAATATAGTACCAAGTTTCATATACTTTCACCAGATGCATTAAAAGTTATGGGTTTTTTGAAGCTTGCTATAAACCCTAGGTTGGGGATAGTAATGTTTGATAAGATATGCAATGTTTGATAACATTAGTTATGTAATGTAAAGTAATGCTTTGAGTTTTAAAGATATGCAATGCAATGTAATCAACGATATGAATATGTTCCATAAAATGCTTGGTGTGTCTCATAAAATGCAATGTAATCAGCAGTATGGATATGTTTGAAAAAATGCATCACTTACTTTTCTTGTGGTATGGAGGTAGACATGTATGAAAAATGTTGTAGCATAGACATGTTTTATAAGATGCTTTGGTAGAAATATTCAGAAAATGTGGTAGCATAGAATAAGGTAGTGGGTTGTTTGAAAGAATACCTCAAAGAAATGTGGTCTCATGTTGATGTCCATCACCATGAGACCACATTTCTTGGAGGCATTTTTCCAAACAGCTCACCGCCTTCTTTCATAAAATGCTTTGGTAGACATGTATGAAAAAGGCTAAGGTAGACATGTATGAAAAATGTTGTAGCATAGAAATGTTTGATAAGGTGCTTTGGTAGACATGTACGGAAAATGTGGTAGCATAGAATAAGGTAGTGAGTTGTTTGAAAGAATGTCTCAAAGAAATGTGGTCTCATGTTGATGGCCATCACCATGAGACCACATTTCTTGGAGGAATTTTTCCAAATAGGTCACTTCCTTCTTTCATAAAATGCTTTGGTAGACATGTATGAAAAATACTAAGGTAGACATGTATGAAAAATGTTGTAGCATAGACATGTTTGATAAGATGCTTTGGTAGACATGTACATAAAATGTGGTTGCATAGAAAAAGGCAGTGAGCTATTTGAAATAATGCCTCAAAGAAATGTGGTCTCACATGGTGATGTCCATCACCATGAGACCACATTTCTTGGAGGAATATTTCCAAACAACTCACTTCCTTCTTTCATAAAATGCTTTGGTGTGTTTCATAAAATGCAATGTAATCAGTGATATCAATATGTTCCATAAAATGCATTGCTTACTTTTGTTCTATGTGTGTTTGTGAACATGTAGCATTCAACGTCATGCCTAGGAAACAACCAAATCATATAACAGCAAAAGAATGTGAAGTTAAAAATGCAAGGAGAAGAGAATCAAAGAGGCAAGCTCGTGAAGAAAAGGAATTGCAGCCTATACAACAAGAAATCCCCATCCAATCTAAGAGAGATTTCCTATTGGCAGCAAAAAGGGCACGAATGAACAAAATTCATGGAAGGACACAAATGGATCTTGAAGTTGGGGGCACATCATCAACCATAGGTGAAGTTAAATGCACACCATCTACAATATATCATGCTCGAAGTACAACAACAATCACATCTCCAGTTGAAGACACACCATCAACAACATGTGGCTTTCTAAGTACATTAGAAAAAACATATCTAGTTTAAGACACACCATCAACAGCATTGGGTTTTGAAATTACATCAGCAAACACATCTCTATTTCAAGGTCAACCTCAAGGTATGTCATCAATTTCACCTCTGATTGAAGGTATGTGATATATCCCTGATGTTGTTGACATTCCTAACGTTGACACAACTTTACATTTGAGAAATACTCTTAGATTTTTACATAGAAAACCTAGATATTTGATTGATATTGATTCCAATTTTTTGAAATGGATGCCTAATAAGATTCCAAAGCATACATCTCAAAGATATGCACAGAGGATATGGAGTTTATTTTTTGAGAAGCTAAGTGAGGGTGGAAGATGTCAACTATTTTTTGAAATGATGAGGCAACTCAAATTTAGGCCCACCATGAAGGCTCTTGGGCTAAGAGTCTCGAATGAATGAAGTGAAAATTCCATTATAAATAATTTGATGAGTGCATACAAGAGTGTGGGTTCTACCTCATGCACAAAGGATAGTTGTACGACACGACGTGTGATGACAACAACACTATTAAGCAGACTAACAACGAACAAGGTGAACCTTACAAAGACAAATAAGTCTTTGAAAATAAGTAGATCATCTCTAATGAGAGCCAAAGGAAGGCATGAAAGAGTGGAGGATCCAAATAGCAATGAATTATGGGCATTCTTGTGTAGAGTACCATGGAAAGATAAAGAAATTGCTCAATCCTTGAGATCTATAATACAAGATTTTTGGAAGGATAACACAAGGACCTCTCCTAATCAAAGAGATGTTGTAAGAAGGATAATTGCTAGTCAAATCTGTGAGCCACATCCAAAGAATTATTTGGATACCACTCAAACCCAATTTTTTGTTGATTTTGTACAGAGGTTTCCAAATATTAAAATATGTCAAAGGTATTTTGAAATGCTAAAGCCTTTTTATGTCAAAATAAGTCACACACGCACTACTTGTAGTAGAGTACATATTGAGTTTTATATCCATTATGATGTTTATCGATGTATATGTGTAGATATGCATACTAACAATGTTTTGCAGGAATGTAACATAAGGCCTCCACCTAAATCCTCAAGGGAATTCTTATCTTCCATTTTATGTGAAAGAGTGGATGGTCAATTTTTTTACAAGAAGTCATGTTTGGATGGCACATGTGATCATTATGGTGGCATGCAAAATTTTCCAATTTTCCAACACATGGCTAGTACACACACAATTGGAAATGGAATTATGGAATTTGGAAAATACAAGACAGTGGCCTACAGTCTAAAAGATGGGAAAGAAGCAAAGAAGTGTGAATTGGTCAATGACAAGATTCCAGTGTATCATTTTATGGGCACCTTTCATGATCAGGTGGTCTATGAGTATGTAAGGCATACACATAGAGCTTGATGATTCGACTCACAATTCAAGTTATGCAAGGACATGTTTCCACTTCATAGCATCATTTTAATTGTTGACTTCACAGAGAACTACACACTACAGCCACAGAATGAGGTGCAATCACAATACTACAACTCCACACAAGTTGCTATATTTGTGTATATAGCATTCATTCATGTAAATGATAGTACTGAGGATAATAGGAAAATATTGAGGGAGTATCACTTTTACATTAATAATTATCACACACATTCTATAGAGTTTGTGCAAGGATTATTTCAAATGTTCTATGCTAATTTGGCTAGCAGGGGAATATCATTCAATCAGCATATCATATGGTTAGATAACTATACATCACAATTCAAGAACCCCAGAATGTTTTACTAGTTGAGCAGGATGCATAGGATCAGTGGTGTTCACCATATGTGGAACTTCTCAGAGGTCGGGCATGGAAAAAGGGGGTGCATGTATCAATAGAGCCTTAGCACAAGAAGATTTAAAGTACAAAGATAGTGTAAATTTTACAGATGCAAGATCAATTATCGAGTGGTGCAATCATGCAAAGGGTCCAAGTAGTGAAGGTAATTCTTTAGTTCATAATTTTTTTCATTTAGTAGATGATACTAACATTGTAAAATATGAGGATTATTGTACACTAATAGGATCGAGTGAGCTACACTTTTTTAGAAGCTCCAATGTAGGTACATTGACTATCCATACGTGGAAGATGGCATGCTTTTGTTCTGGATGTACACTTCAAGCATGGAATGATTGCGACTCAACAGAGTGGGTTGACGAATGGTTTGTAAGAAGTATAACCCCACTTAACACTTATCAACTCCCGATGGCTCTACAAATCACAGAGATGCAATCATCCATTGACTTTGATCATGTATCAAACAAGTATTGAGAAATGGGAGAATTTTCAAGTTCTTCCATTACTAATGTAATATTTTTTATTGACTTAGTGTATGTTTTGAAATTTAAAAAAAATATGAGAAATTAATACATGCAAATGTGTATATTCCTTAATAAATGCCTCAATTGAATGTGTATATTACATTTAAAGTTAGTTGTAATGGTTTATGGTTTACATTTAAAATTTTATTTAAGGAAAAGCATGTAGATTATGACAAAATCTGAAATAATGCCTTCTATTGTACAAAGGAATTTTTTCTTGCTCTTCTATAAACCCTAGAACTCTGTCGATCATCATTATTTGACATTAAAACTCGATCAACCCTTCCTCGTTTAGTATGCTTCAACTTGAGGCTAGAGTTTTCATTAGAAGGTTGTGAACTCACCTTTCCAATTAATATGTCCCCACTATATATAAGTCTAAACCAATAAAGGGAATCCATCATTGTCAAGCTTATCTACTCTCAAGTTTTCTATGTTTGGCTTTCCAAAATCTACTCTAATCTTGGATGAGTTTTAGAGTCACTCTCATCATGATTTGTCTCTTTACATGTATAATATCAATCACCCTTCAAGGCCTTCATTAAAAAGAAATGCACAAGACATCTTAGTACACCTTGTCACCATTGACAACCTAGCCTAGTGGGCATCCAAGGAAGGAAAAACACACCAACAAGGGGAAAATAGCATGAATAGTAGGGACAACAATGTTTCAATACCCTCCAACACTTTTGACAACTCCCAAATATTTTTCAACCAACCAATCTCTCCAAATAGTCACTTGGAATTTGGTGCTCTTATCAACTTTGGCAACATAGTCACATGGACAATAGCACAAACAAAGGATGGAACATCATGAGCACATACCTTGGGTTGTCATAGGTTGTTAAAAACATATCATGATGATTCTCAACCCTTTTTGGACTCATACTTTCATGATATAGTGTTCCAAGGCACAAATCAACATTATGGTTTATTGACACAATACATAAATGATGCACTATTACTCAACCAACATAAGAACAACTGATCCGATGGAACCTTTTGTCTACAAATGCTCCAAATAACATGGAATAATTCTCTATACCCATACAACATCAAACAGTGCATGGATTTATCAAACCCTAGGTTGGAGGGGTGTGCGATGACTGTTTCACCATGGAAAGATGACCAATTATTGTACCTATATCAATGGGCTGCCCTCCAAACTCAAAAATCAAAGATGAAACTTAATCCATTTTCACTCATGCATGTTAAAATAATAAAAATAAGCCCCATGAAATAATTAAAAGTCCTTTTCAATGATTTTGTCATAAAATAAAAGACCTTTGACTTAAATATTTTATGGTTGTTCTCTAAGTATTTCCTTTTCCTCTATGTATAGTTTGAGGATCCCTTGCATACTTTATGGCGGTTGTTAAATTTTTTTGTTAAAGTGAAGTTGAAACAACAAACTTAAGTGATGGAAAATTGGTAGTCACTAAAAGTGTGTGTTTTTGCAATTAGAGTCAAAAGGTCAATGGAAAGGACTTCCAAGTGAATGTTTCCAAGACACTTCATTTGAAGCAAGGAGATTTCCAAATTTTCCAAGGATTTACACAAGTGGTAAAAAATGGTTTTTCAATAACTTTTAGCTTATTTAGGTGAGGCACTCATTTTCGCTCTGAGCTACGTGCAACTGACTGAATCCCTTAAGAGTCCAAAGTGCAAAATGGTTGCAATCTTTGGTAGGCTATTACTTGGACATCGTGATGCTTAGAAACTTTTCATCTAAGTCAATGATATTGCTTTGGGCCCCTCTACAATAACCTCTCTTGGTTTTTTCTAACTCAGAGGCATTTTCCTGTGGTGGCGACTTTTCACTTGGGGAAAAAGTTGTCAAATGCAAGTAGCGTAAAGTTGCAAAGTGGTGCAACTTTTATTTTGCAACTCGTGGGACCAAAGGAACTATTCCAATGCATCCGTGTGGGTACATTTACACTAGGCATGGTCCTATTTGGCACTCAAACACGTTGAATAGCTTCGAGCTATGTTCAACTAGTAGAATCCCTTAAGAGTCCAAAGTGCAAAATGGTTGCAATCTTCGATGAGTTGTTACTTAGACATCTTGATGCTTAGAAACTTCTCATCTAAGCCTATGGAATTTTTTTGTCCCCCTCTACAATATTCTCTCTCGATTTTTTCTAACTCAGAGGCATTTTCCTGTGGTGGCGACTTTTCACTTAGGGAAAAAGTTGTCAAATGCAAGTAGTGTAAAGTTGCAAAGTGGTGCAACTTTCGTTCTACAACTCGTGTGACTAAACGAACTATTCCAATGTTTCCAGGTGGGTATTTTTATGCTAGGAATGGTCCTCTTTTGCACCCAAACATGTCGAATAGCTCTGAGCTACATTCAACCAGTAGAATCCCTTAAGAGTCCAAAGTGCAAAATGGGTACAATCTTTGATAGGTTGTTACTCAGACACTGTGATGCTTAGAAACTTCTTGTCTAATCTTATGGGACCGCGTTGGGACCCTATACAATAACCTCTCTCGGTTTCCACTAACTCAAAGGCATTTTCCTATGGTGGTGACTTTTCACTTAAGAAAAAAGTTGTCAAATGCAAGTAGTATAAAGTTGCAAAGTGGTGCAAATTTCGTTCTACAACTCGTGTGACCAAAAAATTATTATAATGCATCTGGATGGGTATTTTTATGTTATTTGTGGTCCTCTTTTATACCCAAACACGCTGAATAGCTCTGATCTACGTTCAACTGATAAAATCCCTTAAGAGTCCAAAGTGCAAAATGACTACAATCTTCGATGGGTTGTTACTCGGACACCATGATACTTAGAAATTTCTTGTATGAGTCTATGAGATTGTGTTGGGCCCCTCTACAATAACCTCTCTTGGTTTTCACTAACTTAAGGTGTTTTCCTGTGGTGGAAACTTTTCACTTGAGGAAAAAATTGTCAAATGCAAGTAGTGCAAAGTTGCAAAGTGGTGCAACTTTCATTTTGCAATTTGTGTGACAAAATAAAATATTCCAACACGTTTGGGTGGGTAAATTTACATTATGCATGGTCCTCTTTTGCACCCAAACACGCTGAATCGATCTAAACTATGTTCAACCAGCCAAATCCCTTATGAGTCCAAAGTGCAAAATTGTTACAATCTTCAACGGGTTGTTACTCCGACACTGTGATGATTAGAAACTTCTCGTCTGAGCCTATGGGATCATGTTGGGCCCCTCTACAATAAATTCTCTCAATTTTTTCTATCTCGGAGGTGTTTTCCCGTAGTGATGACTTTTCACTTGGGAAAAAGTTGTCAAATGCAAGTAGTGTAAAGTTGCAAAGTGGTGCAAATTTTGTTCTGCAACTCGTGTGACCAAAATAATTGTTCCAACACATCCAAGTGGGTACGTTTACACTAGACATGGTCCTCTTTTGCACCCAAACATGTGTCAAATCGCTCTGAGCTACGTTCAACCGATAGAATCCCTTATGAGTCCAAAGTGAAAAATGGCTGCAATCTTTGACTGATTGTTACTTGGACACTATGATGCTTAGAAACTTTTCATCTAAGCCTATGAGATCGTGTTGGCCCCCTCTACAATAACCTCTCTGAGTTTTCACTATCTTGGAGGCATTTTCCCATGGTGGTGACTTTTCACTTGGGGAAAAAGTTGTCAAATGCAAGTAGTGTCAAGATGCAAAGTAGTGCAACTTTTGTTTTGCAACTCATGTGACCAAATGAACTATTCCAATGCATCTGAGTGGGTACGTTTACACTAGAAATGGTCCTCTTTCACACCCAAACATGCCAAATTACTTTGAGCTACATGCAACAGGTTGAATCTTATGAGTGCAAAGAGCAAAATGGTTGCAATCTTTGATAGGATGTTACTCAAATACCATGACGCTTCAAAAATTCTCGTCTAAGCCTATGGGATTGTATTCAGCCCCTCTACAATAACCTCTCTTTTTTTTCACTATCTTAGAGGCATTTTCCTGTGGTGGCAATTTTTCAATTGCGGAAATAATTGTCAAATGCAAGTAATGTAAAGTTGCAAAGTGGTGTAACTTTCGCTCTGCAACTTGTGTGACCAAACGAATTGTTCCAACACATCCGAATGGGTACGTTTATGCTAGGTATGGTCCTCTTTCACAACCAAACATGTTGAATCGCTCTGAGCTACGTTCAACTGACAAAATCCCTTAAGAGTCCAAAGTGCAAAATGGTTGCAATCTTCAATGGGTTGTTACTCAGATACCGTGACACTTAGAAACTTTTTGTCTACACCTATGGGATCATGTTGGGCCCCTATACAATAAATTCTCTCAATTTTTGCTATCTCAGAGACATTTTCCCTTGGTGGCAACTTTTCACTTGGGGAAAAAGTTGTCAAATGCAAGCAGCGTAAAGTTGTAAAATGGTGCAACTTTTGTTCTACAACTCATGTGACCAAACGAATGTCTAAACATGTATAGATGGGTACATTTACGCTAGGCATGGTCCTCTTTTGCACCAAAACACACTAAATCACTCTGAGCTACATTCCACCAACTGAATCCCTTAAGATTCTTAATTGTAGTTGTTGTCACCGAATAGTGCACCCTTGCTAAGATGCAAAACTTAGCCTACTAGTGAAACATTAGATTCAAATATTCAATATCCATGACGTATGGTTTTTTGTGCTCTAGAGTTATAAAACATGATGTGGCGGCAGTTATAGGACCATGTTCCCAATTATTTGTCATGTTATTTCACGCATAGAAAATGGAAGGAGGTTTTTTAACTTATTTAAATGATGAATATGGGAGAAATGTGATAATTGCACTTGGGTGATGCATCCAAAAATCAAGCTTATATTGTTGTTCATACACATCTAATATCTTCAAAATATCATTAAAATTGACCTATGCATTGATTTAATTTAATGAGATGTCAAGTGTTGTGATATTAGTAGATGCAAATAAATTTTGTTGGTTGGATCAACAACTATCATGTGTTTTGATGTATTTTCACACAAGTTCATAGAAGTATATATATTCCTGTGAGGTTTGAAACATCCACTTGTTCTATAGATGCATATGCAATGATTGCTAAGCTTTAGAATCAAAACCATTAGTTGTTGGATGCCAGCCTCAGCCATGAATTAAAAACAATACATTTTGCTATGATATTTTTTTATGGGAAGGAGCTCTTACAATTCATTTGAAACCTTTTGGTGTTAAAATCCTTGCCACTAGACAACAATAGAACTCAAGAAGCATGAAGCATACACACAAATACATGAAGTATACACATGAATCATGAAGAATACACATGAACACATGAATTATACATTGGAAGCATGAAGCATACATGTGAATGCATGCAATATACATGAACTATACACGTGAATAAGTGAAGCATGCATGTGAATAATTGAAGCACAAGTAATTGAAGCATTGCAAAGGATACAAACCACCAGGAATGGAGCTTGTTTACACAATACACATTAGATGGAGCTTATTGAGAAATCGACATTAATTATTTAAGCATTAGATGTAAACAAAACCCATGCCTACAAAATTCAAGCATATAATTTACATAATACGCATGATAACATCATTCAAGAATGATAGTAGAAAAATAATATTTTCATTAATCAAAAAGCCGTAAGGCTATACAATGATATATATTGATAAAATTATATACAATATATCCAAAAAATTCATACAGGCTTACTACAAAAGAACCATATGGACATAAAATGTCACATATATATCAATAGTATAAAACATATGTTCCAAAATGTGATATAGGTATACAACAAACAACCCTAACACATAGTCATTTTCCTTTAGGGGAAGGAAAAATATCATGTGTTGCCTTCGAAAATTGACTGGATGGAGTGTCTATTGGTTCTCTTGTCTTTCAAACATGCTCACTAGTCCTCCTCTCTTCACTCTGGACCTTCAACTAATACAATAAAAAGTAAAGATGTTAATACATAGAAATTGAATTGTGGAATGACATATAATAAAATATAATCACTTATCGCATACATATAGTCATCATGCACATTTACAACATTACCATGTCCATGATCTGGAGTGACAACCACCTATAGCAACCATCAAGATAGAAATTAAACTACATAAAAGTATCATGAAAAGTTTCCATAGTAGACCATAAAAGAGAAAATATAATGTCAAATCGACTAATTTGTTGCATACCTCTCTCAAAGGATGAGAACTCACTATTGTTGTAGCAAATCCATGTTCCATCGTGCCACCACCATCACTAGGGTTGTCTGATGTCAACATCTACGAATGAAACAACATATCTAATAGTCATATAAATAAGTTCAGGTAGTCCATTTATAACTGTCATAAATGAAAGAATAAATGGTTGGCCTTAGTTGAGACTACAGTATAGTGCTTATAGATCACAGAATGGTGAAAGTACTAAGTCCACTGGGATAGTCCAAACTCTTGTGAATGCCAAAGTTCAGTGCTCGTTGAGATTCAAATTACATATGTCGATGAAGTAATGTTAATGAGGGAATGATTTCAACATAGTGATAATGCCACAATAAAGTTCACATGAATGAAGTGGGGATTACTATGTTACTAGCAGCTTTCAAAAGGATAATGGAACATACGATGAATTAGGACATGTCTAGGGTTTTACAATAGCACACGAAGTTGGTTGTTGAGGTGTGCAGCAGTAATGGAGAAGAGAACTTTGGTCAATAATGAGTGGAAGGAAAGATTTCTTATAACGATACATGTGTATAGGATAAAATTTGGATGGAGGTGCTATACCATAGAAGGAATAAAGAGACAAGACCAAGAGGGGATAATGGAATATATGATGAAACAATAGAGGGTACAATGGGATGGGAGTCAAATGCGATAATGGAACATAGAATGGACTAGTAGAGATTTACTAGGATGGTCCAAGAGGGGATCATAGAATGCAGGGTGAACTGTTAGAGGTTAGTGGGATGGGATTGGGAGGGGATAAAGGAACATAGGGTGAATTAGGGGAAGATAATGAGACAAGACCAAGAGGGTATATTGGAACATACAGTGAAATAAGAGAGGGTAATGAGATGGGAATAGAAGGGGTTAATGGAACATGGGATGGACTAGAATAGATTAATGGGATGGGCTAGGATGGGATAAAAAAATATATCATGAACTATTAGAGGTTAATGGGATGGGATTAGGAGGGAATAAAGGAACATAGGGTGAATTAGGGAAAGATAGTGGGACAAGACCAAGAGGGGATAATGGAACATAAGGTGAAATAAGAGAGGGTAATGGGATGGGAATAGAAGGGGTTAATGGAACATAGGATGGACTAGTATAGATTGATGGGATGAGCTAGGATGGGATAACAAAATATAGGATGGACAATTAGAGGTTAATGGGATGCGATTAGTAGGGAATAATGGAACATAGGGTGAATTAGGAGGTTTCTAGGGTTTGAATATAGTACATGAGGTGGAAACTTGAACTGTGTGTAGTAATAATAGAGAAGACTTATCTAGGATGAAACGTGGATAAAGATGGTATAACATAGAATGGATAAAGGAACATAGGATGGAACATAGGGGATCATGGAACATCTAGGGTGAAATAATAATGGGTACAATAAGATGGGAATAGAAGGGAATAATGACACATAGGATGGACTAGAAGATATTAGTGGGATGGGCTAGGAGGGGATCATGGAAAATAGGGTGAACTATTAAATTTTAATGGGATGGGATTAGGAAGGAATAAATGAACAAAAAGTGAATTAGGAGAAGATAATGTGACATGATCAAGAGGGAATAATGGAACATAGAATGGACTAGTAGATATTAATTGGATGAGATATGATGGAATAATAAAACATTTAAGGTGAACTGTACTAGAGGTTAATGGGAAGTAATTAGGAGGGAATATTACACCATAAAGTGAATTAGGTGGTGTCTAAGGTTTGAATATAGTACATGAAGTGGGAACTTGAGGTGTGTAGTAATAATGTATAAGAGATTTGGTCAATAATGAGCAGAAGGAAAGGCTTCTTGTAATGATATGTGTATAAGATGAAATATGGAGGAAGGTGGTATAATATATAAGGTGTTAAAGATTGGGATATGTGATATAAAATGGTTAAAATATCTATGATGATATGTTTGTGTTTCTCATCATTTTTTTAGATTTGTATACACCAAATTATGAAAAAATAGCTAACATTATTTTACAACAACATTAATGAATAAAGGCTACTTGAGTGAAAGTTGTTTGAGGACCTGAATAGTGAGGTGTGGAGCTCGAAGGTCCACTAGGAAACTATTTGACATCCAAAGCATGTTATAAGACAAACATTCAAATATAACATTCAACTGTGGGTAAACCCACAAAACTGATTTACAATTCCAGTGAGGAAGGAAAATTGCAAAACCGCTCCTATGATTTTTTTTTTCTTTTTAGGGGTTCACACAAACTGAGGTGTTCGAATGGACCCAAAAGGGGTTCGTAAGGACCTTGGTTTGAGAAAACCATATTAAATGAAGGGAATCACTTTTTTTTTCATTTTTTAATGATGAAGACAATGGAAAAGAGGGGGTTTGCTCGAACCTGGGTTCACTCGAGCCCCCCAATTCCCCCCTTCTCCCCCTTCTCCCCCTCTGGCACCAAATTTCTGCAGAATTTTTCTCTTCGAAGCTCGAGTTGAGGATGAAAATGGAGGAGACTTCACAGACCCAACTAGATGATGGTATTCCTCGAAACGAGCTATCCATTGAATATAATTTTAATATGTTTTGGTTTTACTATGTATTTGTTTTTTTAATCTGATTAAACATAGGTTTTTCACCGAAAATCAAGCTCTTTGTTTTGCACATGTGGAAAAATACCAGATTATCAAAATAAAATTTTGAAAGATATGTTCAGGCTAGGTATTGATGTCCTTGATCCAATAAAAAAAATATGAATTTTGATACATACAAAAAAAAATTTGTATAAGGTCTACCTATGTTTAAATTGTAATTGGTTTGACTTTGAAACTTGATTAAGGAAAAAATATTCAATAAAAAACTATGAAACCAAATGAACTCGTTAGATATTGTAGTTACAAATCTAAATTCAAAAAAAATAGAATTTTATCCTTCATAGAAAAAAATTTATGTTGTATAGGTGAGCATCAATCCTTAAAAATGTTGTTTACTGATAAAAAAATAGTTTTCAAAAGAGATGGAAAAAGAAGTGCAATCTAATTCCAAAAATTTTGAAAAAAATATATTTAGAATCTACAAACAAAATGTCACAAATCACTATTTTGCATCATCTTCATATTCCTCATAGTTTAGCCGATATAAGTGCCCAAAAGTGAAGATTTAGTTAGAAAAAATCAGTTTAGTGTCCAGTTTGGCCAAAAATTGTAAACCAGTATTTTGGGATCACCCCAGTTTAAGTGAAATAATAATATCTTTAATACTAGTTGCATACATATGGACACAACATCAAGAATGAATAAGGGTCTGTAGGAATGGAGCACGTCTCATGAACACTCTGACCTTGAAATTTCATCATATTGATTTTACTAATTTAGTTATTCTTAAATTTCAAAATGTAATTTAATAAACAAAATTAAATGAACTTGTTGAATTGTACATGAGTATCAATTCCATATGTATTATTCAACAATTCATTTGTCATAGCCATCGCCTCTGCAACTGATGTAGACTATGTAGCTGCACCCCAAGCACTTTGATAATCGTACGTGCAAGCAGCACTGCAAGCACCACAATGATGGGGTGGATTTCATGGCATTCGCGTCTCTTCCACATCATGCTCTAATAGAGGCCTCACACACTGTATAATGGTCTAGGTGAGCAAGCTAATCAACTCCAGTGTGTCCACCTCTACGTTGTCCTTAACAATGGAAGAAATAGTGACATGCTCCACCATGGGTTTGGACAAGGGTCTCAGTGCCAACTATGGATTATGTCATGCACTCGGTCTATCATGTGTTGAGCCCCCACCTCTACCTTGAAAGCCTAAGATTTCAAAATAATTTGGCATCTTACTGAGGACAAACTCACAATAGAGTTTCCTCAAAAAGTATTGTGGTATGTCATGGTTATTGCTTAGAGGTTGGTCAAATACCATCCACCACCACTCCCAAAATTTATTTTTAATTAATTCATAGTGGAACCAATGGATTGGGAACCTCCTACATGCATGAGATAAAGGTATGTTTGTTCTCAGGTCTATAAATAGGGCACACAAGTCAGCTTTTCTATAAAAAAAAAATTTCACATCTGCATGTGGAAAACCACTAACATAAAATTGTCTCAACTCATGCCTCTTATTTGACCAAAAATTTATTTTCACCCTCATTTCTCCTACATGAGATACAATTGAATTCAACAATTCGGCAATCCCTCTCCTATAAGGGTGGGTTTTAGCATGCTTGGTTAATCTTCCAATTAATTGTTCAATGTCTATTTTATTGTTTTCAATTTGATTTAGGATATTTCCTTGTGTTTCTTGAGGATTCCTATGCACTAATGGAGGGGTTTCAGGTTTTTCTTGTATAGGAGGCTCTTCATGAGGGGGTGATTGTGAATTCTCAATGTTTGGAGGTGGAGATTTATTCCCTAAGAATTAGAACAAAGTTTTATTAAAAAAACCTATTTCAATCTACATTCTAAATCAAATTCGAAATAAAAATAAATAAAAATACATACCTCTTCATAGTATTCAACCTCTTTGACGTGTTGGTGGCATCCTCATGAAGAATTTCAAGCTAAGAGTGCAAAAAATGGAAGAGATTTGGTGAGCACGAGTTGCAGAGCTGAAAACCTCAAAGCCAAGCTACGGGTTGAACAAAAAATGAGGTTTATAATGCAATTTTGAGTTTTAATTCACTTTTTTCATTTGGTGCATGCCAAAATTTGGTGAGTTCCAAATGAAAATATCATTTGGTGTGCCCCAAATGCTCTCTTTTGGCCTTTTTTTCATTTTTTTCCAATTTGGCATCAAAATTGTGTCATAGATCCATGCACTTACCCCTCATAATTTTCCTACCTAATATCAAATATTGGTAATATTCACTTGTGCTCTTATGCAATCTACTTATGTTGTTGTAAAATAATAAAATATCATGGTGCACATTGTTTTTTCAATATTTGGTAACATGTATATCATCACCTATGAGTGCTCTAGTTTTATTTGAATCCCATCATGCTCTATCCAAGACACATCCCTCTCTCCATATGTTGTATCCCTCTTAACCTAGGATGCATCACTCTCAATATATAATATTACATACTAAGCTAATGTACCCATGTATGCCAATCAATCCTAGCTAACAAGATCAAAATATAGAGAAAATTAACTAATATGTAAATTATATCTGACTATATGTTCAATAAGTATCACATAAATACCACATATCAAATATTTTGTGGTTGAAGAAATAAATTCTAACACCCATTTTAACAACCTATATATTATATGTGATACTATATATTTGAGAATCTATCATGGGATATATTATTCATAATGAGAGGAAGAAAAAATAATTTTCCATATTAGATATCTACATCATCTACCTCATCCCCGCCTATATTATTTAATGGAGCCACATACTAGCCACATTTAGGTGGGCTTCTTCTCCATCTACCTCCATAACCTCCTCATTAAAAATAGTTTGTGGTGTACCATATGCTACTCTTACCCCTATTGCACCTCATACTCTCTTAAAATTTAATGGATATTATTAGGAACATGTTTTTGTACACCTTTGCACAACAAATGAATTATTTAATATATGTAAAATAAATATTTATTTGCAATGCATCTATAGGCGATGTGTTTAGCCACATTGAATAGTTATTTGGGTCCACTAATAAACTTGTGTGTGAAATTGGTTAGATATTTTATGTGGGTTGCACATGGAAAAACATTTAATATTGAGAAAATTAGTACCAAAAAGTAATTGTGGGGACAATGGTTTTGTGCACTCATGGTTTTGAGGCACATTGTTTTACCTTACCACTTGGTTGTTTTGTGTGAACTTGAATCTATAAAAGCAAGCACATTTTTAGTGGTTGAGGTTAGTTGGTTGGTTGTTTGGATTATTTATAATTGTATTGAGCTCTCTTGTTGAATGCATATGTGAAACATGGCATTGAATGTGTGAATACATGCTTGGACACATGGAGGGTGTATTTGAGGAGTTTGATGTTTCATAAGTATCCATGAAGACTCTATAAGTGTGTTGTAATATTTTCATTGTTAAATAATACATTGAATGTGGATGCTTTTAGAGGCCTTTTATACTCTTGAGGATTTTTCTAGGGTATACCTTATGTAATCTTGTGATATGTCTTTGATATTTTCATTATGGCTATTTTGTAAGCTTGTATACATGGTTTTCTCCCATGGGGTTATCTAGGAAATATTTTTATCAACTTGTATATATTCCTAATAGATATAATGGAAAGAGATAGGACCATATCCTACCTCTAGTCTCTTAGCTCATCTATCTCATTATTATATGAATTCCTATGTAGTAAATGAAGGTCTAACAATATCCCTAAGACTAAGAGGTGAATTATGATACTTCCTAAATATGTGTGGCTCAAGGATAACACATGATATCAAAATATGAAATTTCTTCCAGATAATAAAACCACACTTTAAATAACTAGTGGTCATCCCATGGTACCATCATGACTTTCCAATCCTTCTCAAAATATGTTAATCCTTGACCCACACTCTCATATCTCTATAAGGTATCCATGTAATTCCAATTAATTTTAGTTTATCAAAAATCATCTTCCATCTTAATAAATTCATCCCCTCTCTCCATTGGTATCCCAACACTATGGTCAAGGTCTATAATTTCCTATGTGCATTGGAATGCTTGGGGGATGGGTATCCTAATGCCCAACATGGTAACTTAGTATTGTGGCCCATAGAGTCATCCCTCTAGCATAAGAAAACATGTATAAGTTGGCATTTCTATGAGCTAGCTCATGCTTATCTACCATGAGTAAACCACCCCATGTTGGTTCATATCATGAATTAAATGAATCAAGTTGTAAGACATAGATGATCCTTGATCATTTAGAAGAATCAATATATAGAGTATTAAAAATTACCACTTTCATCCACATTATACCAACTAGAATATCCAATAGTGACACTCTTACTTATGGCTGTCCTAATCAACTAATACAACATGCTATACTATTATACATGATTATAATTAGTGAATGCATGCCTTCCCTTAAACGTTTATCTCATAATTTACCACTTTCCCTTGGATGTGATAGTAATCTCTCCTAGGGTAGGTGGAAGGTATTCATGTTAAAATCACATATCTTAGTGAGTGTCATAAGCATGCACATGTTAGTATGGCATATCTCTTATGTGTCAAATACCAACCTTTTCCACCATCTAAATATATGTCAGTGAGAGATTTAACATACAAATAAATTGTATATGATTTTTTTTATCTCTCTAATCTTGATCTCATCGTACATCTTTGGTAAAATAATAATTTTTAGTATCACGAAGCATAAAAAATTGATAATATAGAGTTGAATTGATAGGAAACATAATACTCTAAGTATTCTATATAATTTCCAAAATATTAGTAATTTTTTATTTTCAAGAATCAAATGCACTCCTTCATGCTTATAAATCCAAACAAACAAGCAAAGTATAAACATTTTTTTTTTATGTTGATTTCCAATTTACCCAAGATAATATTGCATCACTTTACCTACATATTTTATGTTTCCAATCATACTCATGACACTTATATAGCTATGAGGCTTGTACCCTACCATTTTATATTGATTTATTTTTTCTTGATTTCTATTTTATTCTTATTAGAGCATACACTTTGAGCCAATATTAATTCCATCACTTCACCTACATATTTTATGTTTCACATCACACCCGTGACACTTATATAACTATGAGGCTTTTACCCCACCATTTTCTATTGATTTACTTTCCTTGATTGCCATTTTATGCTTATTAGAGGTTACAAATTTGAGATAATATTAATACATCATTCTTATTAGATATTGCATGTATTGGGCCTATGTTGCTATATCATGTTCCTAAAAAATCATTTTCATAACATTTTCACTCATCTTTCCATATAATTAACATTTAGCCTTACGTTGGGGGCATTGTGCCTTCCTTATTTATACCTTCATGGTTACATTCTTACATTTGAGGGAATAATACCTTCCCTTTATTACATATTACTCTTTTATAGCCATATTTTTCACATTAGGGACATCATACTCTCCCCCTTGAAATGTTTTACCCTATGTTTCTTATCACTATGGGTATGATTCCTTCCCCCACATATTAATTTTTTCTACCTACATCCACTAGGTACTTATTACCTTACCTTCACTATTTTGTGATCATACTCTTGGATACCACATTAGGGGTTATTTTGTAACATAAAAAAATGGATCGTAGGTCCTAAGTGCAAAGAACCTAAGATTCAATGGGCCTTTTTCTAAGTTACATTAAAATGTAGATCACAAGGTGAAAAGATTGAATTTCAACCTCAATGGTGAGCCAATCAAACCTAGATCTACATCTAAAGGGGGATTGGAATGTATTGGAAATATTTTAGAACGATTAGCCTAATGATTATATATGCCCTAATATGAAAAATGCAAGATCCTAATAACTAATAAATGGAAATAGTCAAGTTCTAATAGATCTAAAAGGTGTAGGTGACTGTGTAGTTACCCAAAAAAATTAGTTATGTTAGTCCTACAAGAATGGGGTCGCCCAATGGCCATTATGTCCTTGTAAGGGTGTCTTTCCCAACTTTCAGGATCCTCTAGTGTTAGATCTGAGCTTCTATTTTATGTATGTCCCATAGTCAAAATGTCGCAAATAAATTTTGTAGGTGAGTTTTTGTGTCTTAACAAGGTTGATGACAAAAAATGCAATAATGCAAAATGGATCTTCAAGCTCTCTTCAATCCAATTCAAACCTATAACCTACACATTCACAAAGAGGGAAAATGTTGTGCCATATAGGGGCTTGCCTCAGTCAAACCCCGTGTTAGTTTTTCCACTTCCACAATGGAAATGTCAATGATAAAACCTTGAATGGAAAGGAAGAAATGATGAATGAACACAATTTTGCAAATCACCACCCTTCAATGGCTTCCTTCAAGGACTAAAGACATAAAAATCTCCTTAAAGATCTTGGATAATGCTTGCTTGATTTTCCTTCACATAACATAAACATGAACACATATATAATTTAAAATGATGTTGGATCTTGAATTATTGTAACAAATCTCTAATATGATGCTCTTGACAATAATTTTCTCAATAGGATTGCTTATTTTAGTGTTTTAATGTTGCTTCTTAATTGTTAGCTTTCAAATGATCAAAAGACTGGGCATTATAATAGGTGTTTATCTAATTTCCCAAAAATTAGATTCTAAAATTTGACATTTCATATTTGAATTTTGGATATTACAATACTGCCAATAACATATTTGAATTTAGGTCCTAGCCAAATTTCTTAGAAACACATGATCCAAGGTATTTTAATGATTGAATGCATATGTTTAATATTGGTTCCTCTTCAGAAAATGGTAAAAATCAAGCTTTGGAATGCATAATTTGGTAAATTAGAAGCTTAATTAGGTCCAATAAATTAGGGGACCAAACATAATGTGAAATTGTAAAGGTATACAATTTTATACACTACATATTCTACTCAATTTCCCTATGTAATTATGTAGGTTTTTGTGGCCATTGAGGACCAAACCATAAATTTTCCCCTTTTAAGCCCATGTTGGGGGTATCATCACCTCATGGATTATATCTCCAACACATATGTGCTTATCATGCTTTATCATTATAGATGTTGCACATGCCTATCACATTTCATATTCATTTCATTATTTCATTACATGATCCATGTGTACTTACATCCTTATTATATTTACTTTTATGTACAATTTTCCCTCTTCTTCAAATTGTTGCATCCTATGGATATAGTCAATTTAAAGGGAATATATTTTCTCTAAAATTCTTATGTTGAGCTTCTAAGTGGTGAAAAATGCTACCAAGAATCATTACCATCAATATAAAGAACATTATCACAAGACACACCTTGTTCCCCATCTACCTTGTTGTCATATGTCCAGTACGCCAAACACACCATTATAATCTTCTAAAGAGGTGAGACTTCCTAGATTTACTCATTTCCTATTATTCATATTTCTTAGATAGTTGGTAAGCTCCTATTTTGTACCTGTTTTTACTTGTGAGATGAAAATTACTCACTATATATTTTTCCTCTATTTTGTACCTATTCCCATGAAGTGTGCATACCAAAGAAAAAACTTACATGAATACACCTTGCAAGATCCATTACTTTAAATGTGGTCAACCACTTTCGCATCCTTTTATGTATGAAAGATTAATTTTATTGCATGTTTTTGATTGCAACATACTTTGAGGTGCATGACCTATATTAGGATTCGCATGCACCTCAAAAGTGGGGGAAAATGTAATTGATGAAATCTATATAACTATGCTATTTTCCATTTAGTTTTGTGCCTATTTTGATGAAACTCCTTGATATATGTACATATTGGCAATGTAATCTTGTAAAAATTTAGGCTCATTCCCCTAGAATTTACCCATCCATATACACACAAATTCCCACACTTTGAACTCCTTTCTTATCCTTACATACACATACTTCGATATTCCTCTTATTTGAGCATTTATTACAAATTTTATCCATAAACTTACCCAAATATAGTGGTTGTATACCCAAATTTGATCATTTTCACTTAAGGTCATTTCCATGGTCATAGTGTCAACCTTGTGGTCACAATTTTGACCCTTTCCTTTCTAAAATTTAAATTCAAATTTTAGTCAATAAGCCCCTTTTGTTTTCCTAGCTCGAGTTCACTAAATACACATTTTGAAAAATATAATGTTATGTATTGGTATTTAAAGGTATCCAATTCATTTATTTTACGTCATCCATAATTGGCATGTCTTCTCTCATCCTAGAACACAAAGGACCAATCAATAAAATATTTCATTTAGGCACAATAGAAGAATTAACCAATCTACATACATCATTCTAGGGCATTTTTTTGGTTTTTTCAATATTTTTCATAAATTTATGAGGCTTAAACTAGAGAAAATATCTCATTTAACTTCACTAAGTACACACTTTAGTCAATTAGCCAAGCCCCTTTTATTTTCCTACCCTAAGTTCACTAAGTACACATTTTGAGAAATTCAATGTTATGTGCTACTATTTAAAGGCATTCAATGCATATATTTATTTCATCAATGATTCACATGTATTCTCTCATTCTAGAGAATTAAATGTGCTCAATCAATAGTGATACATTTCAATTAGATACACTAAAAGGATCCACAAATCTACATACATCACTCTAGGGCAATTGTCCAATGTCTTCAAGTTTTTTCACAAATTTATGGAGGTTAACCTAGAGAACATGTGTCCTTGCAACACAACTACCCTTTCTAGAGGCACTTTTAAATATTTCCACACCTAGATATTAGAAAAGACAAAGTAGAAGACCATAGTGGCCAAGAATAGAGCAAAATTCTACATTGTACAAGGTTGAATTTAAACTCAAAGAACAAATTCATAAATGTGGACTTGACCAAAACCTACAAACCTGACCTCATTTAGACTAAAAATATAATGTAGGATCTCAAACATTTCACTAACGGGTATGTGCAGGATCATCATGGAAAAAACAAGCCCTTAAGTGGCAAAAAATTCAGAAAAATCAGAGTTAGGCAACTTGACATAAAAAATTGAATAAATTATCTATATTATTTCAAAAATATGTAAGAATAGAATCTGTAGAAAATTGAATGTAGTTTCTAAACTACTAGGTTTTTTTTTAATCTATTTGGTGAAAATTTGAAATTTCAATGTAGTAATTTAAATTTCAAAGAAAAATAAGAAGTAGGTGTCTGGACCACCCTAACCACAATAAAATGATAATATTTTTTTATAATATTTTAGATATAAGTAGAGGACTCATGTCCCGATGTGATGCATATTTTTTTGTAATTTTTTTCCAAGTAAATAATTAATTATGATTTTGTTATTACAACTTTTAAAAAATATAAAAAACTCGTATGTCTGACCACCTTAACTTGGTCAAAACTTCATGAAATTCAATTTTTATTTTTTTAATCCTAAAGCATGTGAAGCATAGAATGTGACACATGTTTTGGATTCAAAAAATGTGATACCGTTTGAAAGCTATAGATGTTTTTCAATTAGCCTATCAATCAAGACTTTAGTTGTAATTCGAATAGAAAATGAAGAATAATTACTTAATAAATTCAAAGTAAAGCATAATTTATATTGGTGGAAAGCTGAGAATCTCCTTTAAAAACCCTTTTTGATTCATCAATTTTGGGTAAGAAAAAAGTCGTCAACCATATACCCATCATATTGCCAATTTTTTGGCCCATCATGATCCTGCACATACCCTAACAAAAGAACGCCATTTCTCAAATAAAACTAGTCTAATCACATAAATCTTCAACAAAAAAAAATATTTTTTAATCAACAAATTAAATAATATCATCCATCCCATTTAATAATTACAATTGTTTAATTATCCTAAGTTAACACCTAAGAAAAGTTCTTCTTCCCCTAAAAAATAAAAAGCGTTCAATTATCCTTATGAAAAATAAAAAATCCTCTCCATATATTTGTCTTTTGAAAATTGAATTCCATGTATTTATTAGATAAATAGTTGTATTAAAATAAGTATGTCCAAAAGCTTGGTCGTCACGACAGATTGAAGGGAAGAATTATGGATATGACGCCATCACATATGTAACCACAAGCTTATGTCATTACTTATGTCATTCACGAGATGAAAGTGTATTTTAAAATGAAAGGAAATACTGTATAAAGTGTAGTTTGAATCATTACAAAAAATATAAAAAACAATGAAAGTTTTTATCTCCCATTAGGGGAGAGCACCCAATAGTTGAGCATGTTTCAATAGTTGTGATAGTAGTTGTTTATATAATGCCCAATAGTTGTGACATGACTAACCATAATTAAAAAACATGTATTCCTTTGATATAAAAAGTAACCAATCATGTGATGCCACATCAACACTCAACCACCCATGATGTGAATGTACAAGTATTGGTCTCACTTTTTTCTTGGGCCTTTTTGGACACCTTCATAAAAAGCATGTTGATGTGGCCTTGAAATGAGAGTTATAAGCAAGGGACTTGCCAAGTAGGATTTTGTAAAAAAGTGGGAGTGATTTGAAATTTCCACGTAGGGTTTTGAGAAGCACGAAGTTAGGGTGCACAACTACTGGGTCCTCTCCCCTATACACGACAAAGCATTTTTTCTATGATGTCAAACTTTGACTTCATTGATTAATAATGATATGTTGTGATTTCACTTTATTTAAATATTATATTTTAAGAGTTAAATATTATATTTTTCTTTTATCAAAAAATAGTATATAGTTGTTTTATATTTATTGATCAAAATTATTTTTTGACTATTGAATTGAGTTATGTTTAAGAATTGATTTGAAATCTTGAGATTTGGATCCATAATTGAATTAATAATATTGTCACGAACATGCTTAAAGATTTTTTCTATTGAAAATAAGAATGTTATGTGGAGCTTGGGTTTAGACTAGGTCATACCATGCAACTTAGTTTTGTTGGTGTGGTTGTGTTTGTTGTTGATGCAATCTATCATGTTTGCTCACACCTTCTAAACCTATTGTTGAGAAAGGGATTGTGTTAAAACACATAATGGGGCTTGTAGAATGGAAGAAATATCCCTAACTTCCTTAATAGTGGTCAAGACCCTTAAACCTTTACAAATACTGAAAACATGATAAGAATAAATCTAAGTACTAATGTAATTGATATAAATGAGACAATGATCACTATATTGTCGAGAGGGAAATTAGGAGAGAGGCGAGAACCATCGACAACAACCACAAAATTGTCTAAATTCAAGCCCAAGAAATCATAATCTAACAATGAAGCACAAATGACACAAGAAGTCAAATAATCAACAACAACTATACCTTCTTCCCTATGTCAAACTTGGTTCACCTTCATTTCTCTTCTCAATTTTTCTTTTTTGCTCTTAGATATCAAGTGTGCACAATTCACAATAATCTCAAGATGGATGAATGATAGAAAAATGTCAAAGAATGTGGTTGGATTGAAGTGAGGTTGAATGTTGATTTTATAGAAATTTAGATTTGATGAACGGTGGGATTCAAGGAAGAAGTCAAGAGATCGACGATGGAGGATTGTTGAGAAGAATAGATGAATTAGTTAACTCAATGTATGAGGAGTTAAGTGATCTAATTATAGAGACAACTTAGACTAAGTTTGAGTCAACTGATTGCATGAGAAGCGAAGTGGAAGAAAGTGTTAGTTAGAAGATGAGTTAGATTTTCATGAGAATTTAATAATTAATTATTATTGCATGTGCAAGATGAGCTAAATACAATGGATAAATATGGACAAATTAAATAAATAAAATAATTATTTAATTTAGGAAGTGGGGGATGAATAATTAAATGCATTTTTTTAGTTTTAAATGTTATCTAGCACTAAAATATGCACTATTATATATGAAAATTCATCCCTCGACCCTTCCAGATGCAACCGTGGTGTTTTTTTTTTCCTCAAAAGGCTCCTAAAATGTGATTTTTAAAATATATTAAAATTACATGTAACCTACAAGATAGAAAACACCAAAAACTTGCAAACAACAAAGTTATTCAAAGAAGGTTAGTAGTTCACGTCGGGTTCATTAGAATTTTGTTTAAAAAAATGTGATTAGTCAGAATAGAGATAAAGAATTTATAAAGCAGTAACCACAAATCTGCAATTCAATTCCTAAATGCAATCCAAATAAATCAATAGAAAACAAGCAACACAAAAAAAATAGAATTAGTTAAACAATACATTTACCTTCATCATGTTGACATGAATTACTTCCATTGTATTCTTTTGATTTCTTTTCTCTTAGAATATAGTATGATCTTTTTCGTTTCAAGCTTAAAAGTGTGTGAATGATAGTAATGATGCAAAACTCCAAAGTTTGTGGTTAGCCTTCAAAGAGGTATGAAGGTTGCTTTTATAAAAAATGATTGATTTGAATGAACGATTCAAATTAAGAGGTGGAAAATCGAGATCAAGGGTTGAGGATTGTTGAGAGGAATTGATTAGGGAGTTAACTAGTTGTAGGATTCCAGTTAGTTGTTTGCATGAAGAATTAATTGAAGAGTTAAGGGATTTGATTGCCTTGTTAACTCACACTGAGTGGGAGTGAACTGATTTGATTGAGGAGAGAAGTGGAATTGATTAGTCGATTGATTGAGAGAAAGTGTTTGTTAAGAACAAGGTGGAAATGCATGAGATTAATAATTAATTATATGAATTAATTATTAGAGGAATGTGCAAGATTAAATTTATTAAATAAATAAAATAAATGATTTTATTTATCCTTAGAAGAAGATAATGTTGAGGAATTAAATTAAATAATTAAAATAATTACTTAATTTAAGAAGTGGGAATTAATTAAATAATAAATTATTTAATCTTGGAGATAAGAACTGGAGAAGGATTTTGCATGAGATTTAATAATTAATTAAATTAATTAATTATAAAAGGAATGTGCAAGTGGGATTTAGATACATAAATTAAATATTTTATTTATCATTAATGAATGGATAATGTTGAGAAATTAAAGGATAATTAAAGAATTAAAGTAATTATTTAGTTTAGAAAGTGGAAAAATGGATAATTAAATAGTAATTATTTAATTTTGGAAGGGATAATGGATGATTAATTAAATAATGTTAATTTATTTAATAAATTTAGTTTAATAAAGATAATTAAAGATGTAATTAAATAAATTGGATTTATTTAATTAATCAAGATGATAAATAGGAGTTAAAGACATAATTAAATTTATTTAATAATTAAGAAGATTAATAGAAATTAAAGATATAATTAAATAATTAACTAAATGTTAAGCCTTCTACGATGGCTGCATCTAGGGTTTCGTTCAGTGGTGATGGAAAGGCTTTCAGCTTTGTTGGTTCTATTGGCACTTGGGGTCATCCTTGCACGTCTATAGTGCGATCTGGGGCACTTTCCTAGAATTTGGAAGGAGCTTCGACAACACGAAATGGGAGGAAGGGTGGAAAGCAGGATGCAGCTAGGGGTCCTATTTCCAGGGTTTGTACGTCGAGGGTGAAAAATATGCATTGCGGTGGGAAGAGATCAAGCTTGGAAGGTGGTGAATAGAATAGGGGGCACAACAGTGCCAATACAACTGTGCTTTTGGAACCAGAGTTTATGACCTTTCCTTGTGTGGATAGTATTCTGTCGGTCTCCCTTAATGGGGACTTAGGGGTTGAAATTGTAGAAAATGAGAAATATTTTGCTGCATTTGGGCTTATTGGTAGATTGAGAGGGTTTTGGCTAGGTCTTACAGAGCTTAATAAGTGGATTTCAAAGCATTGGAGCCTAGTTTTGGAGGGGGATGTTTATATTTACCCTAATACGAAAGGTTTCTTTATGGTTGTTTTTTATAATGAAAAGGATAGGAGAACTATGCTTTGTGATTATCAATGGAGTTGGGAAGATAAGAACCTGCTACTGTTGAAACCGTGGCACCCATCTTTTAACCCCAATACAAAATTTTTTGAGAAGGTTCCTATTTGGGTAAGATTACCTTACTTACCTCTTTGTTTTTGGTTTGAACCTTGTTTTGAAGTTGTAGGCAATACTTTGGGATAATTTTTAGATGTTGATGAAGATACTACCAATTTTTTGCACACAACATATGCTTGCATTCTGATAGAAATGGACATATCAAAGGCTCTACCTCTAGTTGTTTCTTTGAAGTTCTCTGGTGGTGTGTGGGAACAACAGTTGGATTATGAAGGTTTTCCATTTAGATGTAGATGTTGTTTTAAAACTGGTCATATTCCTGAGCACTATTCCAAATGCAAGAGGGATAATTAGGAATCTTGGTGGAAAGAAGTTTCTCCCCACCATTATTCGATGGAGAAGGAGGGAGTGGTGAGGAATGAGCCAATGAAAAAAACTAATGGCACAGTTTCAACTAGAACCCATAAGGACATAACACCGACTATAGAATCCAGGGTGGTGTAGGACAGTAACCCTAATGATGTGGGTGGGGTTTGGTCAATTGGGGAGTGTGCAGAATTTTCTAAAGGGATTAGCCTTCCCGAAAAAGGTATTGGAGATCCCTCTTGGTTAGATGATCAGGAGGAGAAATGGAAAACAGTCCAAAGGAAGAAGAAGAAGAAGAAGAAGAAGAGGGATCCTCTTTTTAGTATGTTACTTCGTTTGCATGATAAAAGGAAGAATAGGCATTGTTAGGAAGCTTTTTCTATTGAGGTTTCTTCTCTTTAGTGTATTTCAGTTGTAACTCATATCTCATATGTTGTTGTTTTTGGCATTGTTGACGTTGTTGGGTGTTAGGGGTTTGTGGGTTTGATGGTTTACAGACGTTTTCTTACTCTGTTGTAACTGTTGGTTTTTCTATTGAATAAAAATCTTGTGGATTTGACCCACCTTTACCAATAAAAAAAAGATAATTAAATAAATTAATTAAAAAGATTAATGATAAAGTGAATTAAATTTTTTAGACTGTAGGAATCGTGTAGCCCCCTATAAATTGCAATGCACCTAGTAAAATTTGTTCACATGACTAATGACACTGGCACAACCCACCCTCTGATACCACAAGGACAGGGGGAGACTAGACCTCTTGACCTCTTACCCACAACAAGATGCTTTAGCCAATCGAGCTAGAACCCCTAGTTCGATAAAGTGAATTAATTAAATAACATAACTTAGTCATTTAATTAATAGCGTAATATGCATTAGTGATAATAATTAAATAATTGAAACATTATTTAATCCCTAGGAAATGACGATAATTGGTGCGAAAACATTACTCACAAGCTAAGAAAATTTTGGGTATCTACATTACTAATTAAATACAACCATACCAATACATCACTTTTCAAATTCATGATTATGAATCCATATACTCGGTCATAAATATCATTACAAAATTAGATTAACATCATCTAAACACACCACAAGGTTTAGATCATATCATGGATAACAAACATAGTTAGGCCTTAAATTGTTACCTTTGATCTTGGTAGCTATTGATTCATCCACTTTGAGAAACCATCAACAATTATTGCCAATGAAAATTCCATGAAGATCAATCACCAACATAAAAACTTTCTCAAATAAATCATTTAATGGTTTTTCTTACACAAGAATTTAATTAATTGGTAACGAAGCCATCATGGAGATATAACCTAATTTAAATCTCGGCCTCAAAAATTTAAAGGAAACATTTAAACCATACCTATAGGAAAAAATATGTCATGAAAAAGTCATACCTTAGTCTCCATTTTAATGAACTTGAAATTCTAGAGAGCAAATTGAATATAATCCCAATATTAGGTATATCAAGCTTTAGAAGTTCACAAGTAAGCATTCCTCCATCCATGACCCTTCCAAGATAAATTGTTTCCAATAAATACATTGGGTCAGAGGCATTCCATTTATTAAATAAATTTTAAAACTAATTCAAAAATTTTGGTTACAACAATTTCAATTCAACCTTAATTAATTAATTTAATTATGTCTTTAATTAGTTCAAGTATTAGAGCACTTTGTATGTCACGTGGTGATATCATTCATTTATTTTTTATTAACAAAAAAATAGTTTTTGAAGGGACTTGAAACCCTTTACAAATAAAATGTTGCGAACGAACAACCTACCAATAGCCAATAAAAAGAAAAACAAACAACAACAAGACTACATATTTTTCAAGCTACCAGCCACCTCTAACTCATGATATCATGCATTTGTTGATTAAGAAAATGAATGAAATAATAATATTTTAACATTCATGATGTCAAAGATAGTTTATGGAATAACAAGTCTTGATATTTTTGTTTTTTGAAGTGTTGATCTTTTTCTATTCAATTTAATAATGAACTCCATTTTTTCAACCATCTCTTTGCTCAATGGATCTTAAAATGAAACTACTACTAAATTACTTGTATACTTGATTAAACTAAAAAGAAAAAGAAATTGTGTTCATGGAAACATTGAAGGAATTTAAAGGTGCAAAATGAAAGACATGAGGTGTGATAGCCCTTCACAAGTGATTTCTTTTTTAATTCGTGTGAAGTTCAACATTGATAAAAGAGTTAATAATCACATATGTGATGCATTATTAAAAATAATTAAAATTTCCATTGGATTCAATACAAAAGTAAGCATGGTTATAATATAAAGAAACTCCAATGTGATATAAAAGTAAATTTAGCTATAAAAAATAATCTAATCCAAGAGATTCATTAAAGGATAAAAATGTGAATAATTTGTAGATGCTTTGATCAACCACATATATAAATAAAACATTAAATCATGTAGATAAATTGGAACAACTTGTGACAAAATAAAGGGATAAATAAAATTAAAATCAAAATTCCTAGATGCAAATTTGAATTAACACATTGTTTACTTAGTGTTTTTGCACGTTACAACACAAACAAAATAGGAAGTATTTTGTCTCTCTTGAAAGGAAATCTAACCTCTGAGACTTCATAAAGATTACCCCAAGGCTTCGATAGTTAGGTCTTTACCTTGCAAAAATGACTTAATGGTTTAATGTTTTGTTTTTTAACAAGGGGCCTTACAATTGCTTAGATAGAACTTGATAACAAGGGTTTTTCAATATTCAACATTTGATATGAAACCCTAACTAGATTTCTAGATTGAAGATCTGAAAATAAAATTTAACATTTGATTTTACAACTTGGGTGATGCTTTTCTCCCTAAACTAACTCAAATCTTAAAAATAAAATTCAAAAGATATGATAAGAAGAGATTAAGTTATGAAAACCTAAGGACAATGACAACAATGACTCAGTGTTGTAGATGAATAGATCCTTCACAAAACCAATTCCTCCTTAATCAGGGATTGACTCACAATACCACAAGAACACTGCAAAGGTAATAAGAGATTTTCAAATCATGCAAAATTCATGTAAATACCCAATCCTGACACAATTTAAACAAATCTTCACAAATGAACCAATATCAAAATAGGGTTCAAACTAACTTTGAAAGAAACTTATAATCAGTAAATCACACATGGTATGGACTAGAGATCTATCAAATATCTTCACACTTTATCATCACCATAATTGAACTATATCTAACATTGAAGAAAAGGAACCATGCAAACATAAGAAACCACAAGTGAGACACCAAAATTCAATGCTTTGTTTGTATTGATTTCAAAAAAATTGGTTACAAAAATTTCGATTCAACCTTTACAATGAGAGAATAACACCTTTTTATAGGCAAGGAAATAAAATACCAATGCAAATCAATGGTGGAGATTATCTCAACACCAAGGGCCAAGATTACACGCATTTAATATTTGGACAGCATTAAATGATTGTTACATATCCATCATCCATCTCCAATAGAATTTTGTTGTAAATGTACCTAGGGATATGTAAAAAGCACATTATATCTTTTCATTAAATTACATTTACAACATCCTAGGAAATTCGAGGCACAAATTCTCAAAAATATGACATTGAAATACATCCAAAAATAACCAGTTGACATGTCACAAAAAGCGATCATTAATGGCGCTCCTTCCTTCTAATTTCTCCTTCATAGAAAACTTACAAAATTGGTCAACACTAGAGTAATTTTTTTTTTGGGTGGACCAACAATGACATGAATCCTGAAAAAATGGGCATCATATTGATCAATCAATTGATGAGGGAGAGCCATCCATGTAACCTTTTTCCCAATAAAAATTTGAATCTTTACCAAAAATTGAGCGACCTCATTCATACAATATATTGACAGTTCTTCACTAGGATCCTTATGGATCAATAACTTCTATTTTTTTTTAGAATTTGTTCATTTCTCTCCTTTAAATCATCCACCTCATTCTTTGTAATTTCTTTCAAAAATTACCCACAAGAGACCAAAATTCTTTGATTTGAGCATTAATATTCTTTATTTCTTGCTTAACCTACACTACTATTTCCCTATGGAACTTTAAGGCATGCATCAAATAATGTGGCTCTTTAACCAATTATTTTCTTAGGATGAATTCTTCTATTAAGGCCTCTTCTAGATGGGCTCAAGTTTGGGAAATACCAAATTATGATATTTCTCATTGTTGATTCAATCCTTCACTAACTTGTGCACTTCTTCCTTGAGGATGATAAAATTGTTATGCACTTGAATTGCAATATCAAATTTCTTTATTATTGTTATGAAATATATGTTTGATCCAACCTTGGGTTGGTTAATCCCAATATCTCATCTTCTCCATTTTTTCGACTTCATCTTTTGATAAGGCAATTGGAGTTATTCTTTTTCATGGCTCACTTTGAATTGGAGTAACCAAATGTTTGATAAAGGTAGTGAGTTTAGCCACCTAATACTTCAACTCAATTTTAGTTGCCTCATACTTATTCATTATATGCAAAATATTGGAGATTGATCCCTACAATTCCTCCACCTCCCAAGTTTAGTTGGTAGGACTCGAATTTATAGTTGAAATATTAAAGTCCAACAAAATTTTCTTATTATCTTTGTCCATTGTGGGAGTGGCCACATGCACGATTCTATATCCTAAAGCATATCTCATCATGTGAGACCTTATTTTTTCCTTCTTCTTCTCTTCATCATGTTCTATCCTACTCAAAATATCCCCTAGGCTTAGCTTAGGAACTTCAATGATTAGCTTTTTATTCTCCAGTTGCCCATCCAACCATGTAGGAGTTGTAGCCTTAAAAAAAATTGTTTGTTGACAAGGAGAGGTCTCCTTTTGAATTTTCTCCATATTTACTTCCTCCTCTTGCCTTGTTAGTTGCTCTATTTTAGGCTCAGGGCTAGGAATATCTTCTGCAATTTTCTCTTCTTCCATAGATTTATCCAGTGAAGATGGAATTGATATATCTTCTACTGGGGATAGGATTTCCATGCCTTCTTTTCCTACTCCTATAAATCTTCCAATAATTTATCAATTCTCTCCATGGAAGGAGGCTCTAGTGTTTCTTTTTAGGAGGATGGAGGAATATCATGTGCCAATTGATTCAATAGAGACCTATTGACCTAACACAACATTATGGTGGCCACCTCCTTGGGCATGTGGGAAAGGTGAGTTATGAATTATTGTGGAAGTTCAAGAGAAGTAGGAGGAAGAGAAGTCGAATGGATAGTAGAAGAAATAGTGGACATGGTGAATTAAGGGAATGGAATGGATGTAGCCGAGGGATGAGAAGTTGTCGGAGAAGATTTAATCGAAATGGGAGCAATGAAGGGAGTGAGAATAGAAGTGGTGATATCTATAGAGACATTAATGGGAGGAGTTGAAGCAAATATGGAAGGAGGAATGATGGATATGGGGGAAGATGTGGAAATGGGAGGCGAATATGGAGGAATGGAGGTAGAAGGAGTGGGTGAAGGAGAAGAATCCTCCTGACCTTTAGTAGTTGGTTCTACTGAAATAGTCCCAACCTTTCTAGTCCTTTTTTATTGATTCTTACTCCCCTCTGATGTGTTGGCTTTCCTCTTAGACACCCTTGGCTTGGCAATGGGTTTCCTTTCTTATTTAGTCTTTTTGGCCTTACCCCCACCTTGGAGTTTCTACTTCTTTCTCTATGGGTTCCTCACTAGGCCTAGAATCTTCATCAGCATGCTTCTCTTCATCAAATAATCTTGCTCTTCTTCTACCTTGTAATAGGTTAGCTCTACCCCATGTGCCATGTGTAGAAGCTTAGGCTTCTACACACTTTTTACTTCTCCTTAGAATTGGCTTTGTTATGAAATCTAGATCATTTATGTCTTCGTCAATCCAATCTAAAAAGTGGAATTGTTTGATTTACCACTTCACTATATTCATCATCTTGTAGTACCTTATTATCTTCTTGTACTTAATCTAGGATGAAAAAGATGCAGAGAATCCTGATGTATTCTATGATTTCTCTAAAGTAATTTTCCTAATTTCTAGGTCATCTACGCAGTTGGCCCAAAAATATTTGATATCTAACTTGTGGCCATGTTGCTTGTCTACTATTTTTTTCATTTTACCACAAGGTTCAAAATGTCTTCTTTGAGTATGGAAGTTGAAACCAAAAGTTTGCATCTCTATATCTGAATATTCAAGTAACTGAGTTGAGGGACAAGCATATGATCCTCTTCCAAGTGCCAAAGGATATGACACTCCTACCCTATGTTTTCTTTTCAACAACTGGGTTGAGGCATAGAGTTTCCTTGTCATCTCCAATTCACAATTTTATCATGTGGATGCTTGGGAAATCTATAGGGAGCCCTTGAGAACCCCTCCATTCTGAAATAGGTAAACTATGTGAATTGGATAAACCAATACCCAAACCTCTTGACCATCTCCATAGCTGAGGAGGAGAGCCTTCTTTCCAAGTCCCTTTGCATCGTTCAAACTATGAACATCACAAATATATCGTTTACTCTCTTGTAGTGAATGACCCAAGCATATTAATCCTATGTATCTGAAGTTGGTTGTGAGGATGTATACTATATAGGAGGTCATGTTGAAAATACCAATCTTCTTCATTATTGAAAACTATTGATGATAATTATCACTAATGATCTATGTCTAACAAAACTTCTTTGTTCCTCTTAAAATCTCCTCAACATAGAAGAACATCCAATTTTCAAATGTGGATGTTGAACTAATTCCTATTACTTTGCTTAGAAGAGAAACCAAGTAATTAACTTCAGTAATGAAATCACTCCTATATAAGTGTTTAGGTAATTTGTTAGAAGAAGCTTTAGGGTGATTTATCCACATCTCATTCACCAATGTCATGTATGCATCTAGATCCTCATCAAATAATCATGTGGTGTTTTCTCTGGTAAATAAAGACATGGTAGAGAAGGATGGGATTTCAAAAGTTGGTGCAATTGAAGCAACAAGAAGATCTGCAAGCACTCTACCATCAACAATTATTATCTTCCTAGAATCCTTATGATAATGCTCTCTACTCTCCATTATGAGATATGGACATTGCACCACAGTAGGGAAGCCAACAACTTGAGTTGTCCCACTCTAAGCTATTCTCTTTGCTAGATTTGTTTTTCTGATTCTAAAGATTCTTTCTCTAAACTTCTCAATGTCAATATGACCCATGTTGGTATCTCCTACCATGCTCCAACTAGACATGATTCTAGTGGGAGGCTCCACACCTTTGAATCCATACTTCATTCTGGTTGTCATATCCATGAAACCTACAAAATAAACCTTTAATGAGCAAGTTGAAAATTCCCTATTGAGTCTAAGAAAATCTTCAAAAGGATTCTCTTAAAAGATCATGAATTTTACTATCATTATGCATACTTATAATCGCACATCCCTAGAAGTGATGAAAAAAATTATTTTGCAAGGGTAACTAATTTAACACATACCATTTTATTGTTGAAATTCAAAGAAAATAGATCTTTACAAAAAAAATACAAGGATTCAACCTTTCAGATAAAAAATATAACCTCTCAAATCTTGCAAAAAAATTATCATACCCTCAACCTAAAATTAGTATAGAAAATCTTGTGTAGATAATGCTCAAAGAAAGCAATGTAGAGAAATAAAAGAGACCCTAGATAAGGATGTGTATGCCCCAAATCTCTACAAACTCAAGTTTTGTGAAGAATCAACTAGGATCTGGCCTTGCAGGAAATTCGCTCTCACAAAGCTCCATGGGAACCCTTTTTTGCAGAAAAAGTATCATAGCAAAACCTTTGTAGAAAATGTTCATTCATGTGTCCCCGACTTTGCAAAAAAAGGGCCCACCTGCTCTGGTAAGTATGTTTACAAAGAAAAGGTGTAGGAAATTCTAGCTGAGAAATTAAAAGGTATGAGACGAAGTCAAGCACCCCTCCAAAAATTTGCAAAGACCAAAACTTAACGTTTTCATCGTTTTGTGGAAGAATGACTTAATTCAATTTTGTTTGAAAATGGATCAACCCAACTTTGCACAGTTAGATAACCACTAAAATTTTGCAAACATGTTAGGAAAAAAAAGAGGAGTTGACAGATCGATTGTAGAAAATTGAAGGGTGCGTGGATAAGGTCAAGAGACCACTAAATCCATGCAGCAACAAATCTCCACAAGCCCAAGTTTGAAATGGGAAAATTCATTTCTTGTGAAAAAGTGAGCATGCATTAAAAAACTTTGCAAAATCAGGGTATGACGAAGGTGAAACACCCGAAGCCAAGAGGAGAGAGAAATATGGGAAAATGACCCTCAAAATCCTACAAGACTCAAACTGCAACTTCATGCACAATGTGGAATCAAATCCCTAGTTGTAATCAATGATCCACTTGTTAAAAGGCGTAGGACAAATGAGAGGGGGGGGTGAATCAATTGTCACCAAATTAAACTCAAAACTTCAATACTTATCAATTTCACAACCACACTATTATGTTATTAAGTATGAACATGAAATGCAAATAACAAAAAGTAAAATCAACACACTGAACGCCAGATTTTACGTGGAAAACCCAATGAGGGAAAAACCACGGTGAGGATTAACTCACAATATAAAGTAGTTCCAAAATTGAATATATAAGGCTCACTACCCTGAATAGGACTCACTGTCTAAATACAAAAGCTCACTACTTACAAGGAGGCTCACCGCCTACAAAAGATTTACAAAACAAAATTGGGCTTCACAGCCAAAATGAACTAAAAAGAGTGCACCTAACAAGTGTTGATGCAGTTTTGGTGATGCTCAATAGACAAACTTAACACACTTCATCATTTTCGCTCTTCTTCACCTTCGCATTCACAATTGCCTCATCAAAATCACACAATGTTCAAAAATTGTTCAACATATATATATATATATATATATACTCGATCTATCCACAAGCATCAATTAGGTCAGCCTAATTAGATGCATTTCTTATTTATCAAAAATATCAACTGTCGGCTACAAGCTTTCACAAAATCTTCCCAAAAACAATTCAAAGCGCTCAACATGCTACATCATGTCAGCATGGACCTAAGATAGGTCACACATATATCTACATAACAAAAATTGATTCATCATATCACAAATTATCCATGAAGTCGGCCATAAATAGACTTAATTGCAAAAGTAATCAATGCCCAGATAATTCCAATACGTCGTACGAGCACAGGTGCACAAGAGATTATGAACATACATGCTTTTAGAAATCATAAACTGTTTCCCAAATTTGCAAGCAACAACTATCAACTGTGGAGGATTACATATTAAAATACTGGAGGGTGTAGCTTGAATACCAGTTCAGATACCGTACCAAAATACCAGATCAAGTGCTGACTTAGACTTGCAGTCACAACTCGAATAACATGGTGACATCAATGACAACACAAAACTATAGAGATGATCATTCTTCTTCATTCTTTCAACACCACTATGTGAAAATGATGGCACAAATTTCCACAAGACCTAGCTTCAAAACTTAGCCGACTCTAAGGTTTCAATTCATCTATTCCTAAGGGCTTCACAAATGAGGTTTAAAACTTCACAAGAATTAGGTCACAAAAGCATAAATTGGAAATCATATGACAACCAACAATTTGAATTCTCAATTCCTAATTTATACTTGGTTTGATTAACACCCCTACCAAGGCTAACGTAGTAATAGAAATTTTAAAGAAAAAAACACCATTCAATGCTCCATTAAATGTTTAATACTTGCAAATCATTTAGTTGACCAATCAAAACTTTCAAATAGAAGGGAAGAATGAACATCGCGAAGAAAAACTAGAAACATGAGCAAAAGATGGGGGTAGGTGATGAAGAGTTGCAAATCATGATGAGGGATGAAATTAGGTCACAGAAACCTCCATGATGTCAATTTGATTATGAAAGAACTACAACTGATTCAAAATTGGGCTTATGACACTTAAATACTCAAGGCCACCAACCCTCATTAATTCTCTGAAGCAACAAGGTGGCGAGCACTTTGCTGCAAAAATTTGAGACCCACTCAACTTTGTAGGGAACTAGGAGTCACTTACCTTTGTGGAAGATCAACATCCTTATTCCTTGCGGAAAAATGACCAGTCTTCGACCAAAGTCTAGCCATGGCCAAATCCACACAATTTGGATTTTTCATGAAAACAAGGTCTCTTAGTTATGCAAAAAATTGAGCGATGTGTGGTTATTCGAAAGTTTAAGGGGAACTTGACCTACCAAATCTCTGTATAACTTCCAACATTAAGATTAGAATGCAACCAAGTCCCAAAATCAAACAAGAACCTACTCATAAGGGAAACTAATCTAAATCACTCTAACCTTAAAACCCAAAAGGCAAAAAAAACCAAGCAAAAAAAAGAGGGGGTTCTTGCTTTCAGCAAGGCATGTGTGCAAAGGCACAACACACATGAAATAATAGAGGATGGAGTCATCCAATAAATGACCAAACATAGAGAAAAAAGGTTTTGAATCAAGACTCTTCTAATTAGAAATTGACAAAATAAGAAATTACAAAATAAGAAGTTACCAAGCTTCTTATGAAAACTTGACTATATTTTGATAACAAGCCACCATAAGTTCCACCATACATGTAGTTGCACTATCTAGTCTCTAAGATACAAAGAGAGTAACTTGTTAGGAAATGTCACTTACCAATGCACCACATATTCAATTGGTTGATGAATTCCTACGGCTAAGCTTCTCCTAACTCCAAAGGGTCCTCTAATATATCCAAAAGTACAAGGAAGCAAAAATATGTCTACATATATTATCTGATCCTTAAGTATTGGAGAATAATCCCCCACCTCACTTCACATGCTAAAACATGTTTAGCTAATAATGAAAACTCTATAATATTTTAAAAAAATTGGCATAAATTTGTTAACCAAAATCACTACAATAGGAAAAGAAATGAGGTACAAAAACTCTTTAGTACCCCACATTCAAGCAACACTCTTTGATCACCAAGATCCAACTAAAAAGGCTAAGAGAATATAATGGATAGTTATAATAAGCAATTAAAATGTAACTCTTAGTATCACACTAATTTCATCACTCTTGAATCACCAATATTCTATAAGGATGAGGTGAGAGCATATGGCAGGTAGTTGCAATAAGCCACAACTCAATGTTATGCTATGAATTGCAGCCCTAGAAAGAGCTTTAATACCGCTTGATACAATTGTATCTACAAAAGAAGATCAAAGCAAAAATAAGATGCTCAACAAACTTAAAGAATAGTTGTAAATATTATGGGCCACTTTGAGGGTGCAACCTCCTCAAGAGCAAAGCTCTAATAAAATAATAATAATTTTTGATGATTCTTTATTCATCCCAACCGTCAATATATAAACATAACAAAAAGCGACTAAGGTAGAACCCATGCGGAATAAATTCACACACTTAATATGAATTCATTACACTATTACAACTTCATCCAATGCATGTGGAATAAATCCACACAAAACAAATAATGTAGATAATAGTAGAGTTAGAACATAAGGGTCCTAACATGAATGGCTATCAAATAATTTTTGAGTGATAAATATTTTCAAGACTGCTTTTAATATTCCATAACCCATGTGGACATGCTTAATATGAATTCATTACATTATTACAACTCCATGCAACACATTTCGAATAAATCCACACAAAGAAAGTAATGCAAATAATAATAGATAATTAGGGCATAAAAGTCTTGACATTGGCAATCAAATAATTTTTGAGTACCCTTCATAAGGTGTTTCTCATGGACCAAATAATGGCAAGTTTCTTCACCTTGCTCCAGCTATTTATTTTACTAGGATTGTTAGCTTGTAGATGGTAAGCAAGCTAATGAAGAAGGCACTCTTACAAGTTAGGAGTTTATTCCTGGCAGCCAAGACCTTTTTGATGGTTCAACAAGTCCCATAACCTTGATCCATCTCCCCCTCCTATTGAATTCATCTCTTGCTACTTAATGGATTTGCTACTACCTTTTTTCTTCTCTTTAGATATATTATTTAAAAGTATTATCTTGCTTGGATTTTGGGGTGTATTTTTTTCACCACCATTTTTTTTATAAATATGAAGATATAAAAACTTGTATAATTAATATATAAGACTAAATTATTTAAAAAATACCCTTCACATTACATAAAATTATACAATTCTCAATATAATAATTTAAATAAAAAGACAACCTCTATTTATTTTAACAGTTTTTGATATATTTAATTTGAATTAAATATTAATCATATGTAAAGCTATATAATTATCAATTATATGTCAAACCATATAAAATTGACATATTTTTTAACTACAAATTAAGAGAGTAAGTTTGTCAAAATTGTCCTGCAATTTACTATTAAAAATAGTGGGTGTCAAATTTAAATCCTCTCCTTAAAGTAGACCTTCTACAACATACTTGTAGAAATGAGATGTTTCAAGATCATTTGCTCTAACGTGAACATGAATAGGGTTGATCTACTTAGATCTTGAATGAATTTTCAAGTCTATTTTTGACAATTACATCTTTTAATTATATCTTCCAAATGAAAAATATTATTAGAAAAAAAAATTAAGACCATCTTTAAAAAATAAGAATAATCTTGTTTATGGCATATTTTTGAAAATGCTAACTGAATTTTAACTATTCCTCATCATATATGAAGACCAATGTACATTCAAAAAAGCTATGTCCTTTGAGTAAACACTAGGAGTCTCAAGAGCAAACTTTCTTTGTTTTACATTGTGGGTCCTCCTTATTTTAAAAAAGTGAAAAACACTTATTTAGCTTGCATAGAACTAGACATAAAATGATAACTCTACCAAAATTATTTATATGCCTTTCCATGAAGAGAGAGGAGGTGTTTCTGACTTCATCCATGTAAAATTCATGTCAGAATATCGATCTCCATGGACACCACCAGAGGACACTACGGCTTCTATTTCTTTCATCTCCTCAGGTGTGAGCTTCACAGAAAGAGCACCAATGTTCTCCTCAAAGTTCTTAATTTTGGTTGTCCCCGGAATTGGTGCAACATCATTTCCTTGGTGCTGAACCCAAGCAAGTGCAAGTTGCCCTGGAGTGCACCCTTTGCTTGAAGCAATTGCTGAAAGCTTCTCAAATATAATCTTGTTTTTCTCAAGATTCTCTCCTTGAAACCTGGGTAGATACTGCAAATATAATAATTTCACAGAATCAAAAGATCATCTCAATCAAAAATATATAAAAACAAATTTATAGTTAAATAATTCAAAATGAAATTCAAGACTTCCTACTTCTACATGGACATCCTCAAGCAAAAAGACAAAACCAACGTTTTTAGCAAGGTACCCACTTTCCTTACATACCCACACACCCAGGAAGCTGAAAGGACTTGCCATAATGTACAGAAACCTAGAATTGGTGAGAATGTACTCACAACTTTGGACTTGTGAGTAAACAACACTTTTAATTTTCAATAATCATCAGTAATGCAAAGAGGACTCAATGGATGTAAATACCTTTCTAAAATCATTATCTGTTAAGCTTTCAACCAACTTTGCTCCAGAAGAGAAGAAACCTCGGCCTAAAGGGCTATATGGCACAATTCCAATACCAAGCTCCCTACAAGTGAAAATTGAAGTGTCAATCATTCAAAATAAAACAATTTAAGATGAAAAATTCTAATGCTAAAAATCCACATACCTGCAAGTTGGAACGATTTCTTCCTCTACATCCCTAGTCCACAAGGACCATTCTATTTGAACTGCTGTAATAGGATGAACAGCATGTGCCCTTCGAATTGTTGACGCAGAAGCCTCAGAAAGTCCAATGTATTTTATTTTCCCTTCTTCAACCAGTTTCTTCATCTCTCCAATCTGTAACAGTTGCACAAGCCATAGTATCAAACAATAGTAATGCATTTACTGAAATCTATCATTAAGGGGTGATATTTAGATAAAGAATCAACAGAACTGATTACTAAATCAAAACTTGCTAAGACAGCAAGACCAAATATCTAAGAGATGACTAGAGCCCGAAAAAAATTAATTTACAACTCTGCATAAAATTGGAAGGCCAAACATAAGGACAGTTTCCCACCTGAAAGTTGAAACACTTGAAGACAATATACAGTGTTATAAGGTAAGCGTACAGTGCAGCAAGCAGTGAAACCAGACTCGAACACCATCTAATGCTCAAGCCATGCTTTAAAAATCTACTCTCCCATCCTCTCCACCAAATCATTAAAAAAAGAAATCACAAACCAAACATAAGCAAATATAAGAGTCCTTGCTGCTGTGTTCGATGCCATTATCAATCTTCACTGCCCATCATAAGCTTAGGTTAACTTAACATTTGCAAGCTAAAGGGTTTCATTTCTCTCTCTGCTCTAAAAGTGGGTAACTAATAAAAGTAGGACAGTGTTAGAGCCTTGAGCCTCACCAGCCCAAAATCAAAACCAAAACCCAACATTGAAGAAACAGTGGAGAAGGAAAATGATTTTGCAAAAAGTGCTCGCTGCTTTCAATAATAAAGGTTAATAACAAACCTACTCTGAAACAAGTTCAGTCTATATGTATCCTATATGCATCCTTTTTGTGGAAAAACCCTAGCCATACAAAAGAAAATGATTAAATACTGGGTGGAATACCCTGATTCCAGATTTCCCAAATCCATTGGAGATGGATAATGTTTGAGGTTTATAACGACAAACCAATCCATCCAAATAACTAAGAGCTTGCACCCCAAAGGCTGCTATCCCTGGGCAAAGAATTAGTCCCACATTGTCAAGATGAACCTTTGCAGCATAACCAATGCTTCAGAACGAGGGTAGAGTACTTATTTGTAGGCTGCTTGTAGTGATTCTATTATAGTAGCAGAGTGCTCAGCTCACTAAATAAAAACCTACATTTAACTATTATGACCCTAAAAATACATCATTTTGATAATTAAATTATAATAGTTTAAACCTGGCTGCTATGCCAGATGAATTGTTCAAATTATGCACCACTTGGTGTAGGTGGATTGGCAATGCCCGCCTTACACTTGAGGCTTGGTCACAAGGTCAAAATCTAAAAGGTACAAAATTTGAATAACACAGGTAACCTGATAAAGCTCCATGCTTCTGCCACAAGGAGGGTCTTGGAAGGCTGTGACCTTAAACCCCGTTTTACCTTTACCTCTAAGATACAACTGTATAGCTGTGCAGTCCTAAACTGTGGAATAATAAGTTAATTAACAAAATCAAGATGACAATTTATATGGTAAAAAGAGATGAGTTCACTTGTGAAAAATATTGTAACTTTCAACCCAGGGCTCCAAGTTTAAATTTTGAAGAGATAGGATAAAGTGTTAAAATTAGGTAAAATATGAAATAGTGTTGTAATCGGGTAAAATACCACATCTAAATTGGTAAGCACCCCTGGTCTTTGGCATTTAATCAGGAGGTTACCCAACAAGGAGATTTACAAAATCAGATGAAGGAAAAAATAAAAATTGACATTTAGTAATGAAATCCGCATGATATAGATGTGTTGTGTACACACGGAAGAGTGAAGTACATACAGTAACTTCTATGGGTACTTTGGTGTCTACACAATGTTGGTAATAAAGATCAATGCAATCCACATCGAGCCTCTTCAGACTCCCTTCACAGCAAGCACGAACATACGCAGGATCTCCACGAATATTCCAGTTCCCACCTGCCCTGCTTGCTCCAAACTTCGTAGCTAGCTGCACTTTGTCTCTTATTCCTTTTAGTGCCTGAAAATGAAGTCGAAAAACTGCAAATTAAAATCGAACAATATGATAATCCAGAAATTAGGAGAAAGAAGAAAAATTGAAAATCAGATTAACTTCACTTCATGTAAGGCACCCTACCTTTCCAAGGAGAAGTTCGTTAGTGTGAGGACCATAAACATCAGAGGTGTCGAGGAAAGTAATGCCTTTGGAAACAGCATAGTGAATGAGGGAGATCATTTCATCTTCAGATTTAGGTGGGCCATAGAAGGCAGACATGCCCATACAGCCCAAGCCCTGTGCTGATACTTCAAAACCCTGACATCCCGACTTGACTGTTGGCACCGCCATTGATGTTGCTCTTGTTTGCTCTGCTTCTGCCTTCGCTTATTTGTCAAGGCTGAGAGGCAGAGGATGGGTTTATTTATAATTTATAGTATACGCACTGGGAGAGTGGTCGTCATTGCTGAGGTTAGTTTTTGACCAATCTGCTCATTCACCGGAAGGATTGGGTTTCTAGAATGTACTTTTGACCGTATTAATTAATTAAGTAAATATACGCACTGGGAGAGTGGTCGTCATTGCTGAGGTTAGTTTTTGACCAATCTGCTCATTCACCGGAAGGATTGGGTTTCTAGAATGTACTTTTGACCGTATTAATTAATTAAATGGGTAAGGCTTTTATATAAGTTCATCTCATTATTTTAAGGGGAGGGTCCAATAATGCAGGCAAATGTCTATCCAGTTTCTAGAAGTAAATGTCTATCTAGATTTTAGGATGTTTCTTTGATTTAATTTTATTAATTAATTAAAAATAAAATTTTGTTGTATTATGATTTTCAATTAATTAGAAGTGTCATATGGTGGTTACTACTTATCTTTATTGTTTTGTAGGGTTGAAAAAAATTAAATATAAGTTCTATTAATGTGAATAAAATTAAATATAAGTTTAGTTAATTATAGTATTTTAATTTTCTTAATTAGTTCTTAATATGTTTATATTGTAAGATATTGCATGTCTTAATGAAACAAAAATGGGAGAAAGCTAACTCGTAGACAAAAAGCATCGATGGAAAAACTCGACGAACTATTAGCTGCCTGTCATCAATTGTCATCGCCTAAAAAGGATGCAAGCCCGACAGGAAAGTCAGAAAGCTAGACAAAACACACCTAAACATCGTCATTTTCCACATTTCCATTTTCCAATTCGGTGGGTGGGGAGGGATGCGTGGGTGAGGAAAATGGAGTTGCAGGCGGTTGAACCACTACAAACCCCTTAAACGCATTCCTTGCAATGGTGCATCGCCATTTTCCACATTTAGATTTTGCAGTTTGTTGGCTAGGGAGGGACGTGCACCCAAGGAAAATGGAGTTGCAGGCGGTTGAACCAACAAAAACCCATGAAACGCATTTGACACCCGCAACACCAACAGGTATGTATCTGCCATTTTATATGATATTTTCCATTTTGTAGGGACTATGAAGCACGACTGTTAAATGGGTTTCTGTGAAGCAATGAACTATGAAGCACAAATGTTAAATGGCTTTTCTGTGAAATGAAAATGAAATGTTTTGTTTGCGCATAGGGTTTGATGGGTTTGTTATTCAATGGGTTTTCTATGAAATGAAAATGAAATGTTTTGTTTGTGTGTAGGGTTTTCAGCATAGTTGTTTATGAATTTTTTTTACGAGAGTTTTGAAATTTGACGAGAAGATTAGTGGAATTAAAAATGTGGGTTTTTGTGTTGTGAAAATGGGTTTTCAAAAAACATTATATGGGTTGCAGATTTGAAAAAACATTATGATCCAACGAGTTTTCAAAATCAGAATTTGAAATGGAGAGAAAGCCCAAAACCGTACACGCAAACAAAATATTTTATTTTCCCATTGACATTCTCATTTTGAACAACTCTTTGCTATAGTCAAAATGGCATTTAACTTTCTTCATCTGATTGGAACAAATAAAATGCTCACATTGTTTGCAGTGTTGGAAAACACACCATCTCCTCTCAATTTAAATGTAAAGGGTTGTCTCATTGTGGGTTGCTTGCTTCTTAACACGTATGATTTTGCAACTGTGGAATGTTACAAAATAGTATGAATGTCATCAAAATCACACCTTCTATTGTTGTGTTTAAATTTCAGATGATTGAAAAAAAAGAGTGCATAAAATAGTTGTATTTTGGAAAACACAATGTGGGTTTTTAGTTATTTGAATCTCCTTGTTTAAATGTCAGGGGTTGTCTCACAGTGGGTTGCTTGCTTCTTAACACGTACACTTTTGCAACATGGAATGTTACAAAATAGTATGAATGTCTTCAAAATCAAACCTTCCATTATTGTGTTTAAATAAAATGCTCACATTATTTGCAGTGTTGGAAAACACACTATCTCCTATCAGTTGTTCCCTCAAATACTAGTATATTATATGAATCGACCTTTAATACTGGTATAGTATGACATTAGAGGAGAAGCTAAAGTGTAGAAAAAACAAGCCTATGTATGTAACATTATATCATAACCCCCATTCACCATCCCATGTGGTGGAAAAAATGCACCGACGAAACGAATTAACAGACGGTTAGTTGTGTGTCATCATGTGTCCATCGGCAAAAAAGGATGCGTGGTTGGCAAGAAAGTCAAAAATCTAGACAAAATGCCCTAAATGTCACCATTTTGCACATTTGATTTTTCCCATTTTCCACATTTCATTTTGCAGTTTGTTGGGGCGGGTGCATGGGCGACGAAATGGATTTGCAGGCGTTCACGTAAAGCAATAGACAAAACAGGCCTAAATGTCCCTAAAATACTGGTGTCTAAATGGTTTTGAAACATTAGGTGGGTTGCAAGTGTTGTTTAAAACACAGTGTTTTGCATCCTAGAATTTTCCAAAATAGTATGTATGTATTGAAAAGCTTTGTGTTATTTAGACCATAGGAGTGTGGCGATAGGAATTATTTTCTAAACAACCAGTAAGGTATTTGGCTTCAGTGTGTAGAGGGTTTTACAACATTTTGTGTGTTGGAGGTTTCGTAAATCATGTTGTCACCTCACCTCCCACTGTGTTTTCCAACTTGCAATCATATTGTGCATGTATATTTGGATCATATTAAGAAATAGAAAAGCAATTTTTACTTTGTGTAAGACTTGTTACAAGGTGCCTTTCATTACATTTGTACTATCTAATTACATTCATACTATTTTGTTAAATTCCAGGTTTCACAACATTTATTTTCTCCTCCAACTCCTACATGTGCACTCCAACCTTCAGCTTTCAATGTGCAGACATGAAACATAGAGTGTTTTCCCCCTTCTTTCTCCAAACTGAAAATGCACAAGTCATTCTGCCTCCAATTCCCATGCTAGATAAAAAGCTCTGAAAATGACAACTCATACTCACATTGTTTGTACTGTCTAAATTGCATTCATACTATTTTGTAAATTACCAGGTTGCAAAACGCTAGTTTTTAGAAATCTGCAACCCACATAATGTTTAAAAACCCTTTACAAGTAACAAACCAATTGGTTATTCACCCCCCACCTCAGTTTGGTATGATTTTTGATTGCCTTGAGAGCCTATTGTGAATTAGATAGTAAGAATGTAATGAGATTGGAAAACACTAAGTTTTAAGAAATCTACAACCCACACAATGTTGTAAAACCCTATAGATGTAACAACCCAATTGGTAAGCCGAGAAAACTAAGTTAATGCACCTATGTACATACAATCAGTTAGAAACCCCTCACCTCAACTCGTTTGGTCGTCTCCCCCACCTGCAAGGCCCCCTTGCTCTTCAATCATTCGCTTTCAACCTGTAGAATGAGAAAACCCAAAACACACAGTGTTTTCTAGGAACATTACTTGTTACAATCTAAAATGCATGTCTTAATCACATCAACACCCTTCCCTCCCATAGTGAACAGATAGCTTCTCGCACAAGGAAAAAAATGTTGCCATAATTCGATGCAACGGGACACCTCCTCGCTTTCCTCGCCATGATGTTTCCTTTCGTCTACAGGTTCCATCAATTCTATCACTTGTTTGGCGGTCCCACACTACGTCATCTCTTCATGTTATGTATGTTTTTTATGCGTTTTAGTATGTACATAGGCACATTTTGTTGGGAGAGATTAGTTGCATCCATAGAGGGTTTTACAACATTGTGTGGGTTAGAGGTTTCATAAATCATGCACTCACATCCCATGGTGTTTTCCAACCTGCAATCATTTAGAGTTTTAATGGTTGTTGGAAAATAGTGGGTGTTTATAAAACGTTGTCTTTCATTGCATTCCTACTGCCTAATTAACAAAAGCTTTTCAAGACATTCTTGCCTGTGCTCTCAACCACATAACTTTGAGTGTACATAATGAAATAAATGGAAAACCACATTGTGTTTTCCAACCTATAAATTATATTGTGCATTTATTAATAAATCATATGATGAAATTGAATTTCAATTTTTCTGTGTAAGAGTTGCTATAAATTGTAAAGGTGAATGAACTTTAGTACATTCTTACTATCTACAAACTTTAAGGTTTTCATTAGAAGCATGTTGTCTATATATACTTGCATGTTGGAAAATAGTATGTGTTATGAAACCTACAACCCAAATATTGTTCTCAGCTTTGAGAGTGTCTTTTTTATTAGAGAATGCAAATTTTTTGTGTTCAATAAGTTGTTTACAAAATTTTGTTGGAAAAATGAAGAATAACATCTCATTTTGTTGTTTTGTGTTTTCATTGATGTCACCATGATATATGAGTTGCAATTGCAAGATCAAGTTTAAATTTGTTCTAGTATTCTGGTCTAGTATCTGAACCAGTATAATGTTTATATCCTCTGGTATTTTGGTATAGCCTCTGGTATTTTGATCCGCATTTGTTTGCTGGTGATTATTGTTGCTTGCAGTTTTGGGAAATGGTTCATGGATGTTGGAAGCACACACATTCAATATTTCACATACTCAAATGCTCATATGGTGTCTCAGTATTACTCCATTTTGCTATTAGTTCCATCCTTGGCCGACCTAATGGATGTAGTATGTAATGGTTAATTAATTTTTGTTATGCGGACATATGTGCGACCTATCTTAGGTCCATGTCGACTTGATGTAGTGTGTTGGATGTTTGAATTACTTTTTGGAATATTTTGTGAATGCTTGAAGTTGACAGTTGGTATTTTTGGTGAATAAGAAGTGCATCTAATTAGGCTGACCTAATTGATTCTTGTGAAGATATCAGATATATATATATATATATGAAAGTTTTTGAAGATTGGAAGTGAGATGACGGTGCTTTGAATGCAAATGTGAAGAAGAGAGAATATGATGAAGTGTGTCAAGTCAATTTACTGAGCTTCATTGGAACTGAAACTGCACTCACTAGGTGTACTTTATCAATTCATTTTTGGCTATAACCCATTTTGTCATTGTAAATTTGTAGGTAGTGAGCCTTTGTATTTAGACAGTGAGTCCTAGTAGTGAGCCACCCATTTTGTAATATCTTATAACCAATTATACTATATTGTGAGCTAACACTCACCGTGGTTTTTCCCATCTTGGGTTTTCCACGTAAAAATCTTGATGTTCATGTGTTCTGTGATTTCATGTTTTGTTAATGCTTTTACGTATCTGTGTTGTATGCATTGGAATAATTGGATGGTATTTGATCAGAAAAATTAAGAAGATAGTAATTCACCCCCCTCTCAGTATCTTGGATATTCAACAATTGGTATCAGAGCTCGGTTCCTCTGGAAAAGCCTAACAGATTGAGGGAGATCCTGAAGATGGAAGAAATGAATGATAAAGGAGAGCTTCAAACTGCTCTTGAGGATCTTGACAAAGTTGAAAGAGAAAACAAAGATCTGAAAGAGAATGTAGATGAGGTGAATGAATGTGTCTGAAAATTAAAAGAGCAAATGAAAAAGTTCAAAGAAACGCATAGGGAAGTAACTGATTAGTTGAAGAAGGCTAATGAAGAAATTACCGATTTGAAAGTGCAAGTAGAGGAAAAGAAAAGTATTGAAGAATGTCTGAACAAATTGGTACAAATCAAGTCTGATGAGTGTACCAAGCTTGAACAAGAAGTTGTGAACCTGAAAGTGGATGTAGAGAAGGCAAAACTCTATGAAAACAATTTCAAATCTAGCTCAGATAGGCTTGATGAATTGATTGTAGGATAGAATCCTAGTAAAGACAAAGGTGGTCTAGGAAAAGATACTGGTGAAGGTTCCAAAGCTGTGGACAATCAAAAGGCTCAAAATAAAGGAAAGCAGAAAGGAAATTCAAGGAACTTTGCTAGGAGACCCCCTATGAGACAACCTAATGCACAAAGGTATCCCTCTTTTAATGGCACTTGTTTTTCATGGAACAAATTTGGTCATAGGGCAAAAAAATGTAGTAGGATAATCAGTTTCCTCGTTCCTTCTCTAGTCAATGTTTTTCTTGCAAAAGAATTGGACATAGGGCAAGTGAATGCATAACCTAGATGTTGAATCAGTTTAATGGAGGAAGAGTGAATCAATCCTTTAATGGCTATTGTTATACTTGTAACTGCAAGTATGGACATAAAGCTAATTAATGCAGAACAAGATTCAGTGGAAGTCAATCTAATTAGAGAAATATTGTCTGCTATAACTGCAAAAAACCAAGACATATCTCAAGAGTTTACAGAAGCAAAAAGGGCAAGCAGACCGATCCAGTAGAAAAGGATGAACCTATGAAGAAGGTTGACAAAGATGATATCAAGCAAGAAATAAACAAGATTTGGAAGAAGAAATAAGAACCAAAAATTGTTGATGTGTATGTGCCCTCATCTGGTACAAACAATTCCTTTGGGAACTAGACCCAACAAGGTCTTAGGGGGAGCATTATCAAAAAATTATAAAAACCCCCTAGATAAATGATGTGTTAGAGGCTAGCATGAGGATGGAATGTGAAGAATGAATAATCAGAGGTTTTGGAAAAGGAACTGGAAGAAAACATCAAAGAATGATCTTTTGTGGAGCAAGTTAGGGTTTTTTGAGGCATATTGATCATTCATGCATTTGAAGAAATTGAAGAGCTTTTTGGAGCATTCTTGAGGAGTTTTGGAGTTTGAACCATGCAAACCCTAGTTCTAAAGAAAGAGGTATTTTAATTTTTTGTGCAGTTGTGGTTTGTGTTCTTTGAATTGTTTGAATTTGAAATTGGAAGAATGGCAACCCCTGTAGACGTTAAAGTGTTAAAGAGACCAAGACCCTCTTATAGGAAATATTCCTTGAAAGTTTTTGAAGAAGACCCCATGGGCACATTCTCATCAATCCCTCATGGAGTTATGTCGACTGAGGACATGATGATGTATATTCGAGTAAAGATTGAGGAATTCAATCACACAAAATTGATTGACATTTGGCAAAATGAGCTTTTTTTTAATCAGAAGTGGTCAAGCCACTATATTATATTATTTATATTTATTGGTAGAATGAGCTTACTGGTGATGATTTCTTGATAAAACTTGAGTACTCGAACCTAGTTGCAAAGAAGTTAGAAAGATGGAATAATTTTCCCACTTTAGTTGTGATGAAGGTTTTGTGAAGCCAATCCTAAGCAAAATTTATGATGAATTCCTGTGGACTGACCAACCACACCTAATAACTAAGGAGGCAATTAGGGCTATTATCAGCCTCTGGGGTAAGGGTTCAGTACCTGTGATGAAATCCATGAAGAATGAGGTAGTAACAAAATTCACAAGAGCCACATATGACAAGAGATCTCTAATGATGAAGTCCATCACTAATCCAGTTGTGAAGTATGCAATTATCATGATTGGTCACAAAATATACTTCACCAATAGAGAGAACTTTGTTTCAACTACAACAATTTATATCGGATTTGATATGGTTGTAAATGGTGCAAACTATGATTTATGTGAGCTTCTTCGGCAACAATTGCTTGAGAATTTGAAGTCGACAAAGGAAAGGAAGTATGCTTTCAAATTTGGTTCATTGATTATATGTTTGTTATTTTATTACATGAAGAGACTTCTAGGAAGGAATAATGAAGTGTTATGGGACTCATCTAGACTAGTGGCATGTCAAATTTTTGATTATATGCATAATTTGGGTGACCTGAAAGCTCAAGAAAATGCTCTAACAACATTATTTGTTGTATTTAAGAGCAACTTGAATGAAAGGGAAAGGATTCTAAGGAAAATTGTTGAGAAATACAAAGATGACATCATATTCCATGTTTCCTTTGATGAATGCATGATCAAAGTAGTAGAACCCTGAACCATATGGATTCAACCATTAGGGTATGAGATTACAAAAGATGAAGTTGAGGGGTATGTACAAGTGTTGCTAAAGAATCCAAAGGATCCCAATGAACCCAGAATTGGTAGTTATGCAAAAAAATCTATGGATGTCCACATGCAACACCAGAATCCCATAATCAGAAAAAGAGTGGAAAAGAAGCTTAAAGAAGCTAGATTCACTGATGATTAGATTTCTCTTGGAAGGGCTAAGGGATAACAATTGGAGGTAGAATCTTCTAGCCTAAGGAGATCCAGTAGGACTACTCCTGCTAAATCTTCCGTAGCCCCTACAACAAAGATTGAACCCAATACTACTGACAAAGGTAAAGGCTTGGTTTCCTCCAGATCGACTACTAGATCTAGAAAGAGGAAAGAAACTCCTCTGATAGCCCCTATGGAGAGAGGAAAGAAAGAGAAAGCTACAAGGGAGAAAAACCTTAGTATCACAGATGATCAGGATGAAGAGGAAGAGGATCCTGCTGCAAGATTGGTGAGGAGAAGAAGAGGAAGTTTCTCGTTTGGTGAAGGTGCTTCTAAGGAAGTTGTTGGTTCTAAAAGAGTGCATGTTGTATCGTCATCTGATGATGAGGAATAACATAATTTTGGTGTTCATGTGCACACCAAACCAGAGTTGAAGAAGTCTAAGGTGTCTAGTGAAGCCTCTACGGACCAAAGAGAAGAACATGACAATCCGGTAAGTTCTGATCCCCTTTTAAATTAGAGGCAACTCTCAATACTTTGTTACATTTTGATAACATGTTAAAGCCTACAACAAAATATTATGATAATGCTAGTGAAGAGGATAAGACAACTTTATTTTAGTTGTTATTTAGTATGTTATCATTTTAAAAGTTAAGTGGGATGATATAAAGAAAGATGTACCTGAGAATATGTGGGAAGCCCTGATGAAAAGGAGATCAGAGGTTGTTGAATATGAAGAGAAAATCAAGAATGATGCATATGATAAGATTGGGTCTTCCCTGACCCTAGATGACCTGGAGGCCTTGAAAAATATTTGTGCAAAGATGTTTCGAATGAAGAAAAGGGTAAATATTTTAATGACAAGGAATAAAAAGTTGACAAAGAAGATAAGGAAGGAAACAACAATTGTGATTCAGGATACAACATAGAAATATGGCATGCTTAAGGCTAATGAAGATGTTGTTGCTGAAAATGTTGAGGAAGATATTCCTCTTGATATAGGCAATGCAAACATTTATGAAAACATTGATATAGAAAATGATGTCAGTGGTGAGATTAATCCTCCAAAAGGTGAGAAGTAGAATGAAGGTGAAGTTGAGCCTGAAAAGCATAAGGATGCTCCTCTAGAGCACATTGAAGCAAGAAAAGGAAATAATGAAAAAGGAAATGCTGAAGAAGGAAAAGGCAGTGAAGAACAAGGAAAAGATAATCCAAAAGAAAAGCAAGATGGAAATGGAAAGGATGGAAATGATGAAGAAGATAACAGGGATAAAGATAAAGATGAAGATAAAAAGAAAGAAAAGAAAGAAGAAGAAGAGAAAGTGGAAGAAGAAAAGGAGGAGGAAGAAGAGAAGGAAAAGGGAGAGGAAGAAAAGAAAAATGAGGAATCTACTGGGAAAAATGAAGAAAGTCAAAAGTGGATTGTAAAATCTCTTAAGCATTCCAGAGAATCATCCTTTGGTAATGATGTTCTGAAAGGATTGCTATCCAAGAAAATCAAATTTCAACCAATAATTCCTTAGGAGCTTCTACAACTTCCTATGATTGAAGGATTTGTTGACATGGAGAGGATGTATCTAGTGCATAAAGTGGTGTTAGGAGATGCATTGCAGGCATCTAGAAGGAAGGGAATTCTTGAAAAACATCAGAAAGGAACATAACTTATAGAAGATGCTCTTAAGGCATTGTAGGAGGTCATACCTGGTGCATCCATTGATGCAACCCTCACTTCTATTGAAAATTTGAGATTGTTGTTAGATTCTTTCAAGGAGTATACTTTTGGGCTTAGTGATAAGACAAAACAAGAGGTTGAGGAGAAACTAGCAGAGAAAAGGCGATTAGCTTTGCATGACAAGTGTGCTCTTGCACACTCAAATGTTGAAAATAATTTGGAAGCGATGAAGATCTGTGAGTCATAAGCTAATGTTGTTCTTACTTATTGCTTGAAGTGGTTGAATTCCTCTCAAAACATTAAGGTTGTTATGGACTCCATTGAATTTCAGTTGTTTGATGTCTCTGATACTTACAACATATCCAAAGATAGAGACAGATCAACCTGGAATGCCATCACTGCACATAAAGAAAAATTATTTGTCTTGTAGAAGCCGAAGGAAGAGATTAACAGGAGATTTGATTAGTTGAGTGACATTATAAGAGTGGGGTACACTCGGGTTGGCAAGGCTTTGGAAAGCACAAAAAAGCTTGAGAAGATAAACTTGACTCCCGATACTTCAAATGGTGCAAAAGAAACTCTGGTAGAGTTGGAATCTTTGAACAAGATGTTGATTGCAACAAAGGATAGCTAGGAGAATGGTAAATCTGTATGGGAAGCTATTCTAAGGGAGCTTCAAGGCTCACCATCCTCCAATTGATACATGTTTCTTTGTTTTATTTTTTTTATGTTTCAGTTTGAATTATTGGGACACCCTTTGTCCTTTGTGTCAAAGGGGGAGAGGTTTGAAGAATGGTTTAATGTTGGTGTTAGGGGGAGAATTGTTGTAAATAAGAAATCTTGTAAATATTCTTTTTGGCACATGTTGCCATCAATGACAAAGGGGGGTATTGTTGGAAAAATGAAGAACATCTCATTTTGTTATTTTGTGTTGTCATTGATGTCACCATGATATATGAGTTGTAATTGCAAGATCAAGTCTGAATTTGTTCTAGTATTTTGGTCTGGTATTTGAACCGGTATAATTTTCATATCCTTTGGTATTTTGGTATACCCTCTAGTATTTTGATCTACATTTGTTTGCTGGTGATTATTGTTGCTTGTAGTTTTGGGAAATGGTTCATGGATGTTGGAAGCACATACATTCAAGATTTAACATACTCAGATACTTGTATGGTGTATCGGTATTACTCTGTTTTTCTATTAGGTCCATCCTTGGCCGACCTAATGGATGTAGTATGTAATGGTTAATTAATTTTTGTTATGCAGACATATGTGCGACCTATCTTAGGTCCATGTTGACTTGATGTAGTGTGTTGGATGTTTGAATTACTTTTTGGGAAGATTTTGTGAATGCTTGGAGTCGATAGATGGTAGTTTTGGTGAATAAGAAGTGCATCTAATTAGGCTGACCTAATTGATGCTTGCTAAGATATCAGATATATATAATGGATTTTTTTGAAGATTGGAAGTGATATGATGGTGCTGAAAATGTGAATGTGAAGAAGAGTGAATATGATGAAGTGTACCAAGTCAGTTTACTGAGCTTCATTGGAACTAAATCTGCACTCACTAGGTGTACTTTATCAGTTCATTTTTGGCTATAAGACATTTTCTCATTGTAAATATGTAGGCAGTGAGCCTTTGTATTTGGACAGTGAATCCTAGCAATAAGCCACCTATTTTGTAATATATTATAATCGGTTATACTATATTGTGAGCTAACACTCACCATGGTTTTTCCCATTTTGGGTTTTCCACGTAAAAATCCTGGTGTTCATGTGTTCTATGATTTCATCTTCTATTAATGCTTTTACTTATTTATGTTGTTGTATGCATTGGAATAATTGGATGGTATCTGATTAGAAAATTTAAGAAGATACTAATTCACCCCCCCTCTCAGTATCTTGGATATTTAACAAATTTGTCTAGATTTTCACATAGGACTCTCATGTCTCCATCCAACTGATTCTCTTTTCTGCACTAACATCCAATTTTTCCTTCTTTTCATGTTATGTATGTTTCTATGTATGTTTTTGTGTACTTTTTTATTCATTTTTGTATGTGCATAGGTGTGTTTTTTTGGTAGATTAGCTGCAATTTTTTGGTCAATCAAGGTGATCGGCAAGGCTTCTATTGACTTGTTAAACTTTGTTCTTGCAATGATTTTTTATTTTTTTAGTTGTCTACACAAGTAATGGTTTAGTTTACAATATCATTGAACAATGGTTATGATACCGATATGTCATTTAGATGTTCTTTGACAGACACAGGATATAAACAAAAGTCTAATAGTGGTATGTGGTATCCTTCTTTTCTATCTTCTATGCCATTATTGATTATTGCAAATTATGGCCTCTTTCATATGTTAGGAGTGATGATTTTTTTATATACCCAAATGAATATTTAGTGCTTGACAATTCTTTAGAATGGTAGATATAATTGTTGATATCTACTACTAGTGTTAGTGATAGGTTAAATTGGAAATTAAATTCCCATTGTAATGTTTAATATGTTTTTTTATTGTCTATACAAGCTAGCATTTTGCACTCACCATAACATATAATTGTATATTGGTGAAATTTGGAATAAAAATAATTCTTTGTAGGACCAAATGTATTTAATTTTCCAAATTAATCTATTGCTAACACTTGTCCTCCTTCCACGCGGTTGATATATTTGAGGAAACAAAATTGAAGAATATAAGGGCAAGTGGATTAAGAAGGACGCTTTAGGAGATGTGAAGCTTCTGCACTAAATACAGGGGATTCTAGTTGTCATAGCTTGAATTGCAAGTGTACTAGTCAATTAAACTTCCAAATTTTATTTTTCATTAAGAAGTTATGATGTTTTTATAGATGAGATTCTTACTGTGGTGAATGTAAAGAATTTCCAATTGAATTTTTTTTTAAATTTTACATTATTGTGTGCCTATTATATCCCAAAATTTTCCATGGAGGATGTTTCCTCCTTGAATTGTGTTCGTGTTACATGGGAAATGCTCAAAACAGTAGTGAACAATGATATTACATCATTTTAATTATCCCTTTACACAAAAACACATAAAGGGCTTTTCATTTCAAATGAAAACCCTTTATGCAAGGAAAACCCTTTATTTTCTCATCAATGAAAACCTATTTTGTTAATGAACATGGCAGATGTAGAAATTGTAGATTTATATACTTGCTAGCTAGCCACTGTGTCTGTCAAATGCATTTAGGTAGTGTAGACCCTTGGCTCTTGTTTGGCCTCAATGAAAACCCTTCTTCCCAACCAATAGTCATTCAATTATTCACACTCAAATTTCAAAACACTAAAAAAATCATAAACAGAAAACCCATCAAATCCTACACGCAAACAAAACATTTTATTTTCATTTCACAAAAAACTCATTTAATAGCTATGCTTCATAGTTCATTGCTTCACAAAAACCCATTTAACATTCATGCTTTGAACATAGTCCCTAAAAAATAGCAAATGGAATATACAATGGTGGATACATACCCGTTGGTGCCGTGGGTATTGAATGTATACCATGGGTTTTTGCTAGTTCGATTGCCTACAACTCCATTTTCCTCTGTTGCACATCCCTCCCCAACTAGAAAATAACAAAATGAAAATGTGGAAAATGGCGATGCACAATGGCGAGGAATGCGTTTGAGGGGTTTGTAGTGGTTCGACCACCTACAACTCCATTTTACTCGCCTGCGCATCTCGCCCCACCCACCAAACTAGAAAATGAAAATGTAGAAAATGGTGATGTTAGGTGTGTTTTTTCTATCTTTTTGACGTTCCCACCAGGTTGCGCATCCTTTTCCGATGACGACACCTGACAGCATGCGGCTAACCATCCATCGAGTCTTTCTGTTGGTGCCTTTTGTCCAACGTGTGGCATGGGGTATGGGGGGCATGGTATCATGTTACATACAAAGGTGCTTTTTGTCTATGAGTTAGCTTCTCCCATTAAGACATGTGTTTTAATATGTAAGAAGTATTGTTATTGGAAAACACTTTGTGTTGTGGGTTTTCTCATTCTACGGGTTGAAAGAAAAAGGTTGGAGAGCAGGTGGGGAAGATGAAAAACCAATGGAATTGAGGTGAGAGGTTTATAACCAATTGGGTTGTCACTTCTAAAGGATTTTAAAACATTGTGTGGGTTGCAGATTTTGAAAAACCAGTGTTTTACAAATTAGAATTTTACACAATAGTGTGAATATTCATCTTGAAAATATTTTGTTATTTAGATTGTAGGAATGCAATGAAAGGCACCTTTTTTAAACACCCAATGTTTTCCAACAACCATTAAAACTCAATATGATTACAGGTTGGAAAAACCAGTGGGATGTAACTGCATGATTTATGAAACCTTCAACCCACACAATGTTGTAAAACTTTGTACATATGGACACAACTAATCTCCCAACAAAACGCACCTATGTACATACAAAAATGCATAAAAACATACATAACAACATACATAGAAACATACATAACATGAGGAGATGGAATAATTTAGGATCTACCAAGACAGATGATAAGTGATGAAACCGACAGACATGAGGAAGCATCATGGAGAGGAAATCAAGGTGTCCCATCACATCGAATTAAGCCAACATTTTTTTCATTGTGTGAGAAGCTATCCATTCACTGTGGGAGGGAAGGGATATTTTTTGATTAAGACATTTGTTTTACATTGTAACAAGTACTGTTCTTGGAAAACACTCTACATTCTAGGTTTTCTCATTCTGCAAGGAGTTGCAAGTCAGGGATATATAAGACTATCCAAATTCACTTGAGGGGTGAGTAACCAATTGGGTTGTTACTTGTAAAGGGTTTGAAAAAATTATTTGGGTTACAAGTTTCATAACACCCAATGTTTTCAAACTTGCAATTACACATAAATAGTATGAATGTAATGAAAACATTTTGGTTACTTACACAGTGAGAATTCAATTGGTTGGTGACACCTCAGTTGATTTTGGATACTTTTATGTATCCTCCAACTATTATATTGATAGTATGAATGTATTCAACAACCCTTAATTTTAGCAAACATTCCATTTCAATATCGTCATACGTTTGGAACAAAAAATGCACATAATAGTTGTAGGATGGAAAACACATAGGGTTGTGACTTGCTTCTGAATTCTTGTTCAATGAGCACTTTATGTTATGCAGACTATAACAAAACAATGTTTTGAAGTTCACCTTCATATTTTATAACCCTTACTTTCAGCAAACATTCCATTTCAATATTTGTTCATATGTTTGGAACACAAAATGCATATAACAGTTGTAGGATTGAAAACACACAGAGTTGTGACTCATTTCTCAATTCTTGTTCAATGACCACTTTCTCTTATGCAGACTATGACAATAATCATTTGGTTGTGTTTATAATGTGCATTCTATTTATGTTAATATGAAATATATTGGTAGGAAATCCCACCTGAATTCTTATTGTTTATGGTAGTTTGCTTATAAACGAAAGAAAAAGGTTGACATTTAAAGCGTTTTAGGTCGACTATTTTTCTGATCATGGATACATTCAAATAAATAATTGTATTAAATGCTATTTGTAATAGTAAAAATGGAATTTCACTATCTTCATTTGATTGCAAGAAAAAAAATGCTCGCATTATTTGTAGTGTTGGAAAACACATTGTCCCCAATCAGTTATTTGCTTGTCAAAAGTTTTTCTTTCCTACACACCAAGAATGTAAGGAAGTCCATCTTAAATTTTGTTTCTTATGATTGAAAAACTATATGCTTGCTTACAACAAATGGTGCAATAAATTTTGGAACTTTAACTATCCAGTAACACTTGATACTTATTTACATATTATAGGCAACCACAGATGTGTACTTGGAAAGGAAAAGTGGAAGAAAATAGGAGAAAGCGTAATTTTGAAATTTTCTTTTTAACATGTATTTTAATATTTTGAATGAACTGGTTGCATGTATTTGAATTTGATGTGATGTTTACATTCCTGGTATTAGAGGGAAAGGATGGACAAGGAAGTGGTGGGTGCAAGCAAGTTAGTGTCCATTTGGGACAGGAAAATGTACCTCAACAAGGCAGCAAGAAGAAAGGGTGCCTGGGGAGGAGATCGTTTTCCTTGGCAGAAATCTTTGAGAAATAGGAAACTCCCGCTTTCTCGCACTTTCCCTTTTAAAGTATGCATTTGTGGTTACATGTAATATGTGTCATTATAGTTTCTTTTGGCTCAAATTTTAGAGAGTCTTTGTGATTTCATTTAAAAAATTTCATTTATGTTACAAATATGTTGATTTTGATAGTATATTGGAAAACACACTATCCTTGGTTCTTTCAGAGGAAGAAAGTGGAAGAAAGGGTAATTTTGAAATATGCTTTCAAGAACATGTATTTTCATAATTTGAATGAATTTGTTGCATGCATTTGAATTTGATGTGACATTAACATTCTTCACGTTACAAGGCAAGGATAAACAATTAAGTGGCAGGTGTGAAGAAACATCGCTAATAAGATCGAGGCCCAATTTTATTGATTCTTCACACTAGCCTACTCAAGAAACATCACAAATAAGATCTAGGCCTGGTTTTATTGATTCTTGACACTAGCCTACTCAATTTCTCAATTTCCTTCAATTTATGTCAAAGAAGTGAAAAAATCGGGCCTGGCTTATTTGTGATGTTTCTTGGTCTATCTGATTTTTCCTTTTCCTTCTCATCTATTTTCAATAGTATTTCTCCTCTAAAGGTACATATAAATGATTTGATTTTGTATATATAAATGTGTTATGAAAGTTTTTTGTGAACTTTCAGATAATACTTTCATCTCTCCCGCTATTGATTCTCTTTCTCTGCGTTTAGATCTGATGTTGCCTATTCCTTATATCCATATGTTAATTTTTGAACATAGTCATTTATATTCATGGATTTCTTACAGGCTGAAGGTGTTGAAAGTGCAGTGGTTGAAGCAGAGGCTTCCTCGAACCCTTATGCAAGTGGAATCACCCCACCATTAGTGCGAAGGACCCAAAGAATCTTAAAAGATTTTATCTGAACGTCTCCTCAATTACACATAAAAGGCATTGTAGGAGAGGATGAGAGAGGCTGGCAATATTCATTTTCCATTTGGTCTTTGATCATCTAATTATCGAACAATTATAGTGTGGAATTACATTATCTTTGATAATGTAATTATTGAATAATTATTGTGTGGAATTACATTATCTTTGATCATGTAATTATTGATCAATTATCATGTGGAATTATAGTACTTTGGTATGTTTGAAGACTACGGTCTTCTGCTAATAGTGGCATGGTGTGATTGTTAAGTTGTATTGTTAATTTTTCCAACAAGGCCCTAATCCCTTTAGGATGTAGTTTTTGAAAATTTATATTGGGGATGAGATCCCCCATTTGTGACCTCACCGGTTCATAGCTCCAAGTGAAAAGTGTTTACCCCTCTTGATTAAAAAAATATAAGACTATGTTCTTCTAGATTTCATGACACTTTTTGTTTCCATGTAAAATTTCATTATAAACAATGTCAAATTCCATCAAATAATGGTAGGAAATGCCATCTCAAGTCTTATTAGTTATGTCAAACTTAGAAATGTAAGCACATGCAATGAGCACTTTCCATTATGTAGACTATAAGAAAACAATGTATTGAAGTTGAGCTTCATATTTTTTAACAACCCTTACTTTTAGCAAACATTCCATTTCAATATCTATTCATATGTTTGGAACTCAAAATGCACATAATAGTTGCAAGATGGAAAACACATAGGGTTGTGACTCACTTCTCAATTCTTGTTCAATGACCACTTTCTGTTATGCATACTATAACAAAACAATGTATTGAACTTCACCTTCATATTTTTTAACAACCCTTAATTTTAACAAACATCACATTGCAATATTGTTGTACGTTTTCTGAACAAAAAATATGGAGAAAAAAGTTGCATGAAATGGAAAATACATAGGGTTACGACTCACGTCTCAATTCTTGTTCAATGAGCACTTTCTATTATGTAGACTATAACAAAAAACATGTATTGAAGTTGAGCTGCAAATGTTTTAACAACCCTTACTTTCACCAAACATTTCATTTCAATGTCTGTTCCTATGTTTGGAACACAAAAAACACATAATAGTTACAAGATGGAAAACACATAGGGTTGTAACTCACTTCTGAATTCTTGTTTAATGAGCATTTTCTGTTATGCAGACTATAACAAAACAATGTTTTCAACTTCACCTTCATATTTTATAACAACCCTTACTTTCAGAAAACATTCCATTTCAATATCATCATATGTTTTGTGAACAAAAAATGCACAAAAAATGTTGCAGGAAATGGAAAACACACAGGGTTGTGACTCACATCTCAATTCTCGTTCAATGAGCACTTTTTGTTATGCAGATTGTAACAAAACAATGTATTGAAGTTGAGCTTCATATTTTTTAACAACCCTTACTTTGAGTAAACATTCCATTTCAATATTTGTTCATATTTTTGGAACTCAAAATGCACATAATAGTTGAAGAATGGAAAACACACAGGGCTGTGACTCACTTTTGAATTCTTGTTCAATGAGCACTTTCTATTATGCAGACTGTAAAAAAACAATGTTTTGAAGTTCACCTTCATATTTTATAACAACCCTTACTTCCACAAACATTCCATTTGAATATCATCATACATTTTGTGAATAAAAAATGCACAAAAAAGTTGCAGAAAATGAGAAACACACAGGGTTGTGACTCACATCTCAATTCTTGTTAAACAATGTATTGAAGTTTACCTTCATATTTTATAACAACCCTTACTTTCAACAAATATTCCATTTCAATATATGTTCATATGTTTGGAATGCAAAATGCACATAATAGTTGTAGGATGGAAAACACACAGGGTTGTGACTCACTTTTGAATTCTTGTTCAATGAGCACTTTTTGTTATGCAAACTGTAACAAAACAATGTTTTGAACATCACATTCATATTTTTTAACAACCCTTACTTTTAACAAACATTCCATTTCAATATTGTCATATGTTTTGTGAACATAAAATGCACCAAAAAGTTGCAGGAAATGGGAAACACATGAGGTTATGACTCACATCTCAATTCTTGTTAAACAATGTATTGAAGTTCACCTTCATATTTTATAATAACCCTTACTTTCAACAAATATTCCATTTCAATATATGTTCATATGTTTGGAACACAAAATTCATATAATAGTTGCAGGATGGAAAACTCTCAGGGTTTATTCACATCTTAAGTCTTGTTCAATGAGCACTTTTTGTTATGTAGACTATAACAAAACAATGTTTTAAACTTGACTTTCATATTTTTTAACAACCCTTACTTTAAGAAAACATTTCATTTCAATTTTGTCATATATTTGGAATAGAAAATGCACATAATAGTTGCATGATGGAAAACACACTAGGTTGTGACTCACTTATCAATTCTTGTTGAATGAGTGTTTTCTTTTATGCAAACTATAACAAAACAATTTTTTGTAGTTCACTTTCATATTTTATAACAACCCTTACTTTCAACAAACATTCCATTTCAATACCTGTTCATATGTTTGTAATACAAAATGCACATAATAGTTGTAGGATGAAAAACACATAGGATTGTGACTCACTTCTAAATTCTTGTTCAATGAGCACTTTCTTTTATGCAGACTGTAACAAAACAATGTTTTCAACTTCACCTTCATATTTTATAACAACCCTTACTTTCAACAAACATTCCATTTCAATATTTGTTCATATGTTTGGAACACAAAATGCACATAATAGTTGCAGGATGGAAAACACATAGGGTTGTGACTCACTTCTGAATAAGAGTTCAATGAGCACTTTCTTTTATGTAGACTATAACAAATCAATGTTTTCAACTTCACCTTCATATTTTTTAACAACCCTTACTTTCAACAAACATTCCATTTCAATATTGTCATACGTTTTGTGAATAGAAAATGCACAAAAAAGCTGCAGGAAATGGGAAACACATGGGGTTGCGACTCACATCTCAATTCTTGTTAAACAATGTATTGAAGTTCACCTTCATATTTTATAACAACCCTTACTTTCAACAAATATTTCATTTCAATATTTTTTCATATGTTTGGAACACAAAATGCATATAATAGTTGTAGGATGGAAAACTCACAGGGTTTATTCACATCTAGCAAGTCTTGTTCAATGAGCACTTTTTGTTATGTAGATTGTAACAAAACAATGTTTTGAACTTCACCTTCATATTTTTTAACAACCCTTACTTTAAGAAAACATTCCATTTCAATTTTATCATACATTTGGAATAAAAAATGCACATAATAATTGCATGATGGAAAACACATTGGGTTGTGACTCACTTCTCAATTCTTGTTCAATAAGTGCTTTATTTTATGCAGATTGTAACAAAACAATGTTTTGAAGTTCACCTTCATATTTTATAACAGCCCTTACTTTTAGAAAACATTCTATTTCAATACTTGTTTATCTGTTTGGAACAAAAAATGCACATAATAGTTGTAGGATGGAAAACACATAGGGTTGTGACTCACTTCTGAATTCTTATTCAATTAGCACTTTCTTTTATGTAGACTATAACCAAACAATGTTTTCAACTTCACCTTCATATGTTTTAAAAACCCTTACTTTTAACAAACATTGCATTTCAATATCGTCATACATTTGGAACACAAAAAGAACAAAAAAGTTGTAGGAAATAGAAAACACAAAGGGTTGTGACTCACTTCTCAATTCTTGTTCAATGATCACTTTATGTTACGCATAGTGTAACAAAACAATGTATTGAAGTTCAAAATAGTTCAACTTACCTATAATGGTCCTGTAGATGCACAAAATAGTTGTAGGAAATATTCAACTTACCTATATTGGTCCTACAAAGCATTTTGATAGGTCAAAAGTCAAAGGTGTTGTTGCACAACTTATAAAAGTTTGAGATGCCACAACAATAGCAGCATTGGAGGTTGGTGGAGGAGGGAATTCGTGTAATGTGGTAGTGGATACAATACAAAAAAAATCTCCCACTTTAAATAATACATCTTGTTGGAATCAAGGAACACTGAGAGGGGGGGAGGGAATCAGTATTCTACAAAATTTAACTTTATTAATCTGATCTTTAAACCACTTATAGCATTGAACCAAAAGAAAGATGCAAGAACACAAAGAAATCAACCACAACACCATAACACAATTATTTTTTACATGGAAACCCTATTAGGGGAAAAGACATAGTGGAGGTCAATCCACAATATGATTATACTCAATATAAGTGTTTACAAAAGGGGAATGCACATGCATTCAAGCACACTGCCTAGAGCTCACTGCTCAAATACAAAATTTAAGACTCATTGTCTTACAAAACATTTGGATTACATCTAGAAGATTTGAATTGAGAAATTAGCATTTGCTAATGCCTAATTACAATTCCAATTAAGCACATGTAATGCCCCGCCACGCAACCCTAGAGGAAGTTGCAATTCACTACTTAAATGCTCCAAAAAAAATTTTGTTTAAGTACAAATAACCTGCAAGATGAACACATTTCCAACAACCTCTAAGGCCATGAGACAAAGATTACTTTAAAACCCAAACAACAACAAACATTAATATAAACCAAAACATTAATCACTTAAGGAAATGAGACAACATACATTCCATACAAGATAACTTACAACGAAGGATAGAAATACCAAAAGATTTCAATTAACAATATTTAAACAATACGATTACAACACTCATTCCCCGAATGAGGTAATTCCAACAAAATGATTACATAATACAAATTCCACCTCGATAACAACTGAGGGGTAATAAAATACAATAAGAATTGAGAGAACAAGGCATGAGAAGAAACTGATTCCCATGAGCTCTCCAGCTGGAAATGACAAACACACGAACATGAAGAAGAACCAACAGAATAAGATGCACACCACCCGACCACATGGAACCCAAAGGCCCCACTCCCTCTATGTTAGGAGATAGTAACAAGGATTTCCTAGATAAGACCATCTACCACTAGACACTGGCCAACACAAAAACTGAACTACAAACAAGAACATATACCACATCACTTAATATCATGGTTATAATGCTTCCAGAGTACAAAATTGAGTACAATCACTATACAAAATAAACCAATGGTACAACACCATACCGACTATTGTCATAGGAGGAGTGTCATTGCAAAGGCTGCATGGGATCTCCTAGCAAGTCTTCCTATGTCCCGGCCCCCCTCTAGGGATATCTTGGAAACCTCAACTGACTCCCGGCCCCACATGCACACCAGAGCAGAATTGATTATCTCTCGTAAAGATGAGATAACGATCTTTCCATTCTAGGCCTTCCCAACTCATCTCAAGTATCATACAAGCCCTTGAGCCAATGAGCGAGGCTAAATTATCTTATTAATGTTCAAGCTACTCTATCCCTAGTATAAGTTATTTTAATTTTCACTTAGTTAACTAACTCTCACACGAGTTATCCTGGAACCACTTTGGGCCCGGTGCTCGTTGAAAGCCACTCCCCTATCAACAACACAACTCAACCACATGCCAAGGGTAGACAATGCACTAACACTAATCACAAATAACCAAACACCTCAATAGGTAACACATCACTACAAATGTACAAAACTAAAACCAAAGCGTGCACTACCCAAGGCTAACACAAGGTTGACTAACATAATGATAACCCACATAACGAACTAAAAACATGACTCAACCTTTAATCACAAGGTCACACAACCCGTACGAAGAACCAGGTCTCATGCACTACCCAAGAAAGACAATAACCAATCACAAGGGCAACAATCATCATCTAAATAAACACAAGTGGAAGACTTACATGATCAACAAGAAATGACTTAAAGTCAACAATCATATAATCACACGTTCTTTAAATGCCTAAGGATGTAATCTTGACAAACAAACTTTTCTCATAACACGGAAACCAAAGTACATAACAAAGGTTGACTCACATACAACCACCCATACCAATAAATGAACCCATAGATCTGGAAGACTCTCAAAACATTCACTCTCATTCCACAACATCGAAGGCGAACAATTAAACACTGAAAACATTTCAGACAAATGGGTAAGCTAATGCTCAAAGTTCCTAAATCTAGTCAAACACAGATTTCATGACTTGCATTTATCCAATCAATTGATCCCATTTCTTTTTACGACATTGAAATATTTAAAGAATAGATCATTTACTCTAAATTTCAGAACCATATTCATAATCAAATCACTTTAATAATGCAACTATCTGGTTAAAATTTAAATCAACCGTTCTCTCTAAGTTTCATGATCACAAACCATAGATAAATCACTTGATTAATAAATCATTTAGATTAATTAATAAGTTCATCCTTTACTCTCAGTTTCGCAATCATATTCTATAATTAAACATCTTGAAAAAAATAAACATTTAGATTAAATAATTCAATCTTGATTTCAACCTAGCATTGAATAATTCAACTAAATCTTATCTCTACTTGAATTCAATTATATTCCAAAATGAATATACCTAATAGTGAGTTAACCATGTTGACCACTTAAGGAGTTTAAACCAATAATTATATTTTGTTTCTCAATCACATATCTTAATAAAATCAACCTTTGAAGTATAATCATTTGATTATTTAAAATCTCCTTTCTTTCTTTTTTCCAATACATCATTTGACTATTAAAAAAAATTCAACGTTCTAAATAATTCTTCTGAATAAAGAATCTAATTTTGCTTTGATTATGTACAACAATTTCATCCTAAGATGATCAATATTTTAAATTTGTCTATTTAATTTCATTTGCTTCAGTTATCCATAATAATCAAAATCAAATTATAAATAAATCCAACATTTGACAATAAAGTCGTCTGATTTAAATAAGACATTCGTTAACTCTAAGTTTCACTAACATATTCAAACTCAAGATATTTTAATAACTAATATTTAAATTAAATCACTTAATCCATTTTGCAACATAGGATATTCAATCAACTAAATTCAATATTTCAAATAAAACATTAGATTTTCTAAACTCCACTCTTGCCTCTAATAGCACAACGATAATCATCTTAATATGTTTGAATTATGATACCCCTTAGCGCATCTATTAAAATAAAGTACCAATGCGATATCCATACAATTAAATTTAAAACTATATTATCATGCTTATTTATAAATAAATATTCAATGTACATATCTACCTTCATATACAAATATATTTAATTTAAATAACTATTATTTTAACAAATAATTAAAACACCCATTAATTAAAATATATCAAATAATTTATATATATTTCAATTAATCATCTTTAAAATCCTTATGATTTAACATATATAATAATATATATATATATTTTAAACTTATACTAAAATTCATTTAATTTAATATATATTAAATATATTATATTTTATATAATATATAATATTAAATATTATATATAATATATAAAATATAATATAAATAATATATATAAAAAATTAAATTCAATAAAAGAAATCAAAATTGTTTTAAAACAAAGAAAGGGCTGAAGCCTGCATGCACCTCCCCCGCGCGGTGGTGGTGTGTGTTGTTCACAACCAGCCCCCGGGCGGTGGTTGTGTGTTCACACACCCGCGAAGGGTGAGGTGAACCGCCCTGGCTGGGTGGGGTTGGCCTCCCACCTCCTAAAAAAATAAAAAATATATTTTATTTACTTTTTTTTTTTTTTTTAAAGAAAACATAAACCCTATTCCAAAAAAACATAGAAAAATTCTTCATGGATAAAAATAAACACAGGGTTATTTCCAGAATTTAATAAATGGAAACCCTTGTATTTTTTTAAAATGAATTGTGGGTTTTATTGAGCAAATTCCCAACAAAATCTTGTAACAAAACAATGGATTTTTCATCACAAGCATAGGGTTTAGATTTTTGTTTTGACAACAAGACTCTTTTGGTTTTCTTTTCAAAATCTCAACACAAAATGCAAGTTTTCAAACAAATAACTCATGGGTTTCATTGGATTCAAACAACATTAAAAGATTTCTAAATAGCATGAAGAGGATCTAATCTATTTTCAAAATGGACAAGCAATAATAAGAGGAACCTATTTTCTTCCTCCAAAACTTGAAGCCTTCAAACATGGAGTTTTCCAATTCCTCCATTGAATCCATCCCAAGCAAAAGTCTTCACCTCCTTCACAAATCCAAGTAAAACCACCCACAAACTCTCCATTCAAGTTGAAAACCCATCCCCCTCCAAATGAACAAAAATCCCCTAAAAATAGAGTTTCCCCCAAATTATTCACAAATTGAAATTCAAAACAACCATAGCATCTAACATCAATAACATGACCAACAACCATAGCATCTTGTGCTTCCTTCAATGCACTCAACATTGTCTCCATTTTAGGACCAATCAATCCTTTGAGCTCACATACCCTTTCAACAATTCCATATTTTTCATGCTTCAAAATTTTGATTTTGTCAAGCAGGGATATGACTTGACCTTCTTTCCTACTCATAGAAACGTTTAGAGGATAAAATGCTTGAGAAATATTTTCTAACTATTTCTCATACTCCTTCATTTTCTTCTCAATGTCCTCAGTGAATTTAGACAATCATAAGCATGACTTATAGATATTTCCACCCTCAAATAATGCACCTTCAATGTTCTTCACATAGGTAGCTAATAAGGATTTTTCATTAGCTATCATACTCTTCAATCTACTGAACCTTATCCTTAGCTGACTTCTCAAGAGACTCAAAGTGAGTACTTACAAAGTTGATAAGTTTCTTCAGCTAACCGGATGGAGAATCAGATGAATCCTTGACAAATGTAGGCATGATCTTTTCTAAGATACTGGATGCAAGGATTAGCAACTCACTGTCCTCAATGTGAGATTTCAATATCTCCTCCCTTTCCTTGGCTTGAGCAAATGATGCAATTTTCAACTTCTGAATAGGAGATAGAGTGGCCAAGTTGATAGGAACTTCAACCAATTCAGGGTCAAACTCCTCCTATTGTTCTTCTAAAAAATCCTTTACTGCCTTTGTAGTGTCTCTTGCTTCCACAACAACTTCCTTTACCTCAACCTTCTTCTCTTTAGCCATAGATTCCTGCTTGGCTTTGGGAATCTCTATCTCATTGATTGTCACAACTTTAGGAGCTTCAGTCTCCATGGGAATTTCAGTGTCTTGCATGTTTAGAGGATTCTGAATATCCTCAAATTTGTTTATTTCCCTTCTTCAATTACTAGACTAGATGGAGTATTTTCATCATGAGATTCTTTAGAAACAACATCATATCTATTCTTCAAAAGAATTGCCTTAAGAAATTTCTCAGTATCTTTTGCCACTTCCTTAGTCTGTTCAATCATCAACTTATTCACCCTTTTTTTTCTCTTAAAATCCCTTTTTGCATCATCGAGGATATTATTCATCTCTTCTGTTGACATTACCAAACATAGATCAGCAAGTATACGTTCTCTCATTTGTTCTTCTTCAATTCTTGCATTTACTCTCCTCATTTCTAAGACTTCATAGAGCCCTTTAGGAAAATTTGACATTATTTCTATGAGAGTCATATTGAAATTATTCAAGTACTTTATTGTGTCTTCTTCAAGAATTCTCTTATCAGAACTATCAAAAGTGCCATACCATTCAAAAAGTGGTCTAAGATTACCATTCTTGATTAAATATTTTTCAACTTCATCTATATTCATATCTAATCTATTAGTTTTCACCTTCTTCTTTGATTTCTCTTCACCGGAGGGCTTGTCCTTAGAGACTTTTGATGCCTTTGTGCCCTTAGTCTTGATTTATCTTACCTCTTCATTAGATTCAATTTCTTCATCTTCCTCAACTACAACATAAACTCTTGTGCTTTTATCCTTCTTTCTCTTTCCTTCTCTCCCAGATGTCTTGACTTGAGCTTTCATAGGGCTTGATTTCTTTGTAGGACCGGATGAGAGTGCAGAGCTCCTTGTAGATCTATTTCTGGTAGAGGATGTTTTTAGACTAGTAGACTCAGTTCTAGCAGGCTCTCCTTCTTCAGCTTGTTCTCTTTCCCTCCTAGCTTCCATCACTGCTTCAGCTGATATTCCCATGCTTTCTGCAAAAGCTTCACCTTCCTTTCTTACCTTCTAGATTATCATATGATTCTTTAGTTGTTCATGCACTTTCATATCTTTCTCTTCAAAGGTACCAAACCTTTCTTCTATTAGATCCTGAGGTTTACTCAACAGCTGTTGAGCATACAACTCCAAAATGTGTTCTTCAACCTCATATCCCATAGGCATTATCCAAACTGTTCTAGGTTTTGTGGCTTCCATCAAGCCCTAATCAATGTCTACCATGAAGAAAATAGTGTCCTTATATTTTTCCACAATAGATGTAGGAATCATTTCCTTGGCTTGCATTTCACTCTAAAAATTTTTTAAGTAACCCCAGATAGTGGTTTTCCTTGATTTGTTGTCACCAATTCCATAAAAGATGTCTCTGATTTGAACAACTATAGGTTTATCACCTTTCCATTGAACTTTACCAACTCCCAAAACTTCATTCATGAAGTAGAAGAATAAAAATAATAATAGATTACCGTACTTGAAAGAATTCTTCTTATCCTTCTTGATTTTTCCAAGATTCTCAATTAGTTGGCTTCAAAGTAACTCACATAGGTCATATTCTGCATTTTCCTTGACCATCTGATAAGCTACATAGATTGTAGTACCAGATATAGAGTTATCTTGGTTGGAGTAGTAGATTTTATATCCGATAACCATAGAGGAAACTCTTACACCTACTTTGATGATGTGATTGATTGTCATGGCTCTTTTGTCAAAAAATGAACCGGTTGTCTCAGTGACTATTTGGTTCTTTATAGATTTCAATGTCAGCAACCCACCAGATGAATTTAGACCTATAACAATCCTTATAGCTTCCTTTGTGATCTTGAAAGGTTGACTTAACCACATGAACTCGACATGTACTCAACTCAATATGTATCAAACCCATTCATTTTCGTTGAACACGGGAAATTTCACAATTTGTGTGAACTTCTTCTCCTCCAAAGTTTTAAACTTAGGTTTTACATAGAGAAATTCTTCCACATTGTGATTTGTGTACAAGTTTAACAACTAGGAGCTTCCTAACTTTTGAACATTTGCATGAATGTATGCCCTAATATCTTTGATATGCAAACCACCATATGGAATGGAAGAAAATGCACCTAATGGTTTTGTCTTGATGGATTTCAATGGGTGTCATTTGAATTTCAGATGGGGCCTATCCTTGATATCAACTACTAACAGACCAGCCATTTCTAGAAATTTCAAATTCACATTTTTTGCAGATAAATACCTTTCAGCGAACTAGGGTTTGATCATCGAATTTCCTTCAGACTTGAATCTTCGCCAAACTTCACTTGCAGAGCTCTCCAAACTTCTTCTTCTCAAAATGCAATGTGACAAATTAGGGATAGAAGCAACCTTTTACCATTTGCACACCGAACTTTTTGTTGCAATAAATGTTTTTTCCCTAGGTCTTCCAAATACCCTATTTTCATAGACTGTGAAAGAAAATTCTTCTGTAGACCTTCAATTTTGCATAAGTTTCATCCACAAGAGATCCTGAAACATCGGTAGATAATCAATGTAATGATTCCAATCTGCCACATTTTGGTACCAACTAGTAGTAGGGGGTTAAAAGATTTTCTTGAGAACTCCCCCTAGGCCAAAGGCCTTTAACTAATTCTCAGAGTAATTTCCAGTGCCAGATTTTGGTGTGGAATCATTTCCTACATCAAAAGCATTCTTCTTCACCCATGTTTTTTTCATTTGCTTCCTGATCTCATTCGTAGTAACTTTTCCTTTTCCCTAATCATCCTTCTACATATTTTTCCCTTTGTTTGTCGGACCCTTCCTACTTCTACAGAATCTTGCAATATGACTGGATTTGTTGCAATTATAGCACACCACATTTCTTTGTACAAACTAGTTATTCCATTGATTTTCTCTTGATCTGCACTAGTTAGCAATATGGGAAAATCTATTGCAAGCATAACATCTAATATTTCTATTGAAAAAGTTGTTTGACATATTTCTGCATTCAATTGACTTATGACCATACTTATTGCAATTGAAACACTGACCTGGGAATGATGGACCACTTGGATTAATTCTTCTTCTACATTGAGCAGCCATATGACCAAATTTATTGCAAATAAAATAGTATCCATTGAACTTTTGAGCATTAGGTTGTCTTACTGGATACCTTCTAGATTTGTTCATCTGATTTCCTTGCCTAAATTTCCTTTGACTAGATCTGGAACTTTCTCCTTTCTCATGTCTAAGACCATGCTTTTCACTTCTAGTCCTCTGACTTTGAATCAGTTCATCAAGCTTAGCTGAGCTAATCTTGAACTTCTCCTTGTATTCATTTGCAGTAGAAAGTTCATCTCTAAGAGTAACAATCTGTCTTTCAAGCTCTTCTTCATTATTTCTGGATCATTGCAATTCAAGCTCCAACTAATTGAATCCATTAGTAATTCAGCTTCATTCTTCAAATTTTTCTTTCAAGGACTGAGCAATATTTTCTTCATTCTTCTTTTTGTCTTCAATCTCCTTGGTCATCCTCATCACAATAGATTCCATCTCATGCTTTAGGACAACATTATCTTTGGTGAGATTTACACATTCTTCTGTCTTTTCCTTCAGGGCTTGACTCAAGTGTTAATCTTCCATGCTTTTACATTCTGCTTGATCTGATCATAGATTTCCTTTCTCTTTTCCTTTGACTTATTGATTTGATCTTTCAATGATTGAATAATTTTTTCAGCATTCGCGAGGCTTGCTTGTGATTCTTGGACTTCAGATTTGGATAGATCAAGATCATCTAGTGCCACCAAAAGTTGTTGTTGAAGACTGTCGGAATCCATTGAATCACTTTCTCGAATCTTCCCCAAGCTATTAAAATTCTTCTGAGGAACTAGGCTCTGATACCAATTTTTGGAATCAAGGAACACTGAGAGGGGGGGTGAATTAGTGTTTTGCAAAATTTAACTTTATTAATCTGATCTTTAAACCACTTATAGCATTGAACCAAAAGAAAGATGCAAGAACACAAAGAAATCAACCACAACACCATAACACAAGGATTTTTTACATGGAAACCCTATTGGGGAAAAACCATGGTGGAGTTCAATCCGCAATATGAGTATACTCAATATAAGTGTTTACAAAAGGGGAATGCACATGCATTCAAGCACATTTCCTAGAGCTCACTGCTCAAATACAAAAGGAAGACTTGAACTATCTTACAAAACATTTGGATCACATCTAGAAGATTTGAACTAAGAAATTAGCATCTGCTAATTCCTGATTACAGTTTCGGTTAAGCACATCAATCACATTCTTCACACTCTGTCTGATTCTACTATTGAAACTCTGACTGCTTTAATTTGAATCACAAATCTTCTTTCTACTCAAATGAAACTGCACACAATTGATCAATAACCCTTCTCACTTTCATATCTCATTGCAACACAAATCAAAATGATATAAACAATTTGTTATATATATCCATGATTAGGAATTACATCAATTACATATCAGCTTTTATAAAATATAAAACATGTACAAACTGTCGGCTCAATCCATAAATAATTATCAATGTGAATCAACCAATGTCAGCCATAGCATAGTGAGGACCTAAAACAAAATGTTCGAACATGAAACACTTCAAACAATTATTCCTCGACTATTTGCAACATGCTACATTCACTTAGTTGACCTTCTTGCACTGTTAAGCAGAAAATCAACAAACTGAATCTTCTAACTTGCACATAAATGAATGCGATGCTCTAATATTCGAAGATAACATATATTATACACCAAACAACCTTCCCTGAGATCAACAACACAAAATGATAACAACAAATTTCATGTGAATCTATATACACAACTCTATCAGATGCTCTATTCTAACTTTGACAGTTATCACCTTGCTTCGATCTAACTTTTGGTTCAAGCAAATACTGAAGTGCAGATAGGATTATGTACTAGGTTTTCCATCAATGACAACACCAGATGACATGTGCAGTGTCTCTTGCCAACAAATCTACATACAAGAGTAATAATTATACCTTTAAATAAAATCCAAGCCCATACAATTCACCTCCTCGCTAGTCAGTTCAACCAATAGGAACACCACTTGGCTAAAAAACATCCCCTTTGCAACATCTAAATTGCTACATACTCATGCACTACAAAATACAAATTGCATAGTTGGTTTAATTTCATCTTCATATGCAACAAGAGATAGTGGCAGCCTTGTGTTTCCATTGCTCAACAATTTGGCTAGTGATTGTTGACTTGTTGAGGAAATGGTATGGGCTTGGATTTTGTTTAAAGGGATAATGGTTACTCCTATATGTAGATGTCTTATTTGAAGTTTGAGCTTTCCTGTATGTTCCCTATCCACTACTGCATTACAAAAATTCCCTCCACCAACCTCCAATGCAACTATTGTTGTGACATCTTAAACTTTTATCAGTTGTGCAACAACACCTTTGACTTGTGACCTATCAATTGTGCAACAACACCTTTGAATTTTGATATTTATCAGTTATGCAACAACACCTTTGACTTTTGACCTATCAGTTGTGCAACAACACCCTCCATTGTTGTCTTTGTTTTATCAAATTCCTATCTTTTAGATTGTATCTCTCTCCGAACAACATTAAGCTCCTCTTCTTTTCACCATGACAACTTCTAATGTTTTAACTCCTTTTCTAAGTGGTTAATTTTAGGCTTTAGTTGTTCTGCTCCACTTTGAGCATTTCCAACTATTGTTTTTGTAGTGTCTTTATCATTAGAGTATGCAGATGTTTCTTTTCGCAAGCTCATTAGGGAATTTTTCTGCCTTTTCAAATAAGAATTTCATGCCTCCACCCAATTGATTCTCTTTTTCTGCACTTAGATCTAGTATTTCCTTTTCCTTATCATCCATTTCCAATTGTATTTGTTCCATGGAATTGCTAACTTCAAGAATGCTTTCCTTCATTTGTTCAACTCTACTTATAACATCATCTCTCTCTTTCTTTGCTTGCACAAATTCATATTCAATAGAAAACCTTTCAAGTTAATCCACTTTTGCATTTCCATTTTCCCCTTGCACATACTACACATGCTCCTTCCTCCACTTCTCATGAGCAGGAACAACCTCTTTGGTCAATACATTATCTATCTAGTTTACTTTGGTCTACTTATTTCCAAGTGTTTTTAGAGAAGATTCCTTTTTTCATTACATACTTTCTAGTATGTCCTCATATTTTTTATTACTAGAATGTCATACAATTCTCATAACAAATATTTTTTGAATTTTGTCAGATTTCTTGTAGGAAAAGGGATAAAGTTTTAAATGTCCATATTGAAATATAATAATAAAGTAATAAGAGTAATAAAAAATACAGTTATAAACACTAATAAAGAGCAATACAAAATATCTTTCATTCTATAGTTGTGTTTCAAAATAGTAGATCTGGTTATACAACAGTGAGTGGGTTGTTGTTTTTACAACACCTTGTGTTTTCCAATCTATAGTTTTACAAAATTGTATTCATGTATTGAATAGTAGTAAATAGTAATAAAGAGTAATAAAAAATACAGTAATAAACACTAATAAAGAGCAATACAAAATATCATTCATTCAACTCTAGTGTTTCAAAAGAGTAATGCAAAATAAAAATAAAAGTTTCCATTTTTCATTTAACAATTCTTTGGAGATCCTAATCAGATTCACTCTTTACATTTTATGTCTTTACATTTGTGCCCTAATTGGAATGGTAAGGGCATCCTACACCAAGCCACTAAATAACCTTTTTATCATTTTTCAGAACTAGTGTAGGGTGGTCTAGCAGTGTGCAGAGGGCATGATACATCTCTTGTATGTCCTCTTCGATGTGTGGCTCAACAACATGACCATGGAATCACATTGCTTGGTCAAAAAAATGAGCACCCTAATGCTCTAGGATGTTGCTAAATTTTTTGTTTGTACAAACCTCATATCCAAGGATTATTGAAGCAATAAACGTGAGAAGATGCCACCAATGAGGTAGAGACTATGATCAACATCATATTTTTTGAATGCTTCCTCAAGCTATACATGATTTACCACATGTTTCCATACATATTTTGCACATAGAATATGAACCAGAGGATGGTTTGTGAGCAAGTCCATGGAGTCTGATAGGAACCTGCATGTTGGGTATGTGTAGGATCATGATGGGCCAAAAAGTGGCAATATGATGGGTATGTGGTTGACGACTTTTTTTTACCCAAAATTGATGAAACAAAAAGGGTTTTTAAAGCAGATTCTCAATTTTCCACCGATATAAATTATGCTTTACTTTGAATTTAATAAGTAATTATTATTCATTTTCTATTCAAATTATGACTATAGTCCTGATTGAAAATCATCTATAGCTTTAAAACGATATCACATTTTTTGAATCCAAAACATGCATCACATTCTATGCTTCACATACTATAGGATTAAAAAAAGAAAAATTGAATTTCATGAAGTTTTGACCAAGTTAAGGTGGTAAGACATATGAGTTTTTATATTTTTTAAAAAGTTGTGATAAAAAATTGATAATTAATTATTTACTTGGAAAAAAATTACAAAAAAATAGGCATCACATCGGGGCATGAGTTCTTTACTTATATATAAAATCTTATAAAAAAATATTATTATTTTATTGTGGTTAGGGTGGTCAAACAGACACCTACTTCTTATTTTTTCCCTAAAATTAAGTACCACTACATTGAAATTTCAAATTTTCACCAAATAGATTTTATTTTATTTTAAACAAACCTAGTAGTTTAGAAACTACATTCAATTTGCTACAGATTCTATTCTTACATATTTTCGAAATAATATAGATAACTTATTCAAATTTTTACGTCAAGTTACCTAACTCTAATTTTTCTAAATTTTTTGCCACTTAAGGGCCTATTTTTTCCATGATGATCCTTCACATACCCTGCTGCATCGACCTCTGAATAGAGGAGTGCAAGTTCAATGGGCTCCAAAAATCTACCGATCTTATGAATCGCATCCTCCACTACCTGGCATTTGAATTTGAAAGAAAAATGCAACATCTTTGTACTAAATAGACTACCATTATCTTCCTAATCATCATGGGGAACCTAGCTGATGTGAATCCTTGAGTTCAACATTTTTAGTTGTACAGTCAAAAAAAAAGGAAAAAGAGTCAGTAACAAATAGCATTGTAGGCATCTAGAAAAAAATTGTTATTTACTTGCAACCACTAATTCATCCACTATTTGAGAAAATAAATAAATATCACAATACATTTATGAAAACAAAAGGTCTTAGTTACATGAATACTGCTTTGTAAAACTAAAGATTGGAAAACACAGGGTGTTATGAAAACTACAACACACTTACTGTTGTAAAACTAGATCTAAGTGTAGAAAAAGAGAATCAGTTGGGTTGAGACATGAAATTCTTATGAAACATATCAATTATGTAATCATAAATACACTTGTTGCAAATAACAAACCCGAGACACAAAAACAATACTCACAACTAGCAAACTTGATTATTATTCAATAAAGAAAATCTTACATGTAGAGGATCCCAAATCCTCGAGCTCTGCAATACATGCAAGCTACAGAAGTTTCATAAAAGAATTACAGAATTACAGAAAATCCCCTCTCATTGTTTCAGTCAAGGGTGCACAAATACTGTTGAATTTTATAATGAACTTTTTGTAAAAACTTGCCAAACCATGGAAAGATCTCACCTCAGTAGCAGTTCTTGGGGTAGGCCATTCTAGAATAGCCTTCACCTTTTCTGGGTCCATCTTAAGACCTTCTACCGAGACAACAAACCCCAAGTACACTAACTTCTTAACAAAACTACACTTTTTCAAATTTATCAACAGTTTATCCTCCCTCAACTTCTCAAAAACCCTAAGAATATGCATTAAATGCTCATCCAAGGTCTTACTAAAAGTCAAAATATCATCTAAATACAAAATGACAAAACTTCCCAGAAACTTTTTCAGTACCTCATTCATAAGCCACATGAATGTGCTCGGTGCATTGGTTAGCCCAAAAGGTATGACTAACCACTCGTACAGGCCCTCTTTGGTCTTGAAAGCAGTCTTCCATTCACCGCCCTCTCGAATCTAGATCTGGTGATATCCGCTCTTCAGATCAATCTTCGTGAAGTACTGTCCTCCACTCAAATAGTCCATCAGGTCATCCATCCTTGGTAAGGAAAATCTGTACTTGATTGTTATCTTATTTATGGCCTGGGAGTCTGCACACATCCTCCACTCCCCATCCTTCTTCGGTGCTAGTACTGTAGGTACTACAAATGGGCTCAGATTCTCTCGAATCAAACCCTTTCTCAACAATTCCTGAACTTGTCTATTCAACTCCTCATTTTCTGCAAGAGTCATTCTACGAGCTACCTTATTTGACAAACTGGCTCTAGGGATCAAGTTAATCTGATGACTAATCTTCCTCATTTGTGGTAAACCCTCAGGTACGTTATCAGAAATAATCTCTTGAAACTCATCCAATAGTCCAGAAACTTCTACTGGCACCTTCTCACTATCTTCCTTTTCCATTCTAGGAATCAATGCATAACACATATGCTCATGCTTCATGCCTTCTAAAAATTTCTTCCATCAACAAAACAAATTCTAGCACTATTGCATACCTTTTCTTCATCCTTCTTCAGGGGTTTCAACTTATGATGAACTTCATCCTTTGTTAGAGAATAAGTGTTTGCATGGCCATCATGTACAACACGCCTATTGAACTGCTACGGCCTCCCCAACAACATGTGACATGCATCCATGGGGATGATATCACAAAGTACCTCATTACGATAGTTTTCGATTTTGAACTTCACTAGGCATTGCTCATTGACCAGAACTTTGTGGTCTTTCTACAACCAGGCAATCCCATATGGGTGTGGATGCCTTTCCCTTTTCAGCTTCAACTTTGTAGCCATCTCTTCTGATACCAAATTATCAGTGCTCCCACCATCAATAATGACTTCACAACATTTGTCTTCACACTTGCACCTTGTGCGGAACAAATTCTTCCTCTGCTCTAGCTCCTTATCTTCAGTCACCAGGGCTCTTCTAACCACTAGGGCTTCCCCCCTTTCAGCATCATCTAAATGTTCGGACTGCACCTCCTCATCTACATGTGCAACCCTTCCACGAGCTTTGGGTCTTCTATCTGTCCTTCCTTGGTGTTGTGGACATTCATAGGCTCGATGCCCTTCTTCACCACAATGGAAACAAGTTCCTCTGAAACCAGCTTTTCTAGGCCCTGGCCCAGATCTTCCTCATCCTCTACCTCTTTTATCACCACTATTTTGATCGTGAGGGCGGTAGAAATTGTCATTCCTCTGGCTTCAACTGGTACCCACATCTTCATTTTTTCTTTCATCCTCATTTCGGCTCCCAAAAGATCTTCCACTACCCCTTCCACTTTGACCTCCTCAACCTTTTTGCTTGCTATCAAATCTTTTGTTCAGCTTCTCCTCAACTTTTAGAGAAAACTGGTATGCATTCTAACTAGGTTTAGCGCCTTCGAATGCTCGGTCATAACCCATTAAGATAATGGGCTACCTTCTCCTTGTTGGCCTCTGCATGGCCTATTTTGATGATCATTTTGTGAAAATATTCTATGTATTCTTTCACAGATCTACTTCCTTGCTTCAACCCTTGCAATTTCTTCAGCAAATCTAACTCGTAGTCTACTAGTATGAACTGCTTCTTCAGTTTCTCCACCATGCGATCCCAACTACTGATCTTTACTTTTCCTCTTTGATTTCTCTCCAACTGGACCTCTTTCCACCAAATATTGGCATGGCCCTTCAACTTCATTTTTGCAAGCTTAACCCGATTTGGGTCCTCTACTTCTTCATACTCGAAATATTCTTCTAGCTCGTTGATCCAATCGATCAACTCTTCCAGGTTCAGACTTCCGGAATAACTAGGGACTTCTATTCTGGGTCTTTTTTCGATCTTCAAAATGGCCCTAATTAGCCGCATTTGATCTCAATCAATAGCTTCTTCTTCCTCTTCTACATCTATATCTTCCACCTCTTCTTCATCCTCACTTTCTCCTCTCCTTCCCAGGTCTAACCCTCTTCTCATTTGTTCCTACAATGCATCAATTTGTCTCTGGAGGGCTCTGAAACCCTCAGCAACCAATGGATCTCTTCCACCAGCATTTCTGCCACCTCTGCCACCTCTGGCACCACCACGCCTACCAGGAATCACTCTTGGAGGCATCTTGAATATTTTGAACCCACAACCACGGTCCTGGTGCGAACTACCTCATGATTGGCAATCTATCCACATGCTCAAGAAAACCTGCTCTGATACCACCTAACGAGGGAACAAACCCGAGATAGAAAAATGCACACAACTAGCAAACTTTATTATTATTCAATAATGAAAATCTTACATGCAAATTACAGACTTACAAAAAAATTACCCAGATCCCCTTTTTCAGCATGCGAACTCTTTTTCCCCAAAAAGTTTCCCCAAAAATCAGAAAACTAGCCCATAAATAGTCCATTTTCCCTTTGGAGCCAAAAACAACATTTGAGTTATGAGTTTTGGCAGTTTGGAGCCAAAATTACAATTTGAAATTCTAATTTAAATTCTCATTCAAAAATTAGTATATTTCTAAAAAATGCACCAACTTCCGGAAGCCATAACTTTTAATCCGACCATTGGATCTTCAATGATAATAAATTTTTGGAAAGCTCTCGAGAAGATGATTTCCTACAAAGTAGGCCTATGGCTACCTACTTTGACATTTCCACAAATTTTTAGGCCCATCCGGAACTATTTAGTGCCTCAAACTAAGCTCGAGAGGTTTTTCAAGGCAAAAAGCAGAAACTAGAACTTGAATAACTTTCAAACCGTGAATGATCTTGACCTGATTCTTTCACCAAAGTGTTCATTTTTCCATCCTGAACCTTCCCATAAATTTTTGTCCTCCCACGCCTTCAAATTCATACTTGCTAAAAGTAGCAGTTGAGCAGAAAAAGCAGAAAAGCAATTTTGAAAGTTGGAAACTCTTATTCGACGAAAAGGGTGTCTAGAAATGCATAAACATCTACAAAAAGAAAAAAACATGAAAAAAAATGGAAATCATCTTTTTTGGGTGATGCAAGATTGCCTTCACACCACTGAATGCTCCTACATCAAACACCTAGGGTAATTTGAGAAGTGACCCCATCACGTCTCAGATGGTTGAGGAAAACCCAAACGGTCAACCTCTGCCTTAGACAGCCAGGATGAATCTTCGACAGGCCTTCCTCTCCACTTCACCAAATATTCCTCATATTTCCTATTTCTGGTACTCCTTCCCACATGACTATCCAATATTTTTTCAATTTTCTCCTTCTCTGAAATAGGTGCTAGAATGCCACACTGTTCTATTGTTGGTACTTCCTCTGTGCCACCTTCATGATATTCTGTCAAATCTGAAATATTGAATACAAGGGAAATATTGACTCCATCTGGCAACTCTACCTCATATGCATTCCCTAATTCATGCCTCTTCACAATTTTACACGGACCAAACTTCTTCATCTTCAATTTGTTATAGGTTCCCACTAGAAACCTTTTTTTTCTCAAGTGGACCATCACTTCATCACCAATCTGAAACTCCTTATAACTCCTCTTTTGATCTGCCTTAGCCTTATACTACATATTCATCTTGTTAATATGTTCTTTTACCTTCTCATGTATATTCTTGATGTGTTCTATAAAGTCTTCGGCTTCTACACTAGTCTTCTTCTCTTGGTCCATCTTCCTTAATTCTGGAGCGGTCCTGGGACTGCCTCCATACACAATATGGAATGGTGATCTCCCACTGCTTCTGTTGATAGAATTTTTGTAAGAAAATTCTGCCTAGGGCAAGATCAAGTCCCATCCCTTGGGTTTATCTCTTACCAAGCATCTCAGTAGGTTACCCAGATTTCTATTCACAACCTCGATCTGCCCATCAGTTTGTGGATGGTGTGCAGAACTAAACTTCAACTCTGTTTTCAACTTTTCCCACAAGGTCCTCCAAAAGTATCCAACAAATTTTGTGTCACGATCTGAGACTATACTCTTTGGCAAACCATGTAGCCTCACCACCTCTCTGAAGAACAAGTCAGCAATGTGGACTGCATGATGGGTCTTTTGGAATAGGATGAAATGTGTCATCTTTGAAAACTTGTCAACTACCACAAATATTGAATCATTCCCTCTTTGTGTCCTTGGAAAACCAAGAACAAAGTCCATACTTATATCTTCCCATGGCCTCTCTAGTATAGGTAAGGGCTAATACAACCCAACATTCTGGCTCACTCCTTTAGCCATAAAGAATACAAAAACAATACTCACAACTAGAAAACTTGATTATTATTCAATAAAGAAAATCTTACATGTAGAGGATCCCAAATCCTCAAGCTCTGCGATACATGCAAGCTACAAAAGTTTTAGAAAAGAATTATAGAATTATAGAAAATCCCCTTTTCGCAGCATGCGAACTCTCTCTGTAAAAAGCTACCCAAAAATCAGAAACTAGCCCATAAATAGCCCCTTTTCTATTTGGAACCAAAAACAACATTCAAGATATGAGTTTTGGCGGTTTGGTGCCAAAATTACAATTTGAAATTCAAGTTTAAATTCACAGTCGAAAATTAGCACATTTCTAAAATATGCACCAACTTCCGGCAGCCATAACTTTTAATCCGATAGTTGGATCCTCAATGATAATACCTTTTCAGAAAGCTCTCGAAAAGATGATTTTCAACAAAATAGGCCTTTGGTGGACTACTTTGGTGTTTCTGCAAATTTTTCAGGCCCATTCGGGATCATTTAGTGCCTCAAACTGAGCTCAAAAGGTTTTTTAGGGCAAAAAGCAGAAACTGAAACTTGAATAACTTTCAAATCGTGAATGATCTTGACCTGATTCTTTCACCAGACTGTGTATTTTTCCATATTGAACCTTTCCATAAATTTCTGTCTTCCCACGACTTCAAATTCAAACCTGCTAAAAATAGCAGTTGAGCATAAAAAGTAGAAAAGCAGTTCTAACAGTTGGAAACTCTTATTCGACAAAAAAGGGTATCCAACAATGCAAAAACATCTACAAAAAGAAAACAAGAGGAACAAAAATGGAAATCATCTTTTGGGTGATGCAAGATTGCCCTCACACCACTGAATGCTCCTACATGAGACACCCAGGGTAATTTGAGAAGTGACCCTGTCATGCCTCAGATGGTTGAGGAAAACCCAAATATTCAACCTCTACCTTAGATAGCCAGGATGAATCTTCAACAGGATTTCCTCTCCACTTCACCAAATATTCTTCATATTTCCTGTTTCTAGTACTCCTTCCCACATGGCTATCTAGGATTTCTTCAATCTCCTCCTTCTCTGAAGTAGGTGCTGGAATGCTACACTGCTCCATCGTTGGTACTTCCTCTGTGCCACCTTCATGATACTCTGTCAAATCTGAAATATTGAACATAGGGGAAATGTTGACTCCATCTGGCAACTCTACCTCATATGTATTCCCTGATTCATGCCTCTTCACAATTTTATAGGGACCAAACTTCTTCATCTTCAGTTTGTTATAGGTTCCCATTGGAAACCTTTCTTTCCTCAAGTGGACCATCACTTCATCACCAATCTGAAACTCCTTATACCTCCTCTTCTAATCTGCCTTAGCCTTATACTGCATATTCATCTTGCTAATATGTTCGCTTACCTTCTCATCTATATTCTTGATGTGCTCTGCAAATTCTTCGGATTCAGCACTAGTCTTCTTCTCTTGGTCCATCTTCCTCAATTTTGGAGCAGTCCTGGGACTGCCTCCATACACAATCTAGAATGGTGATCTACCAGTACTTCTATTGACAGAATTGTTGTAAGAAAATTCTGACTGGGGTAAGATCAAGCCCCATCCCTTGGGTTTTTCTCCTACCAAGTATCTCAGTAGGTTACCCAAACTTCTATTCACAACCTCGGTCTACCCATCAGTTTGTGGATGGTGTGCAGAACTAAACTTCAACTCTGTTTTCAACTTTTTCCACAAGGTCCTCTAAAAGTATCCAACAAATTTTGTGTCACGATCTGAGACTATACTCTTTGGCAAACCATGTAGCCTCACCACCTCTCTGAAGAACAAGTCAGCAATGTGGACTGCATCATGGGTCTTCTGGCATGGGATAAAATGTGCCATCTTTGAAAACCTATCAACTACCAAAAATACTGAATCATTCCCTCTTTGTGTCCTTGGAAAACCAAGAATAAAGTCCATACTTATATCCTTCTATGGCCTCTCTGGTACAGGTAAGGGCTGATACAACCCAGTATTCTGGCTCACTCCTTTAGCCATCTAACATACCCTACAACTCCACAAATTTCTTCACATCTTGTGATAACTGAGGCTAATAATAATGCTCACTGATAATAGCAATGGTCTTATCCCAACCAAAATGCCCTGCCATTCCTCCACTGTGTTTTTCCTTTATTAGGTTCTCTCTCACGGAACTCCTTGGAATACACAATTGGCTTCCCTTAAACAACATACCATCCTGGATTATGAAATCCAACCACTTTGTCCTATCAATTGTAACAGGCTCCTTGCAAACTTTCCAAGCCTCTGCAAAATCAGGATCTTTAGGGTACAATGTCTTGAGTTCATTGAACCCAACCACTTCAATCTGCATCTCTATCAACAATGTTTGCCTCCTACTTAAGGCATCTGTAACCCTATTCGACTTGCCACTCCTATGCTTTAAAACAAAGGTATAACTCTGCAAAAATTCTACCCATTTCATATGCCTCTGATTTAATTTTCCTTGACTACTCAAATACTGTAATGCTTGATGATCAGTAAATAAAACAAATTCAGCGGCCTTGATTAATGTCTCCATTTCTTTTAATGCTTGAACTATTGCATAAAATTCCTGATTATATATAGAGTACTTTCTCTTTGCATCATTTAAGTTTATACTGAAATAAGCAATAAGCTTACCTTCTTGGCTCAACACTGCTCTAATGGCACAACCACTCAGCATCACAATCCACCCTAAAACACCTTATTGAAACTGAAGGTTCAAACTAGTTGCTCACCTTCTGTCAATAGATCAAAACTCACAAGCCCAAAGGTTCCACTGAACTCTTTTCTATCCCTCCCTCATTGTTTCAGCCAGGTGCACAACATTTCCATCGGGTTTCTAATGAACTTTCTATAAAAAATCCAGCTAAACCATGGAAAAGATTCACCTGAGAATTTTGGGGTAGGCCATTCTAGGAATAGCCTTCACCTTCTCTGGGTCCATCTTTAGACCCTCTGCTGAGACAACAAACCCCAAGTACACTAACTCCTTCACAAAACTACACTTCTTCAGATTAATCAACAATTTTTCTTCTCTCAACTTTTCAAAGACTCCATGAATATGCATCACCACCTTAGGGACTTCATCAATATTAAAATATCATCTAAGTACACAATAACAAAATTTCCAAGAACCAAGCACATTCATTCATGACGCATGAATGTGCTCTCGGGATGCATTGTTAGCCTCCTAAAAGGCATGACTAAACTACTCGTATGTGCCCCTCCTTGGTCTTCGCTAAGGCGTATCACTATCGCTTCTCTCAAGCCGGACTGTGATATCCGCCGATCAATCTTCAGAAGTACCGCGGCTCCACCACCAGGGTCTAACGCTTCATCCATCCTTGGCAAAAGGAAATCTATACTTGATTGTCATGATGAGTGTGGCCTAGAGTCTGCATTAACATCCTCCACTCCCAATTTCTTAGTGCTAGTATCAGCAGGTACTTATATATTTTGGCTTTGTGGGACTCTTCGGACCAAACCTTTCAATAATCGGGAATCCTCTTTTTCGGTTTAACCCCATTTCTACAGGAGTCATTCTATGAGCTGCCATATTTGGAAAGCTGGCTCTAGGGATCAAGTCAATCTGATGACTGATCTTCCTCATTAGTGGTAAACCCTCAGGTACGTTATTAGAAATAATCTCCTAAAACTCATCCAACAATCCAGAAAATTTTACTGGCACCTTCTCACTATCTTCCTTTTCCATTCTAGGAATCAATGCATAACACATACGCTCATGCTTCATGCCTTTTAAAAATTTTCTTCCATCAACAAAACAAATTCTAGCACTACTGCATACCTTTTCTTCATCCTTCTTCAAGGGTTTCAACTTATGACAAACTCCATCCTTCATCAGGGAGTAAGTGTTTACATGTCCATCATGTACAGCTCACCTATCAAACTGCCATAGCCTCTCCAACAACATGTGACATGCATCCATGAGAATGATATCACATAGTACCTCTTCACAATAGCTTCTGATCTTGAACTTCACTAGGCACTGTTCATTGACCAGAACTTTGTGGTCTTTCTGTAACTAGACAATTTGATATGGATGTGGATGTCTTTCCCTTTTCAGCTTCAATTTTGTAACCATCTCTTTTGCCACTAGATTATCGGTGCTCCCACTATCAATAATGACCTCACAACATTTGTCTTCACACTTGCACCTTGTGCAGAATAGATTCTTCCTCTATTCTGGCTCCTTCTCTTTAGTCACCAGGGCTCTTCTAACCACTAGGGCTTCTCCCCTTTCAACATCATCTAAATGCTCGGATTGAGCCTCCTCATCTACATGTGCAACCCTTCCATGGCCTTCTGGCCTTCTGTCTATCCTTCCTTAGTGTTGTAGAAATTCATAGGCTCAATGCCCTTCTTCACCACAATGGAAACAAGTTCCTATGAAACCACCTTTTCCAGGCCCTGGCCCAGATCTTCCTCGTCCTCTACCTCTTTGATCACCACTGTTTTGATCACGAGGGTAGTAGAAGTTATCATTCCTTTGGCTTCGACTGGTACCCACATCTTCATTTTTCCTTTCATCCTCATTTCGGCTCCCAAAAGATCTTCCACTACCCCTTCTACTTTGACATCCTCGACCTTTTTGCTTGCTGTCAAATCTTTTGTTCAACTTCTCCTCAACTTTCAGAGAAAACTGGTATGCATCCTCAATGATAGTCATTCTGACCAGGCTTAGCTCCTCTTGAATGCTCGATCGCAACCCATTAAGGTAACGGGCTACCTTCTCCTTGTTGGCTTCTACATGGCCTGTTCTGATGATCATTTTATGAAAATCTTCTGTGTATTCTTTCACAAATTTACTTCCTTGCTTCAACCCTTGCAATTTCTTCAGCAGATCTAACTCGTAGTCTACTAGTATGAACTACTTCTTTAGTTTCTCCACCATGCAATCCCAACTGCTAATCTTTACTTTTCCTCTTCAATTTCTCTCCAACTAGACCTTTTTCTACCAAATATTGGCATGTCCCTTCAGCTTCATTTTTGCAAACTTAACCCGATCTGGGTCCTCTACTTCTTCATACTTGAAATATTCTTCTAGCTCATTGATCCAATCGATAAACTCTTTCGGGTTTAGACTTCCGGAATAACTAGGGACTTCTATTCTGGGTCTTTTTCCAATCTTCGAAATGGCCCTAATCAACCGCATTTGATCTCGATCAATAGCTTCTTCTTCCTCTTCTACATCTGTATCTTCCACCTCTTCTTCATCTTCGCTTTCTCCTCTCCTTCCCGAGTCTAACCCTCTTCTCATTTGTTCCTGCAATGCATCGATTTGTCTTTGGAGGGCTCTGAAACCCTCAGCAGCTAATGGATCTCTTCCACCAGCATTTCTACCACCTCTGCCACCTCTGGCACCACCACGCCTACTAGGAATCACTCTTGGAGGCATCTTGAATATTTTGAACCCACAACCATGGTGCGAACTGCCTCACGATCGGTGATCTATCCACACGCTCAAGAAAATCCACTCTAATACCACCTGATGAGGGAGCAAACCCGAGACACAAAAACAATACTCACAACTAGCAAACTTGATTATTATTCAATAAAGAAAATCTTACATGCAGAGGATCCCAAATTCTCGAGCTCTGCAATACATGCAAGCTACAAAAGTTTTAGAAAAGAATTACA